>CM053788.1:43069114-43463392 GCA_028749045.1 Cupressus sempervirens | reverse complement strand
CCATATTCTCTCTCACTCTCTCTCCTCTCCCATCCCCTACTCTCTCTCTCGGGCTACTCTCTCTCTTTATCTATCTCCCTCTCCCACTCCCTCTCCCACTACCTACTCTCTCTCCCATCCCCTACTCTCTCTCTCTCTCTCTCTCTCTCTCTCTCTCTCTCTCTCTCTCACCGTCCCTCTCCCACTCCCTCTCCCACTGCCTAATCTCTCTCTCACTCTCTCTCCCATCCCCTACTCTCACTCTCTCTCCCATCTTGTACTATCTCTCTACCACCCCCTACTCTCTCTCACACTCTCACACTCTCTCCCATCCCCTACTCTCTCTCTTACATAGACTCTCATCCCCCCCTCTCTCTTTGTCTCTCCCCCTCTCCCATCCCCTATGCTCTCTTTCACACACACACACACACACACACACTCCCATGCCCCCTCTATCTCTCTCTCTCTCTCTCTCTCTCTCTCTCTCTCTCTCTCACACACACACACACACACACACACACACACACACACTCCCATCATATCTCTCTCCCCCTCTCCCACTGCCTACTCCCTCTCTCCCTCTCTACTCTCTCTCTCTCTCTCACATCCCCTACTCTCACTCTCTCTCCCATCCTCTACTCTCTCTCTTCCACCCCCTACTCTCTCACACTTCCTCTCTCCCATCCCCTACTCTCTCTCTTGCTCTCTCTCTCCACTCTCCCATCCCCTACTTTCTCTCTCGCACTCTCTCTCTCTCTCTCTCTCTCTCTCTCTCTCTCTCTCTCTCTCTCTCTCTCTCTCTCTCCCTCCCTCCCCCCCTCCCTCTCTCTCCCTCTCTCTCTGTTGTTCTCCCTCTCCCACTTTCTCTCCCACTGCCTAATCTCTCTCTCCATCTCTCTCTCCCATCCCCTACTCTCTCTCTCCCACCCCCTACTCTCTCTCTCCCTCTCTCTCCCACATCCCCTACTCTCACTCTCTCTCCCATTCCCTACTCTCTCTCTCTCCCACCCCCTACTCTCTCTCTCCCTCTCTCTCCCACATCCCCTACTCTCACTCTCTCTCCCATCCCCTACTCTCTCTCTTCCACCCCCTACTCTCTCTCTCTCTCTCTCTCTCTCTCTCTCTCTCTCTCTCCCTCCCTCCCCTACTCTCTCTTTCTATCTCTCTGTTCCTCCCTCCCTATCCCACCTTCTCTAATCCCCTACTCTCTCTCTCTCTCTCTCTCTCTCTCTCTCTCTCTCTCTCTCTCTCTCTCTCTCTCTCTCTCTCTATTTCTCCCTTCCTCCCTCTATCCCTATCCCACCTCCTACTCTCTTCCCATATTCTAATCTCTCTCATTCTCTACCCTCTCTCCCTCTCTCCTTCCGTCTCTATTGAAATTAAGGTCTTAATAGTGTGTGTGCACTAAAGCACGTATGCACTAAAGTGTGTACATGCTATTAAGACCCAAATTTTTAAAAGCTTTAAATATAGTGCTCATGCGCTATTTAGAGCTTTGCATTCTACCAAGCCTAAGGCTTGAATTTTCCTTGGGGATCTAACCCAAAGGTTTGGAGTCTCTAAATTGGTTTGAGACGTGTTTTGATACAAACATACAAAAAAAATTTGATTTTTCTTGTGTTCTCTCCTTTAAGTTTCCTCATGGTTGAGCATCGATAAAATCAGGTTACATGACATTGTAGGTCTCTATGTTAGCTATATAACCATATAATTTATTTTTTATTTGAACTATTTCAAGTCTTTCATCTATAATTTTTTTTGAATGTATGTCCATTTTTTGTCAAAAACCAATTGGGCTATAGATTTTAGCTTGTTCATCAAATTTCCAACTTAGTTTTTGAGAAACTAGACTCCATTCTACACACTTTGAAAAAAAGTAGTTTTGATTTTAGATTAGTTTTCAAACATTTCTAGGGGAGCACACAGATATTTCAAATTTTTGGGATGTGTCCAATTAAAAAATTTATTAAAAAAATGCACATTATAAAATTACCTAAAAAATCTGGGATAAACTACATAGTGTTAGGTAACTTTTGACCAAAGCGATTAAAGAATTTAAAAAGAAAATTAAAATTTTAGGGGGGCCACACTTTCTATTGTGTTATGTTTTTTCTGAATAAACAGTACCACTTTTTGTGGCCCCTTTTTTGAGGACCTAAAACTAAACCATTTTCAAAAAAAAATTAGTAGTTTATAAACTAGATTCAAAGGACTACTAGTTGTGTTTTTGTCATATCTTAAAATTTTGAGTGTAACTATCTTCAAATTCTTGTTGAAGTTCAGAAATTGCTGATTTTAGAAAAAAGGTGTTCACTTATACCCCCTTTTGGCACCACAACTTGGTGCACTTACCCACCTACAAGCCTACACATTTACCATCAAACACAAGAAGGAGGTACAAAATAAGGTATTTGATGAATTGAGTAGAAGACTACTCACAATTCAATAGGTTCAACTTCATAGAATAAAAATTGAAAGCTTCAAAGACCTATATGCTGATGATGAAGATTTTGATCAAATCTACAAGGTATGCAAGGAGTTAAAAAAAAACTTTCATGGGTAGTTTTATGATTATACATTGTAGAATGTTTTATTGTTTAAGGTTAGTCAAATTTATGTTCCTAGAGGGTCAATGAGGGAAAATTTGATCCAATAAAAGCATAGTGGTGTACTTAGTGTTCATTTTGGAGTTGATAAGACCCAAGCGTTAGTCACTAGGTTCTATTTTTGGCCTAGGATGAGTAGAGATATTAGATAGTATGTAGAAAGTTGTATAGTGTGTCAAAAGGAAAAGGAAACATCCACCAATGCTGGTCCTTATCAACCACTTCAAATCCCTAGTAGACCATGGGAATGCATAAGTACGGATTTTGTAGTTGGCTTACCAAAGACAAGGTAGGGGTATGATAGCATTTATGTGATTGTGGATAGATTTAATAAGATGGTCCATTTTGTCCCTTGCAAGACCATACATGATGCTTGCTAGATTGCTCACTTGTTTTTCAAAGAGTTGGTTAGGATCCATGGACTACCTATGAGCATTGTTTTAGATAGGGACACCAAGTTGATGAGCCACTTTTGGAAGAAACTATAGAAATATCTTGGAACTAACTTGTCTTTTGGGTTTGTCTATCAACCATAGACATATGTCCAAAAAGAGGTGATTAATAGGAGTCTTGGAAACTTGTTGAGGTGTCTCACAAAGGAGTATGGTCAGATATGGGACCAGCTCATTGGACAGGCTAAATATGCATACAATGACACAATGAACAAATCAATTGGTAAGAGTCCTTTTGAAGTTGTTTATGGTTTGCATCCTAGAGGGATATTTGAGTTGGGAAAGTTGAAGGGTGGAGCACCAATTAGTGGTTATGCTGAGGAGAAGAGAAGTGCTAAAGGGGAAGTATTTTCTAATTTTATGAAGTTTTTGCATGAGGAAGTGAAGTTGAAATTGGAACAAAGTAATCAAAAGTATAAGGAGAATGTTGATAATTCTAGGAGACATCATGTTTTCGAAGTTTGTGATGTGGTTATGGTTCATTTAAGAAAGGAAGATTTCTTTTTGGAGCATATAGTAAGATGAGGATGAAGAAGTTTGGACCTTGTAAGATCTTGAGGAATTTTGATAGTGGTAATGCTTATGAAGTTGAGTTACTTGATGACATGGATATATCTCTTATATTCAATTCTATTAATCTACATAAGTATAATGAGTCAGATGATGAAGTTTTTGTACTAAATGATTATCCTAAGAAGAAAATTGAAGAGGTTGAATAGATATTGGATCATAGAGGTGGTAAAAGAATAAGAGAAAAATATTACTATGAATATGTTGAAGTTGATGAAAGACCAACTCCACAGCTCCCAAGAATCACCTACATGTAAACATGTAAAATAGAAAGAGAGAACTAAAAGCTATGGAGGTTGGAATTCCCAAATCCATTTATGAGACATTCTTGATGAGAAAAAATATAAATTTCTATAATCATAAGTGAATCAATGTTTAATTACAAAGAGAGATCATCCTTGTAAAGGAGATCAAAACCCTAATAGCTAACTAACCTAGGTTGCATGATAATAATTAATAAAAGAATTAATTATTATATGCCCAAAGTTTAGCTTAAGTAAACTAGAGATAATAAGTGACTTAATAATTAAATAAATATGATTTAATTAATAAGAAAAAACTTTATTAATCTAACAATAAATTTTGTGAAGTGGAAGAACATACTAATTGAAGATGCTACATGGGTTCCTTAATCTGAGTTGGATTCAACTCAGGTTGTGACATCTCAATGATTTAGGAGAATCATTTCTTTCAAATGTGGTTGTCTTATGTAGGTGCATCCTATATTTCCTTGCTATCCTACTCATCTTTGTTTATTTTTCATGTTAGTTTCAAGTCCTAGTGGTTTTTGAGCTGTAGTTGTTTTTGAGTTATTCAATGTTGGTCAAGTTGTTTAGTGTGAGCCGATTTGTTCAATGTTAGTTGAGTGCTTTGGTGGCTAGGTATTCCTTCCTGTGTCGAATGAACTTGATGTTTGTTGATACTTAGTTCCTTCTTTGACCAAGTTTGTTTGTGATTGATTCTTAGTTTGATCCAAATTTTATATTTGATTTGGACCATGAATTTAATGTAAGGATCTTGTCTTGGGATATGTGTAGACCATTTTAAGGTTGGCCTTTCTATTATGTAATGATCTAGAATATTCTATAAGCCATTTTGGCAAGTATAAATAGGTATGTTTATGCTTATGTTAATGAGCATGGAGAGGCTAGGTAGAGTGTGAAGTCAAGGGAGCTAGAAGAGTTAGAATGAAGGATCTATGAAAAGTTCTAAGTCTGCAATTTCATAAATCTTGTTGGTCGTAACCAAAAGGCCTTATAATTGGGAATGCATGCTGATAATTTTGATGAATTAATAAATTATCTTTTGTTTCTCCTCTCTTTGGTGTTTCTCTATGTTTTTTCTTCCATTGTGTTTACTCTACAGGGTGGTTCAATAGTTAGGTGTTCCAAAGGCTATGTCATGTAAATTTTGAAAGCATTGTCAAAGAAAGAAGGAAGAACTGTGTAAGGGGTCTACCCCCCATAACTAAACCTCACAATTTTTTGCGTAAGTATTTTCAGCTACAAATGTTGGCAAGGTCAAGTTTCTCTAACAAGTCATCTACTTCATGACATGTACTAGATTTGATTCATACTAATTTGTGTGGTCCCATGAGGATGAAGACTGTATCTAGAAATAATTTATGTTATTTATATATCATTTTTCTATAATGATGTGGACTATCTACTTGAAAGAAAGGACAAAAGCCTTCCTCATGTTCAAGATCTACAAGGAAGAAGTGGAAAGAGAGATCGATAGAGCATTGAAGTGCTTAAGATTAGACTAGGGAGGTGAGTTCACCCCACAAGAATTTGAAAAATACTAAGAGGAGCATGGAATCAAAAGACAAATCTTAGCTCCTAGGCACCTTAGAAAAATGGGGTTGCAAAGAAAAGAAATTGAACTATCATAGACTATTTGACAACCTTGATGATCCAAAACAATTTTTTGAAAATCTATTGGAGAGAAGTTTTAAGAACAATTGTGTACATCTTGAACAAGGTACAGATAAAGAAAGGGACAAAGAAGACTCCCTCATGAATTATGGTTTGGTCACATACTGTCTATCAACTACTTCAAGGTATTTGAAAGCATGTGCTACATCAAGACGGGTGAATACCAAGGGAAGTTTGAAGCTAAGATGATGAGGGTATCATATTGGGATACTCTACCAAGAGAAAATCTTATCAATGTCTAAATCTTCAAAGAAACAAGATTACAAAATCTTCCAATATAAATTCTCAAAAAATAATGAGGAAGGAAGTAAGAAAGAACTAGAGGACTACAGACAGTTTTAGTGCATCCCACCAAGTAATACAATGGAGAGAGTACAGGTAGAGGAGGTGCTTGTGCAAGAAATTATTCCATATCAAGAAGAAGAAGCTTGATATGAAGAACATAAAGCTTAGAAAGATAGAGGATAAGTGGTCCCAACAAAATATGTAAGAAGACATAACTCAATAGATCAAATTATTAGTGATAATGATGTAGGCATAATAGCCAAAAGAAAGGTGAGAGAGGCAATGTGTCTTCTCTCACACATAGAGTCAAAAGTAGCAAGTGAGGATTTGAAAAACAAAGACTAGAAAAAGGACATAAAGGAAGAAATAGATCAAATAGTAAAGAGCAAAACATGGACCTGGGTAGCTAGACCTAATGACAAGAATGTCATTGGAGAAAAATGGGTGTTCAAAAATAAAACAAATGAAGAAGAAGTGGTCAAAAACAAGGAAAGGATTGTCTGCAAAGGATATGCATAAGAGGAAGGAATAGACTAAGGAGAAACATTTGCACTACTAGCTAGACTAGAAGGAGTTAGAATACTCTTAGCATTTGTAGTACACAAGAACTTCAAGATATACTAGATGGATGTGAAATCAACATTCTTAAATAGAATTCTACAGGAAGGAGTCTACATAGAATAACCTGGGAGGTTTGAAAATGAACAAGGAAAGAATAAAGTATGTAGACTTAGAAAAAGCTTGTATGGACTCAAACAGACACCAAGAGTATAGTATGAGAGATCGCACTCATACTTGATAAATATTGGTTTCATAAAAACTAGTAATACCTACAATCTGTATATGAAATAAGAAAAAGAAATAGGTTTGTTGATTGCAAAAATATTTGTGGCTAACATCATATTTTTTAGGGGATCATAAGTTGAGTAATGATTTTCCAGAAGCCACGAAGAAGGAGTTTGAGATGTCCATGATCAAAGAGATAAAATTCTTCATTGGACTTCAAGTTCCCCAGTTAAAAGGAGAAACCTTCATTGGACAGACTAAGTATGTGAAGGAGATACTTAAAACATTCAGCATGGAGGAAGAAAAACTAGTAGGTACCCTAATGGTGACCAATTGCAAATTATCAGAGGAAGTTGAAATCCTTGAAGTGAACCAAACACTTTACCAGTTCATGATTGATAAACTACAATACATAGTGCACAATAGACTAGGCATAGAATAAGTTGTTAGAATAGTGGCTAGATTTTTGGCCAACCAAAAACAGTCACACATGGTAGCTATGAAGGGGATCTTTAGATATCTAAAGGGTACTAAAGAATATGGCCTATGGTATCCTCACAAAGCTACTTTTGAACATAGTATCTTTATTGATTTTGATTGGACAAGAATATAGATGATAGAAAGAGCACAATCGGTGGTGCCTTCTTTCTTGGAGGAAGACTAGTGGCATGGACCAATAAGAAGCAAAATTGCATATCAGAGTTAGCCACTGAAGAAGAATATGTTGTTGTATAAGTGCATTGCACTTAGGTTGTTTGGATCAAACAACAACTTGAAGGAATTCAAGATAAAATGGAGGAACCGATAGTCATCAACATTGATAACACTATCACAATCAATATATCCAAAAACCCTCCCTTGCACTCAAAAACTAAGCATATATCCATCAAGTACCATTTTCTAAGGGAATAGGTGCAATCAAAAAGGTCTGGTTGGAGTATATACTAGCCAAGGAACAATTGGAAGATATTTTCACAAAGCCTCTTAAAAATGATATATTTGAGTATCTAAGAGAAAGGTTAGGGTTTTATCCTATCCAACTTGAACTAAAGCCCTGATTAGACACACATCAATCCATGCTCAAAAAGTTTAGAAGTCTAAAGTTGGATAAATGAGAATGAGATAATACTCCATAGGGGGAATTGTCAAACATAATAATAGATCATCACCTTTAGCATTACTATCAAAGGGGGTGAAGTTCAGAAGAGTTGTAGATGATCAAATGCATGAAAGTACATTGTCTCAGGGGGAGATAATGAAAGTAGAAAAGAAGAGCATGAGTATGTTCAATTGACTAAGTGTTTCCAATAATGCCAAAGGGGGATATTGTTGGCCTAAGTGATGAAGATTGATTGATAAATAGACTAACCAGTAGAATTAGTCATTAAAGGTGATGCCCTTTCTGGCAAAACTTACAAAGGAAACAAGACCAATAATAAGGCACAACCAATAAGGCATGTGATAATGTTAAACTCTAACTCACATAAGAAAGTATGAGTCGGAGGAGATATGGGAGATCAAGTAAGACAAAGATAAAGGTGTTCCACTTAGGAAAAGGATTCCAAGTGAAGTCTACATGCATAGCAAGTAGTTAAGTAGTAGAAATAAATGAACAAAACAACAAGAAGATCTAACCTAGGTATCATGATGAACATCAAGAAAGAAATGCATGATTGCCTAGTAATGTAGAGGGTAAGAGTGGACTCTTACATCGCATTTAATGGTGATGAGAATAGAGATTAAAGAACAATTGGAAGAATTTGAATTCTTCCTAGCTTGAGTGAACCATCAAAGGTACATGGTACCTATGACTCATACATGAACACACCACATCTAACAGGTGTGATGCACTATGACAATGGGAAGATAAGGTAGCAGTAGGGTGAGAATTCAAATTTTGAATTCTTAATGTGAGGCTTCTAAGTGAAGGTAAAAGGGTAGTATAAAAGAAGATGGAATGAAAGAAGAAAATATTAGATTTCCAAGTGATTAGTCATATATTTGAGCTAAGAGGAATCTCAAGGAGGAGGAGAAGAGTGACAAGAGAGGTCATCTTCAAAGGGCTAGTGTACTAAGGAAATCTTGGGAGGAGTTTCCAAGATAGAACAACACAAGGATGTTGTGTGCAAGAGCCAAGTGCACCAACAATCAAATTCTAAAGATTGCAAAGTCAAGAGAAGGCAGAGCATAGTTGATGATCAATAAACAAAGCCAGTTAATCTATACTAAGCTAAGTTTAGTAGCTAAATTTTTAGATCACTTTCTTGTTCTTTAATTACCTTTGCAATAGTAAATCCTAATCAGAGTGGACCTTAGTAGGTTCTCTATACAGATCCCCTATTAGAGTGACACATTAAGCTGTATTCTAAATTCCTTTGACAAGGTTGCTCTTAACATGTCTTATCCAAATCCCTTAATAGGGTGGCACCTCATAGTGTCATTGTAATCTTTTAATAGGGATAAGTTCTTGACTAGATGCACTTCAAAATAGCGAAAATTTGTGTGGATTTACTCACACACCATGGTTTTTATCCTAGCCTGATTTCCATGTGATAAATATTGTGTCATGAGTTTCTATTTTCATATGATATATTTTATGCTTGGCCCTTACTGGTTGAGTTAAAGCTAATAGTAACTTGTATGTAGGTGCGAAGTGTGATTCAAAGTAAAAGGTCAAACTTAGTGTGTATATTGATTCATCCCCCTCCCACTCTTATTATACTAACCTATAGTTTGGACCAACATTTTACACTACAAGATGGAGGGATCATGCTTTGATGCCATGGCAATGTCCTCCCTATTAGTGTTATCTTGAGACAAGTAATATCTACAAAATAAATGTCAAAATTAAATAATAATAAGTATAAATATATATGATTCTACCTTTTATATTAACCCTAAACCTTAAAGACATCTCTAGATAGGGAGTAATAACCCTCCCAAGGATCTCCAGGTCATAAATGATATATTAATGATTCTGGTACCATCCTCATTTACTTTTCCATCTTCTTTGTAGTTCTCTATATAAGGTTCATCCTAGAAGAGGTGACCTCTATCTAGGGCCTTTATCAGATATGTATATGTTGACATTAGTAGAATATTTTGGCCATTAATATTGTATCATCCACACTCTTGATGGGTAGATGGATACTAACCTCACCTACCAAAATTAAGGGGGTGATGTCATATTAATATCACTCTCTTCTCTCGAAGGGGACTCTCTTGATCTTAAACCATTAATTACATGTAAATTATTCATTTAGAAATCTACCTTTATATGTAGTACTTCCTATACTCGAGCCCACAAAGAACTATAATTTACTCTTCTTCTTTTTTTCTCTCCCCAAAAAATAATTGGTTCTTAATATGTTTTTTTTCTTCGTACATTTTTTTAAAGAGTTAAAATCTTCTTAAATAGTCACAATCATTCATAATTATAATCCTAGAAGAGTTACATCCTTCATCATTGTAACTTTCCATTAATCATTTGTTTTCTCCTCTCTTGTCCTCCTCTTGATTCCTCTTTAAAATGAACTCTCCTCCATTTTATATTTTAATTTAACAGATTCACATGTATTTTTTACACATCTCTTGAATTTTCATTAGATTTGGTTAATTTATACTATTATATATTATATTATGTATTTACTTATTTATTCTATGTTTATTGTTATTTATTTTTAAATCCTATTTAGAAAGGTAGCATGTTGCTCACAATATTACTTCTTACAATATTATCTCTTGTAGTTAATTTTATTTTATTTTATTGTTTTATTCATTCATGATAATTTTAATATAAGTTGATTATTTTAAATCTTAATTTGAATAATATTTATTCATAAGGATTATATATGTTTATTTTTATATTATAATAATAATATTTTATTACTATTTCTTATTTTTATATCTTAATATTATTTAAATATATAAATTTATTATCATTATTTGTTTAATAATATTATATTATCTACTTTTTTTTTAATTCTATCTTAGAATAGGGACATGGCATTCTTCCTCGAGAAAATATTATTCATTAAAGACTTAGCTTTATGTATCTCACCAATTTTTTCTAGTGTTTGTGAAAAGGACTCTTAACTTGAACATTATTTTAAAAAGTCTTCCAAGCATAATATAATTAGACCCTTGGATTATAATCCATAACATCATTCCAAGAAGAAAAAAGTAGGGCATCTAGGCCTAAAAACATTCTCATCAATAACATACCGAGATCTCAATCTATTTAAAAATCCTTCATAATCAATTTATTTATAAAATTTCTCCACATTTCCTCTCCCTAATGAGATTGTCATATGAAAATTATTGCAAAAAAATTAAAAACTATTTTTTGTACAATCTTCCACTCAAATTTGGATGTACTTTGAAAATCCAACAACCCATAATTGAAGCCAAAGCTCAAGCTTTGATACCACATGAAAGGAAGTTAAGATAGTTGAGCAACTTTCTATACTAACTTCAAGAGGGGGATAATGCTAAAAAAGTAGATTGATTTAATAGCTATATTTAGATTGGTGGGAATAACACAAATGATTTGGATGGAGAAAACCCACTTAAAAAAAATCTTGAAAATTAACTAACATATTTATTAGAAATACAAAATATATTGTAATATACCTACAAATCAAGCTTCTCACATGAGTATTGTTGAGGAAAAATGAAGACAAGTTTTGTTAGATTTATGATGTAATAATAAATAATCAAAATTACAATTACAATAATGACTTATTCATAAAATGTGTCAAATCCCCTCTAAAGAACTTGGGAATGACATTGAAAATGTGTGTAGTTTTACCAATTCATGTGAGATTACATTGATTTAAGCTCTTTCCAAGTGTTTGATTGAGTTATAAAACTCAACAAAATTGGTTAAAAAGTCCAAAAGGAACTTACAAATATATAACAACCCTTTCCTCTTCAAGTGATTTAATGAGTCGAACAATTGATACAGGAAATGCGTGAAAATTATTTGACTATGATGTTAATAATATGAGCTGGACTCTGGTGAGTGATGTAATGAGCTTGTGCAAGAACTATGCTTTAGAGTTTATTGATTGGAAATATGATGCAATAAAATAACTAGTACAAAATAGTACTATGGCAAGGGTACAAGTGGTTAAGACTAGCATAAATGTTAGTAAATTGTGTGATACTAGTTAGAAGAATAAAACCTAGATGATAAATAATTATTCAAATGACTTAAGATTGTTGTCCTTGCACACACTCCTAGATATATAATTTGAATGCTTTGACACTAGAATACAGATACATAATAGTCATTTGCAAATAACTCATCTTAAAGCTAAAATCAATACAAGAATTTACTTGTACACACAAGACCTTAAATAATAAACAAGACTATACTTGAATTTTTGTACTTAAAAGATAAAATTTTGAGATATAAAAATAATCTAAACAAAACAATTCCTAATTTTAAAAGATGATCTAATGTTAAAAAAAAAACCCTGATGTCTTTAAATCAATCAAAATCATAAACACAAACTATACATATAAAACAATAACAAAAACAAACCATACATATAGAACAATAACAAAAACAAATTATGCAATGTACCCACTTGCCTCTCTGCCAACCTAAATAACCATGCAACTTTATCTGGTGAAAAACATTACAGCTAAAATATTCCTAGTCTAGATCTTACTCTTCCCACCGTATATATATTACCTTCCATCAATATCAAATCTACTGAAATCTTGTACAAACATAAGATTACAGCAAATAGTGCCGTATGTGAGACGTTATTCTCATTCTCATATAATATACTCCTGACTCTGCACACTGAATTACTTGCAAGTTCTACCAAAATTCTTAACATGAAGACTGTGTATTTGTCTTCATGTTTGGCCCCATGCAACGTGAATTTAAAATATCTCTGTCACGTTAAATACAAACAACAAAACGCTCGAATAGAAGATGCGAATACTTTGGGATTTGAACACATTACCTAATTTTATGAGTAACACTCTTTTCAAACATTTGGTTTTCCATGTAAGCCACACCATGATACCAAAGAAATATTCTTGTTTCCTGCCCATTTGTCATTTAGCAAGAATATTTCCTACCACCTAAACCCTAATCACATACAATCAAATATTACATGCCAAGAAAGAGAATGAAGAACATACTACAAGCCTAGAGAATTAGGGAGAATTCAAACTCATGCCAAAATTTCTTTTATCTTTATTATATGTGCTAATTCATGTAAGAAGATGGTGGAATTTAACCCACTTAAAGGATAATACAAGAGTTTATAGACAAAACATGAGTGGTTGCATTGGAAAACAGGTTTTGAAAAGATAAAAAATCTTTACGAACAGATTTTCAGGAATGGTTACATTGTTATGCAGTTAAAGTAATTCTAATAGAATGATTGGAGAGTCTTCATTAAGGAGATTATTCCAAATTGAGGTCTTTGTCATGGAGAATAGGTTCATAACTTTTAAAAGTATTCTTTGATTTCTTATTTTTTATCATTTTGATGGATGAATTGATCCTATGTTTGAGGCAACTAGTCATGTCTTTTAGATTGAATCAATCCATGAAACCGACATGTGAAATGGACATTTTGATTGTGGCCAAAATATCATTTGTGGAGGGGAAGCAACCCTTGTGATAGGTGATAGTGATACATGAAATGTTAGCTCAATGTTCAAAAAGAATTTATGAATAGAAAACATTCAAAATAACTTGATTAACTCCAACCAAAATCTATCACATAATACTATAGTATATCAATGTCACACTATAGCATACCAATGTCAGTTCAATATTTTAAAAAACTTTGTGAATAGAAAATACCCAAAATAATATTATTAACCTAAATTGAACTTAGTATATCATGACTTCAATTTACACAGGAAGATGATTGTCCACAACAATTTCAAATATAAAACAATGTTTTAGTTTATATCCTAAATATATTTCTCGTGTCAAAATACATGAAATTTGAATGAATCTCAATGGGATTTTATATTATGGCTTAAGAGAGTCATGTATTAGACAATACCCAAACCAGAAAGACCAAGTTGAAAAATCATTGAGAAAGTTTTGGTTGCTTATCTTTTCACAAAAAAAATTAATTATTGTAGACAGAGATAAGGATGCAGCAGATTATACTATGCAAATGTCTATGACTTGTTGAAAGCTCTTAAATTTGGAGTACAGTTAAAGCCTTTTTCTACTGTAATTGATTGTGTCAGATTCATCTGTTTGTGAATGGAGTTTAGCAGAGGGAGAATCTTGTGACCTCCCACTAAGGACAACATATGATTAGTTTTGTCATGCAATGTCCATCATTTACTATGACAAGATCTGATCTGAATACAGCAATCATTTTATCAGAGCAGGAGGAACAAGAGTATAATTTGGAGGAACAAGGAATCAAACAGGGAAATCACAAAGAGTACATTCAATCTACATTGCAAAACAACAAAGTTGTGAATGTATTTGGGTATTACACGATTTTCACCTTGTGTTACGATAGCATTGGAAAATTTGGATGAACTGATAGTCCTGTTGTGTCTGATATTTTAGATTATTAATTTATTGTTCGTCCAAAATAATGTATGGGAAAGTCTATTCACATTGACCCCGATTTTATTTGAATTGGTTGAGGATAATTCAAGTATTTTTTAGTTTGTAGGAATTTGGTTTTTTTAAATAGATTTTAGAGTGTTTACCATGTTAATATTGATGTTAAAGTCAATGGGCTCTTGGTCTACTGGTAAAGACAAGGCTCCGACATCATAAGGGATGAGGCTGGGATCATGCCCTAGGTGACGTGGTTGGTAGCTCGAAGGATTCATGTCTCGCTAGGCTGTGAACCTTCCATTAAAAAAAAAAAATTATGTTGACAAGATACATTTTTTGATATAATGTGGATGAGAGATTAGATCTTGTGACTTCAATTTTACTATATATAAAGCTCTTTTTAATAGAAAGAGACGATGAAAAGATTGAATAAATGAAATTTAATTGAATATATATATTTTTTTAAAGCAATATTTGATAGATAAAATATTAATAAGTATTAATTAACAAATTAACAATTGTAGTTATACACGTATAAGCATACATTTCATAAATATATTACAGAAATAATTAATTACATGATAATACATAAGGAAACAGGTAGTACATGTCTTGATATATATGTTTTAGTCTAATTTTTTGGGGAGTGTTTTCAGCAATTTAACAAAGTGCAACTCGTTCAACTACAAAATTCATATCTAAATTTTCAAACAATAGTTTTAAGCTCTTAATTCCATATATCATTAAATAACTTGAAGTTTATTAAAGAATATATCCTTTAATAGCTTCAAGTTAGTAAAATTACAATATAGATGGATATAGGGATTTTTTTTTTTTTTGAAGGGGCATATCCTAACTTCATCCCTTATTGCTTCAAATCCATGTATACAACAAGAGTTGATTCTTGGTGGGCTCATTCAAAACCATTCAACTACACCAATAGATCAAGGGCAACTTGAGAATCCTTAAGAATGCAACTTGTATAGTTTTGACAATTCAGATGATTGAAAAAATTCTCTTTGACTCTTATAAGAAGAGATAGGCAGTGTACATAATGTTATCAAGATAAAAAAGATGATAAAAATAATGATGATGGAGACCAGGACACTTTAATTTTAATGGACATACTAATTAAAATAGATTATTAGAACCCATCTCAAACAATATTTTTTTACAATTGTTTCTTTATCTAAACCATTGTCCCAAAAAAAACTCTATCCACCCAAATCCTTTTTAATCTATAGAATGCTATCATAAAAAGAACAATATAAACACTTCATAAAAGAATTCAAATAATAATTACCATGACAAAACCTCATAATCTTAATTATTGTGATACCATCACAGCCAACTCTCCCCAACTAAAATAACTTTGTAACAGTACAATTTCTTGTTGATTCTTATTGTCTATGCAATAATACCGTTGTTTAATTATAAGATTATTCAAGTAACACATTCTCCCTAGGGTTTTCCTCTTATCAAAACTGGCAGAAACAGAAGAGAACGGAAGATTACATGCAGATTCTCAAAACACATGTTGGGCACTGAAATAGTTGTAAATTCTAACTAATTTGACTGTGTAGACAGTCTGTTTCTCTTTAAACTTGTCTGCTGCATGCAGACAATGTGAAATAGAAATAATGGTGTGAAGAACATAAGAGTAGAATAGAAGATGCGAATACTTTGGAATTCTAAAACATAACCTAACCTCATTAAAGAGCACATTCTTTTAATTATTATTAATATTGTCTTTGATTTTAAGTCATCCCATCTGAATTATGCTCTTTGTTTGATGCCTATTGCCATTTACCAAGAATATTTTTCAGCACCTAAACTCTAATCAAATACAGTCAAATACTACATATCAGAAAAGAGAATGAAGAACAATTCAAGCCCATTAGAAGTCTTTAATAACAGACTTCCATCCTTAACAAATGTATAAACCATTAGTTATAAGTAAGAGACAAGCAAATATAGATAATGTTTATTGGAGATGGATGGTGTGTTTTATTTTATTATAAGTTAAATAAGTTTAACTGTTGAATAAGTTTGAATGGGTTCAAATTGTTAGATTAAGAAGTATTGATCTACAATGAAAAAATATGAAACAATAAACAGTAAAAATTAGTTTTTGAAATGTTTGGACAGATAAGAAAAGTTATGGCTATTTAGAAAGTGAGTGGATGACTAAAAAGTTGTAGTTAAACTGTCATTAAAAACAATCCCATCAATCTACACAATTCTAACCCTAACTTGATTATCTTGATATTGAAAAAATGATAATTTACACATCATTTATCAAAGTTCAAATTTGTAATTAAATTCAATTTCTAAATGATAATAACTGATTTTTGAATCACTAAAGACATCTTGTGTTGTCTTGCTCAATGGCAAAGCAGTCAATCAGCTACCTTCCTTTAAAATCATTGATAAGTCAAGAAAATCTTTCTAGGTATATTTTAGTTTAATAAGGATGGAAAGTAGTGTACTAATAAATTCTAGTCCTTTTGTCTTAATATTCATAGGTATTTATTTATCAATGAGCTTTTGATTCACTGATAAAGTTAAATAGTTCTTAATGGACTACCTAAAAAATAATAATAACATTTCAAATGGTAAACATAATATTTTCAAAATAATTATAAATTGATATCTGAATAAATTTTAAAATATATTCACCATTCATACTTTGTTTGTTGCCTAATTACTTAATAACTTTATACTTCCAAATACTAAATACTAAATAAGAAGCACTAAATTGTGTGACCATATTTGAAAATATTTGTTAAAAATGAAAAAAAAAAAAAAAAAATTATATAAAAAAGAAGATTTTAAATAGAAAGTATTTTTTCAATGTATATTTATGTATGTGTGTTTGGTTACACTTATGTCCTTGTCAACGAGGACACAAGTCGTGTAAGATGTTTGTCTCATAATCACAATCAGCATTGATCTTAGAAAAGAATGGGATCTATAGTACAATAATTAGTTATAATATTTATGATTTATATATTTTAGATTATGTTGTTTTCTTAAATTTTAACTTATATTAACATTTTTTATTTCTAGATAGTTGTGGCAAAAACAGTACATCTACAAATATTTATGTATTCTTATAAACTATAGAAATTATTATTTTTTATTACATTAAATATTTCACTTCCAATTACATAATTAAGATGATCTATTATATCTTATATTTAATATATTAAACTAAATTTGTAAATACAATTCAATTTAATATTAACAACTGATTAGCAAGTTAGTATATTGTATAAAAATTAAAAATTAACAAGTTGATAAATCTACCAAGATTCAAACCACTCTCAAAATCATTGCACCTTTAACTAAATCAATAAACTTTGTAAATTTGAATCAATTATATTAATAAAAGAATAGTAATACATAAAATTAAAAGAAATCATTTGAATAATAGTCTCTCTCAACTATGCTAAAAATTACGAAGTACCCAAATTTTAAAGAAGAAATTCCAAACATCTCGTTGAAACAAAATATATCATATTTGTTTATTAAAATCTTAACCATTTCTCCAGAGAAAACTGACACTGGAGAAAAAACGAAAACTGTATTACCAAATAGCTTTTGGAAGTTCCATGCAAAAACTCAAAGAAGACAAGTAGATTGAAGGTGAGAAACGAGAACAAATGTTTTCAAACATCCTCTTAATCATCTCATATTTTCATTTCCCAAAATTCCATGGGGCTAGACAATCTGTTTGTCTTTAGGCATGGCTTTATGCACCGTGAAGCTAATTATTCCTCTATGTTAAACACCATGCAACAAAACAGTGGAATAGAAGATGAGAATATTTAGGAACTTGAAAACCTAATCCTACTCAATCTCATTGCCTTTGTTTCATTATCATTGTCATTTAGCATATATATTCCTCAACAGCTAGACTACAATCGAATACAACACATCAAGAAAAAACGTGAACAATTGTTCTGCAAGTTTGGGGGGGTTTGGGATGCTGTTTCACACATTTTTTTTTAAAACATCACCCATGAGTACAAGGAGAGGAAACGAATGGTTAATACTCAAATTGATTAAAAAATCAGTAAACACCATAATGCCTTCTGACTGATGAATTAGAATATGTGATTAAGTTTTAGGCTAAATTGATCTTACAAAAGGATGGGATCTATAGTTCTGATGAATCAATAAATAAATATATATATATATATATATATATATATATATATTTGGCTTTAATTCATTTAAGTATTTCATAGTAGTGAACTAGATAAAGAGAAAGATCCTTTCAATAAGATTTACTCTATGTCTATTTACTAATATATTTTTGTGTACACGTGATGTTTCAAAGTATTGACATAAGATAATAAGGTGATGTGATTAAGTTTGTCTAATAATAAGACTAGAATTTATCTTAGAAAAAGATGCAATCTATAATTGAGGACGTGATGTATCAATATTATTCTTTGTGGCTTCAATCTATTTAAAGATTTTGTATTAGTGAAGTAGATGAAGAGAAAGATCCTTTCAATTAGGTTTACACTTGTCTATTCACATTCTCTATATATATGAGGTATGCATGAGGTAGTCATCTTATGATTAGGTGACATGTACATATAAGTTTGTGATTATGTGTATGTGTGATATATACATGAATTAATCTATATGTGTATTTTTGTGGAACAATTCTTTTATTTTGATTTAGATGAATTGTGATATCTTTAATTTCTAAAGACATATATAAGTAAGGTCATCTGGAATAAACTTTTGAGGATTATATCTAGATCTAGAGATTTGCCTTGTTATGCTAGATTCTATTGTTCATTGCAAGATTGTGTCTTTTTTGTACATGGAGATCTTCCCTTCCAAAATTGAATAAGACTATGGAAGTAGCTCTACTAATTGAAAAGAAGTAAATTGTGGTCATCTAAGTTAGCTCTTGATAATTAAGTACAAAAATATTGGTGGTTAATGAGTGCCAATTTTGCAATATTATTATATTCATTTTATAAACATTTTAATGATAATATAATATCCACCTAATAGTTTGTTGAGAAATATGTTACCCTCATTAGTACAAACATATGTTTTTATGTCATTTGAACCTAAGCTATAATCATGAGTCTATATCAATATTGTATTAGTTTTCAAATGATTCATACCTATTAGTTTCTTTGTAACAAATGTTTATTGGAGATTGATGATGTGATTTTTCATTATAAGTTAAATAAGTTTGAGCCTTTAAATAAGTTTGAGTGGATTTCTAAAATTTAAGTTAATATAAATTGTAAAATAAGAACTTTTGATCTCTTATGAAAAAGAAAACAAGTTTGACTATTCAAAAAGTAGATTAGTAAAAAATAGTTATTATTAAAATGTTAGTAGAAAAGAATATAACCATTTTACACAACCTTGATCTGACTTGACATTGAGAATAAAATAGACTAACCATTAATAAGTTAAAGGAAAGAATAAATTAACTATTAATAGTTATTTTTAGTATTTTTCAATGTTAACAATGATGGAAAGTAGTATGTTAATAAAAATTCAAATATATATTTTTAATAAGTTTGATAGTATTTATATGTTAATGAGTATTTGGTTTTTTGACAAAGTTAAATAGTTTTTAAGAAAATGTCAACAACAACAAAAATTAAAATAGAAAACATAATAATTTCAAAATAATTGTAAATTGGTATCTCTACAATTTTGTATATATCTACACTATTATTTTTTATTTATTTATATAGTTTTTCACTAGTTTTATTCTTGAAACTAAGATTTAAAAAGTACTAAATCTTGATAACAAATGACTATATTAAAACTATTTGTGAAAGAAAAAAATAATATAAAAATGAAGATTTTAAATTTAAAAATGATTTTTTAAAATATGAAGCATATATATGTATATAACTAGCATTGATCTTACAAAATGGTGGAATCTAGAATTTAGTATGCAATCTATCAATGTTCCTCTTATTTGCTTCAATCTACATAAAAAATTTGTATTGAAGAATGTAATAGGAAGATAATCTCAATAAGGCTTATAAGATTTATGTTTGTTTATGCATCTAATATGTTTAACTTATTCACATTTTGTATATATGATATATGAATGAAATAGTCACCTTACGATTCTAGGTAACATATAGATATGCGTTAGTGATCATGTGCATGTTTTATAAATGAGCTTATTATTGTGTATATGAGGTGTACATATCAATTGGTCCTTGTGTTCTTTTTTTTTGGATTTTGCCCCTTCTACTATGACAAATAAGTTATGGCACCTTTAGTTCACAAAGATATTTAGGCCTAGATCTTGGAATTTATCATAAGTTTGTATTATTTAGAGATATATTTTCTTTTTCTTGTAGACATCTTTTTTCATAATTAGATTATTAGTTCTAGATGTTTAATAATAAAAATTAATAGTCTCTTTCTTGATGTAGTCTTTCTTCTTTTGCATCTTTTTTGTATCAGGCAGAGTTTTTCTTTTTTGGTTCTTTTCTTCGGGAACTATTTTGAACCAATTATTATTAATATAAATATAATGTTTCACCAAACAAAAATTAATAGTAAAAAATGATTATTTCAATGAAGTTATTATGTCTAATTCATAAATATTGTGATGATCTATGAATTATAGTTTTATTAAGAAGTATGTTGCCTACCACTATTTTCAACATCCACTTATACATCATTTGAACCTAAGCTATATTTATCATGAATATCTCGAATGGTCAATGCATGTTTCTTTGTAACAAATGTCTCAATTGATCTCTTTATGAAGTTATAATTATAAAAGATTAAACTAAAATTCATCAAGGAAGTAGATATGATTTTTTTTTATTAGAAAAAAATTGATAATGTATTTAATAAGACAAATGATAGTATTTTTTCATGGTACAATAGTTATTTATATTACCTATAATTTGTATACTTTAGGTTATGCTCTCTTCAATAATTTTATTTTATATTTTCATTGTTTGCTTTTAAATGTAATTGTGACAATAGGTGTGTTTGATAATATCATCTAAGAATATTTATGGATTATATAAGTTATAGAAATATTATGTTTCTAATTACATTCAATATTTTACTTCAAATTACATAACCATATAAAAACATATTTAAGATGTTCTATTGCATCTTATATTTTAATAAACTAAAATGAATTTGCAAAGATAAATTCTATATAAAATTAAGATGAGAAACGAGAACACATGTTTTCAAACATCCTCTTAATCATCTCATATTTTCATTTCCCAAAATTCCTTGTGGGTAAGACTGTCTTTAGGCATGGCTGTATGCATCGTGAGATCAATTATTCCTCTCACGTTAAACACCACGCAACAGAACAGTAGAATAGAAGATGAGAATATTTAGGAAGTTGAAAGCCTAATCCTACTCAATCTCATTTCCATTGTCATTTAGCATATCTACTCCTCAATACCTCAACTACAATCAAATACAACACATCAAGATAGAATATGTTCAATTGTTCTACAAGTTTAGGGAGTTTGGGATGTCTTTTCACACATCTCTAGACTTCTGGTTTATTTTTTTTTATTAAACGTCACTCATGAGTACTATGCAAGAAGAAGAAACAAATGGGTAATATTCAAATTGATTAAGGCAATTAGAAAAATGCAGTAAACAAAATGCTTCCTTCTGTTTGTTGGGTAGGAATGAACTACAGTTTGTGATTAAGCTTTTAGACTAAATTGATCTTAGTGAAAGGATGGGATCTATAGTTCAGCATGTGATGTATCAGTATTCCTCATTTCTGCTTCAATCTATCTAAGGATTTTGTATTAGTGGGCTATATAAATAAATAAATAAGAAGATCCTCTCAATAAGGTTTATACCATGTCTATTGTGTGTGTTCTATTTATGAGGTATGCACTTGAAGTACTCATCTTATGATTAGGAGATATATACGTATAAGTTAGTGAACATGTGTATGTATGTGTATTTTTGAGGAATAACTCTTTTATTTTGATTTAGATGAATTATGACACTTTTAGTTTTGAAATATATATATATGTGTGTGTGTGTAAGGTCATCTTGAATGAACACTTGATGATTAGATCTAAATCTACAGATTTGTCTTGTTATGTAAGTTTCTATTATTCAATGCAAGATTGTGTCATTTTTGTGTGGAGATACTTCTTTTTTCAAAATTGAAGAAGACTATATAACAAGCTCTATCAATCTGAAAAAGGTAAATTGTGGTCATTTAAGTTAGCTCTTGATGATTAATTACAAACAAATTGGTGGTAAATGAGTGTCAATTAACAAGATTATTATATTCAATCTATAAACATTTTAATGATAATATGATCATGCCTAATAGTTTTGTTTGGGAATATGTTACCCTCATTATTACCAACATCTATTTATATATCCTTTGAACCTAAGCTATATCCATCAGTGGACATCAATAATGTATTAGTTTTCAAATGATTCATAATTATTTGTTTCCTTGTAAAAAATGTCTCAATATTTCACTATATTACTTAGGAGACTAAATTCATCAAATATATATGTTTTTTAAGAAAAATTGTTTATTAATTTATATTTTAATGGGATAAATCATTATTTTATTTTATAGTACAATAATTAGTTCTAATACTTCTTTAGAGGAGAAGATAATGCACCTCCTAAAGACTGTTAAAGTCTCAAAGGTAAACATGATTCCCTTTTAACCACCTCACTTAGCCGACTAGGAGTGTCCAAAAGATATTGTTAAGAGTTGTTTGATGTTTAGAGTTTTAATAAAATAAATGGGAGTGCACATGTGTAGTGTAGATATACAAATGTGAGATTAGATTAATTTATTTGGACCAACTATGTAAAGGTTGATTGATTATTGATTAAAATGCCTAAGTTAATGCAACTAGAATCTCATAGTGTCATGCCTGACCTCTACTTCGGTTTTATTGCTTATTAGGACTTTGTGGTTATAAGTTCTTTCAGATGTTATGTTCTTTTTATCTGTAGAACTTGGTGTTAATGTCCTTGGGACATGTGTTTATGTCACAACATACTGTTTGTCTCAGGATTACTATGTTTGATTTCTCTGATTTTTATGATATTGTTGTGTATGCATTTCTAATAATTCTATTAGGAATAATATTAGAAAGTTTTACTTCAGTTGTTATGGTGAAACTAATTTGTAAACATTGTGAGTTTATTCATTGGCCTATGTTAAATCCATGATATGCTGAAAGAATTTTCTTTGCTTAGGCATATTGTTTATAAAATAGCTTGATTTGACTTAATAAGCTAAAGGAAATATATTCAACTGTGAGTTTGTATTTCAATTATGCATAGATGTTAAAAGATTTTCTTGTTTTAAAATGTATATATATACACTTATATAGTTTTCTTTTTTACCGCTAAGCATTCATTCATTTGAATTGTGCATGGGGATTATAACCTTAGGTTTAAATTTACTTGTGACTTATGCTATTAGTGGGGTTATTCATCTTAATATGTTTTGTAATTTTATATTGGTAGATTACCTTGCATATATTCTTTTGTTTTTATAAGGGTTAAATACCCCAATGGCATTAGTATGTTATATGTTGTGTTTTGTTTGGGGTTTAAAAACCCGTGGTTGTTACCATACACCTGTCATTAATGGCATATCAATTGTTTTATTTGGTATTTTGAAATGAGGTTTAATTACCACTTTAGTCTCATGTAACCCTAAATGGGTATCGAATGCTATGAAAAAGGATTATATTCATTGTTTTGATAGCCAAACATGGCGGTGGCATTGTGACTGTCATATGCACGGCCCTGTGAAGTGTCTCAATTGAGTTAAATGCAAGTTTATGAGGCCTTATTTGCATTGAAGGTCTTGTTCACTGTACTTTTGCAAGTTGGGTTTCTAAGGAAACAATGCTGATAATTTGGCCTTATGGCTCTGCGTAAGCATAACACTTGTGGTCTGTTGCTAAAGAATCGACAACATGAAGGGTGTTAGTTGGAAGGAGATACTTTCTTATGAGGCTAAGCACCTTTGTTTCAAGCAAGTTTTTTTTTTGGTTTTGGCATTTTGAAAGTGTGGATTTGAGTTGGGTTTTAGGCTCTGATGGCGAATTGCTGAAGTGCTTCGAGCTAAACATTTACCATCTACTAATTTGCAAGTAGGAGCAATTTCTTACCCTACTCTCTCTATCTTTACAATTTGCATTTGTAATTTGATTTGCATGTATCAATTTTTTTTTAAAAGGAATATTTGAAACTCAAGCATGGATATATGCAAACTTGGGCACTAAGTAAGTCATAGGTCTACACGTTTCCATACTTAAATGTGAAGTATGGTGAAATGTTTGAGAATCACTATATGAATTTATTTTGGGCTTTGCCCCAAACATGTGGATCTCACTGAGTTGAACCCAGTCAGAAGCACATGCTTGTGACAGTAAGCATGTATGTTAATGTAGAAAACAAATGGTATTCAATTTTTTCAGAGCCAAGCTCTAAGAGAACTCATATCTCAGAGTTCATGGGTTTGCATGGCTCAGCCACAAGACACAAGTTCGTATTAGATTTCAAACTCATGACTACTTAAGGGCACAGTCATTGTTTAAACAATTTGCATGAAATTTGAGGCACACTCATTATATCAAACAGTTTGCATGAAGTTTGAGGCACAGTCATTGATTGAACAAGTTTGCATGAAGTAAAGATTTAGATATTGTGTAGAATTCTTAACAAGATTTTGGGGTTTTGAATTCGCCATGTACAACCAACCTTATAAGGATTAGAAGGAATTTATCTGTGTTTCACAGTAGGTTTTGAGATGTAAAATTCGAGCCCGTCTTATGAAAATACATACACACGGGTATGCTGTTATGTCCGAACCATTCTGGTTGTTTCTGAAACATCAAATTTTTTTTTTTTTTAAAGGTCTTATATGGTAATTTAGTTGCATGAAACCTAAAGCAAAGACAATATATCGAACAACTATATGAAACCGAGGGAAGGCATTTGGTCAAACAGTTAGCATGAAACTTTAATAATGTTAAACTAGCAAATACCAGCATAGTGTTATTTTGTGATTTAAATGCTATTGAACAGTCATTGTTGTTGAAATTTATGGTGGTTTAAATTACTTATCAACTTTTTAACGCATTCATATGATATTTGGAAACTTAATTAATTGTTGTTATTTAACACCAGTCATAGACATTCTGTGAATAGTTTGTTTACAACCTTAAACATAGTTGAATTTCTTTTTTATCAACATAGTTTATTAAAGTATCGACATAATGAAAGATACCAATGGAATAGCCGATAGTCTGTGTGAATGGGCATTATGATTTGATTACATTTTGGATTTTCATATGTTGTTGAGATTTTAGTTATCTTATGCTATTATGTAATTTGGGTTTTGGAGATAAGATAAATTAATACTTAACATTATTGATCAAGTTTTATCTGTATGAAAAAATTCATAATGATTGAACAGTTGTTCAATTGAATGCTGTAGGAAACTGTTATATGGAACAATATGTGTTATTTTAAATAGTAAATTATAGCTAGTAGAGGTTGAAATGAATACCATTATTTACTGGAACTGAATGGGATCGAGATATCAATCATATGGAAATCATATGTATGTGAATTGGAAATTATTTTTCTAATGATGTTTTTCTATCCATTATTGAATTGGAAATTTGTTTTCAATGAAAAGATGAACTAATGATATATGTTTGATAAGAATTTTAAGAATATCATATTTACTTTAATTCTATTATCTTAGTCATTTTGAAAGATTAATTTAGTTTATTACGACAGCAGGGTTCAATGGTATAGTATTAAGATTGGTAAATATCATTAAATGATATGTCAGTTTAACTATATTATTGGAAATATCATTAAAGTGATATGTCAATTTAATTATATTTATGTGATTTTAATATTATAGTTTTGCTACTGTTGTTATAGTAACCTAAGTTACTTTCGAAATTGGTAGCAGAAGATAAGTTGCAAATAGATGAAGAATGTAGTTTCATGCTGTATACTGATTTTATATATGTTGGATGTACATTCTTTTGTAAATCTGTTTGATGTGTATTTTGAGAATAACTATGATGAACATATATCGGGGTGGCTAAATTTGGTAAATCATATTCAGTTATTTAATTCAGTAAAAATGTTAAAATGAACTAGGTGGGTTATTTACATGCTAAAAGATACATTGGCTTTACCTATGACTTAAAACTAAATGGTTAAGTATGGAGAATAAGGCAAACCTCTATTCTGTCATTGACGAGTATAATAGAGAATTCTGTTATGTGTTTACTATGAGCATACTATACATGGATGCAGAATCTTAGTGCCATAACGATGACACCTCAATATATATATGATTCATTTACTGGATATTCTTAGTGCAAGTTTAATTTTGCATTGTTAAGTAGATGTATACTTCTTGCATATTAATTTTAGAATTGCACTATGTTAAGTGGTTCAGATATCTGCATTATGAATATGGGTATGTTTATTTTAACATGTATGTAGGTGGACTACGCCTTTCAACTTAGTATGTACTGAGCTCTCTTTGTGTTGTGTTGCAATTTTGTGTGTTTTCAGGTGTTTCAAGTTGATTATCAGGTAGCTAAGGATTACTGTTGAAGTTTCTTCTGGAAACAAAATTTGTTCTTGAAGAGTTCTTGTATTGGTCAGAGACATCTAAGAATGATATTGTACTTCATTATTGTACTGAACTCAATATGTATTAGTATCATAATGGAAATGTATATGGATGATATCTTCTTTTATTATGAGGTTTACGAATTGAGAGTGATTCAATCTTTGTACTTGTATTAAGTTTTTTATATAAAAAAATTTGTGTTTATGTTCTTGTTCTTTGTTTCAATTATTGCTTTTTCTTAGTGTAGCATTACACATAGTGTTTTAGTGTGTAAGTGCAAATTTAAGGTGTACTGGAAAAATACAAATTTTCTAATCATAGAAGTCAAAAAGTTGAGCTTTAGGGATCAAAGCCTAAAAATTGTTAGCTCTCTACCATGAACAAAAATTTGAGTCTAGGGGACTAAATATTGTCTACAAGATGCTAGTACATTGAGCTAGCATCTCATAAGGATAGAGCTCCAATAATTAAAACATTTATCAAACTTAAACAATCTTATTCATTCAACCAAAGTAAATAGCAACCATAAGAAGATGCACATAGAAAATTACACCAGATATGTTAAATAGAGAAACCCTTGATCAGAGGGAAAGCCCTAGTGGAAATGATGCCCACAAGATGATGTACTTATATAAATATTCTTTGTTAGAGAATGGACCTTGTTAGGAGTCTATTACAACATTTAGTACATATGAGTCCCTCTTAGGAGACTTTGAATCCTTGTTAGGAGTTGTAGTACAATGTATGCAAGAAGAGCCCACTGCCCAAACATGCAATTTTAACTACAAGAAGAGCTCACTACTCAAACAAGTAATTTACTAGTTAAGTTCCTCTTTCCTCTATTCAATCAACTGAACCAATCACTTTCAGACCTTGTAGACTAGGTCACAAACCTTGGATCCAAATATCAAACCTTAGATCACGCAATAAAAGCTCAACAATGAAGTTTCCTTCACTTCTGCTCTACTCTACTCTACTTCACATTCTGCTCTCTACTACTTACAATCAGTTCTCCATGTCATCTATGATAAATGAAAATGTCCTTCCTTTATACCGAGTCCATAAAACAATCCCATGAGTCAGTTGTTTGATAACATTAATTTTTTGCCTTGCAACTTGAATATATTTATGTACACGTAATATTATGACAAGAAAAATTAGCCACATCATCAACAACATCTCTTCTTCACATCCTCAACCTTAACTCTTAGAATAACAATTTAGCTAAGAGATATAACAAGTTTACCAAAACATGCCTCTGTAAACTCTATCTCAGAACAAACATCACCAAAACTTACATAAATTTTTCCAAACTTAACATTTCTTCATCTAACATTAACTTCATATACTAGATACTCAAAAGTATCTCCCATAACCTTAGATAGTGATAATACTCAACTAGTCATTCATACCAACTTGATCTTTTCGTTGTTCTTCTGTCAGATACCACAAAAAATTTGTATGCTGACATCAATGAAAAACTCAGTCATGAATGTAACATATCATCATAGTAACATATATATAATACTCCCCCATCAGAATATCATCAGCATTCATGCTTCTAACAATCTCCCACTTTGGCATTGATGGCAACATAGATGAAAAACATCTAGTTTCAAGAATACCAATTGCAAAAGACTATTTATCTTTCTTTTCAAATCCTCTTCATCAATCATTCTCCCCATTGATATACCTCAATGTGCTTTTTTTCATGTTGTACTTCTCCCAAACATGGTGTATCTTGTTCTTTCTTGTCTTTGCTTCTCCCCATGATCTTTTTCCTCATGCTGTTTTTGCTTCTCGCTCATGATGTTTTCCATGCCATTCTTCTCCCCCATTGACATCAATGTCAAAGGTTTCAGCAACCATCAAAATCTACAACAACTGGTTCTTACTAGCTCAAGTATCCAAAGACACTATTCAAAGCAACATCCAACAAGAGTCCTAGATGACTCTATCCATCACAAATACTCCCCCATATAGGAAATATCAGCATTTAGTGGAAATAAAAAATGGTGCTCTGTTACAATGGATTGATGCACTCTTGCATCATCTACTCTGATGTAGGAAGGGGCATATAATCCCTAGCATACCTCACAAATACTCAAAAGTCTCTTTGGGAAGAGGCTTAGTGAATATATCTGCAATCTATTCTTTAGTGCTCATGTACTCCAATCTAATTTCCTTTTCTACAACTTTCTCTCTCAACATGTGATAATTAATAGAAATGTTCTTGGTATTTGAATGCAATACTAGATTCTTAGATATATTTACTGTGCTTGTGTTATCACAATGTATGACAATAGGCTCACTAATTTCTATCCTTATATCCTTAAGCATCTGCTCATCCAAACAACTTGATTGCAATTGTTTGTTGCTGCAACATATTTTGGTTCCATTATACTTTGTGAGGTACAATATTTCTTCTTGCTTAGCCAAGAAACTAGTCTTCCTCCAAGAAAGAAGGCTCAGCATCAGTATAAGCATTTAGAGTAAAATAATTTGATCTTCCATACCACAATCCAAACTCTGGTGTTCCTTTCAAATATCTAAATATCCTTTTGACTGCTGCATAATGTGCTCCTCTAGGATCAGCTTGGAATCTTGCAACAATGTCAACTACTTTTTCTATATCTGGCCTTATGTGAGTCAGATATTGCAATCCTCTAATCATGGATCTATACTTCTTCTCAACAATAGGTGTCCCATCCTTTGTAGATAACTTGTGTCCAATTACCAGAGGTGTTCCAACAAGTTTACATGCTTCCAAACCAAACTTTTTCAGTAAATCTTTCGAATACTTAGTCTGATAAATAAAGATTCCTTCTTTATCCTATACAATCTGTAATCCTATAAAAGATTTCATTTCTCCTATCATGCTCATTTCAAATTCCTTCTTCATTTCTTCTGCAAACTTGTCACTTTTATCATCATTTCCTCCAAATATGATATCATCAACAAATATTACCATAATCATTAATCCATCATCAATTTCTTTCCAATAGAGATTACTATTTTTCATACATTTGCTATATCCAATCTTTGTCAAATGCTTGTCCAACCTGGCATACCAGGTTTTGGGTGCTTGCTTCAAGCCATACAATGCTTTCTTGAGTCTGCATAATATGTCCTTATCATCAATCAAAGGACATCCTTCAGGTTGTTCAATGTATACCTCTTCTTCAAGTTCTCCATTTAGAAATGTTGATTTGATATCCATCTGATACACTTTGAATTTCTTATATGATACATATGCTAAGAATAATCTTACTACTTTTATTCTAGCCACGGGAGCATAGGTCTCATCATAGTCTATTCCTTCTTGCTATGAGTAACCTTTGCATACCTGTCTTGCTTTGTTCCTTACAACTCCACCTTGTTCATTCATCTTGTTTTTGAATACCCATTTAGTTCCTATCACATTCTTGTTTGTTGGTTTGGGGACCAATTCCCATGTCTCATTCTTTACAATTAGATCCAATTCCTCTTTCATAGCTTGCTTCCAGTAGTCATCTTTACATGCTTCATCTACATTCTTAGCTTCAACTTGAGATATCAAACATAGTTCTTCATTGACTCTACTTCTTGTCATCACACCTTTATTACTATTTCCAATGATCTGCTCAGGTGGTTGATTCTTTGTCATATTCTTACCTGAAGTAGGAGTTGCTATCTCAACTCTTGGCTCTGCTGAAGGTTTTGAGCTTTGTTTCTACCTCAGCTGTCCTTCATTCTACAAATCATTGTTAATCTCAAGAAATACTTCATCATTCCTTGGTTTAGTAACATCATCATCATCTAAATTGTAATCAACTATTCTTTCTCGTGTCCTAAATTTCTCGTCAACTCTCACATTTATACTTTCCATAATAGTCTCCAAAATTGTTTCTTCTATTTTTTGCTCTTCATTAACCAATCTAGACTCATTATCACAATCTTTCAAGGATCTTTCCATACTTGCTATAAGTTCTTCAACTTTATCAGAAAGTAAACTCTTTCTTGTTTTTCTTATCCTCTTAGGCATGTAGATGAAAAATGACCAAACTCTTTACATGTCCAACAAACAAAAAATTTCATACCTTCTTTCTCTATTTTTATAAGCAAATCAATAGCTTCTTTGATCTCCATGTCTTCTTCAGATCTAGATCTATCTTTACTTGTGCCTCTATCCTGAAACTTAATCCTCAATTTTGTACACAATTATGATCTCTCAACAAGAAGCTCCATCTTTTGGGTGTCAAAATTTCCTCCATCAGACTCAGGACTATCTTTTCTAAAATAACTTTCAACTGATCTCCCAAAGTGGTTAAATTTTATCTTCAAGGACTTCATGCTCTGATACCAATTGTCCATTAAGATAACTAGGGGAGTGAATCATTTATCCAATAATTAAAACATTTATCAACCTTAAACAATCTTGTCCATTCCACCAAAGTAAACAACAACCATAACAAGATACACATAGACAATTACACCATATATGTTAACTAGGTAAACCCTTGATTAGAGGGAAAACCCTGATGGGAATGATGCCCACAAGATTTTGTACCAATATAAATATTCCTTGTTAGAGGATGGACCTTATTAGGAGTCTATTACAACATTTAGTGCATATGAGTCCCTATTAGGAGACTTTGAATCCTTGTTAGGAGATTCCAACTCTATTAGGAGTTTTTCCAACCAAACCAATCATTGCCATACCTTGTAGACTAGGTCATGAACCTTAGATCCAAATATCAAACTTCAGATCATGTCACAATAAAACTTCAGCAATGAAGTTTCCTTCACTTCTGCTTTGCTCTGCTCAACTTCACATTATGCTCTCTCTATTGCTTACAGTCACTTCTCCATGTCATCTATGTTAAAGGAAAATGTCCTTTCTTTATATGAAGTCCATAAAAAAATCTCTTAAGTTGGCTATTAGACCTTCTCAATTAATTATTATAGGACCACATTAAGAATATGTTACACTTAGTGATAACATTAATCTTTCACCTTGCAACTTGAATATCTTTCCATACACGTAATATTATGACTAGTGAGCTTAGCCATGTCATCACCAACATGTCTTTTTCACATCCTCAACCTCAATTCTTAGAATAAAAATTCTACTAAGAGATATAACAAGTTTACTAGAACATGCCTCTGTAAACTCTATCATAGAATTTAGACATCACCAAAACTTACATAACTTCTTCCAAAGTTAACATTTCTTCCTCCAATGTTAACTACATATACTAGATACTTAGAAGTATCTCCCATAACCTTATATAGTAATAATACTTGACCAGTCGTACGTACCAACTTGATCTTTCCATTGTTCTTCTATCAGATACTATAAAAAACTACTATGTTGACATCAATGACAAACTTAGTCATGAATGTACCATATCATCATAGTAACATATCTACAATACTCCCCCATAGGAATATCATTAGCATTCATGCTTCCAATAGCATAAACTTCCTATATCTAGGTTCATATCATGATCTGGTGTTTCTAGATAAAGATATCTTAAGATTGGTCTAGTCCTATTTTAGCTTTCTTCTTCTAATGATAAATTTGGTGAGATTCATTTTTCTATGAGGATTCATGACTTGTGATGTATTCTGACACATTTTTTCTATGTTTCAATTTATTTTACTGACCATCTTGTATGTTCACAAGACATGATGTATTTATATGGGGGCTATTCTTATGATTTGGCTCCTAGCCTATCTATTTGTAATATGTTTATCTTGGAGATTTTTTATTAGACAAACCAACTTGTGGTTAAGGATCTTGTATATATGTAGGGTAGGTATGTAATTTTTAATAGGCTAGATGTGCAAGGTAAATCCTAGAGTTGGGAGGATGTAGTATGAGCTATGTGGAAAAAGTGATAGATTGATGAATATAATTGGAATGTTAGGTTTATAATTTTGAGGGATGATCAGTTATGAACTTGGACATGTGATAAAGTTGCTCTTGGCAAGATAACTTGATGATGATATAGTGGTGGTCTTCATTGTGAGCTTTTCTCTAAGTTTGTTTGTGTATTTCTACTAAATAAAGAGGATCCTTAAGATATAATTATAAACTTTAGGGTCATATAAAAAATTATTGATTTAATTATTTGATTTTTTTGGGACATTACACTCCCCCATATTTAGACAATAAATTGCCCCCTTTTTTTCCATTTTAAAAATCTTGATATGAATGCATGTGGTATTGTATTATCCCTTGAATGAAGACCCCATGACAAAGGTGCAACTTATTTGACTACATAATTGATATCCAAAATTTTAAGCAATGGTTTTAAACTCTTGATTCGGTATATCATTTAATAGCTTCAAAGTTTTAAAATTACAATATATATGACTATTTGATCTTCTTCCTTATTAAACAAGATTATTATATATAAGATGAAATACTTTAGTACATTGTACACATCTATTTTGACGAGGTAGTGAGTAGTGATGGACGATGATTTTGGAAGCATATTGCAGTATTCTTTCATGATATTTTTTATTGAAAAGGGTATTTTTAGTGTTGTAGGACTACTTCTACTAGCAAATATTAATCCTTCACAAATTAGAAATTATAAAGCCAATTACAAATAAAAAGAAAAAATTGTAAATTTTACCTCTTCTAGTTTACAATAATTCCTAGCATGATGTGTCTATGTATTTGATGTTAAATTTTCCTATAGAAAAATATACTTTTGGCTATGTATATGTGGTGGTTGACTGAAATTTGTCATTATGGTAGTTCTTGCAAGAAGGGGGTTTCTATAGATAATATTGTTGGTATTTTCTTTGACATGTTTTGGTGGATGGTAATCTAGTTCAAAGTATAATTTATGGAATGGATAGTATGGTCTTTGGCCTATTAGCATTATGGGCTATCATAGACCATATATATTTGCAAAACCTAGTATCATTCACCCTTAGCCTAGTAGAAAAACTAAGGGGATGAATCACTTTAATTCAAATCATGTGGATGTAGATCATCCAAATCATCAATGCAAATGAGATAGAATCTATGTTATGTTCAATTTAACTACAACTCTGTACTACATAGCTCTTAAGGGCTATTTCATTTGAAGTTTTCCTTAGATGATGACCATTGCAGCTCATTGATGTCATTGCCCCTCATGTCAAAATTGGTATACCTACATGTTTGAAAGAGCCCATCATGTTGAAACTAAAAGTATTTTCATAGTAGTTTCATGCCTGGATTACAACTAACAAACTAAAAGTAGGACAAGCATTATCAAAATGTATACCACATTAATTTCAAGTTGGCAACAAAGTTTAGCTTATGTCTAGAAAGAATAGCCTCAAAGACCATATATTAAAAAAATTGCTTTTGATATGAACTCTACACCATTCTTAAGAAAATAGGTGAAAATGCATTTGATCTTGATTTGCTCCCTTTTATTATATTTGAATAAATTTTAACACATTTTTTGGTATTCATACATTCTTCAAATGTTAAACATTTCAGAAATTATTTTTTCTTTTTATTTCTAGAAAGTGGAAGAGGCTATGGTCATAGATCCATAAAGGGGTAATCTTTTCATTTAACAATGCAATTTGTATACTTATTGAAAATTTTATCAACTAGATCTTGCTCTTTCTTTTGTGTGTGATATTACCCATGATAAAAAAGATGTTAACCATAATGATAATGGAAACCTTATAAGCTTTATAATTTTTGTTGATCCATTAACTAAAATAGATATTTAAAATCCATCTTGTTCACTTAATACCCCTTCCTTGACAAAGTAATGTCTTATTACAATTGTTTCTTTATTGTGAACTATTTTCCCATTCAAACTTTTAAATAAACTCTGTGCACCCCAATCTTTCAATACATAGAATACTATCATTTAAATGAAAATATAAACACTTCATAAAATAATTCAAATAATAACTACTATAACAATTACTCGTTATCTTAACTGTTTGCCATCACAGACTAACTCTCCCCAACCAAAATAACTCTACAACTGTAAAATATCTATGGAATCTTATTGTCTATGTGATAATACCATTGTTTATTTATTTATAAGTTCTTTCAAGAAACACCTTGTCCCTAACGTTTAGCTTTTACTAATAATAATTGTATTCAAAAGTGGCAGAAACAGAAGAGAACAGAACAGTACATGCAGAGATAAGACGTTACATTCATTCCAGATTCTCAAAACACATGATGGGCACTGAAATACTTGTAAATTTGACTGTTTCTCTTTAGACTCTAATATTGCCTTTGGTTTCAAGTAATCCCCATCTGAGTTGTGCTCTAATTTGTTTGATGCATATTATCATTTACCAAGAATATTTTTGAGCACCTAAACTCTAATCACATAGAGTCAAGTATTACATACCAGAAAAGAGAATGAAGAACAATTGAAGCCCAAACTTTAAATACCAATCTTTGGATTACAAATTTGTTTTATAACTAATAGATAAGTAGAAAAGAGACAAGGAACTGGTTTTAAATGAGTTAAAGGTATTGAAGGGGTTATGTTTATTGGGTTTTTTTCATTATAAGTTAAATAAGTTTGAATGGACTTTTAAAATTCAGTTAATTTCAAATTGTTAATTTACAATGAACAAACAATAAAATTAAAAGATTTTGAAATGTTTGGAATTTTTTTAAGGTAAAATTATAACATTAAAAAAGTGGATGCACAAATAAGTTGTAGTCAAACTGGTATTAAAAATTAATCAGACCAATCTACACGAATTGACCTCACTTGGCATTGAAAGAAATTATAATTTAGACATCATTTATCAATGTTTTAAATTTGTAATTTTTTTATTAAATTTGATTTTTAAGTGATTATACAGAATTGCTGAATTATCAGTGAAAACATCTTGTCTTGCCTTGCCCAGTCTCCTTCTCCCCAATGAAAAAGTAGTCAGTCCATGAGCTACCCTTCTTTAAAACCATTATTAAGTCAATAAAAGAGTAGAGTAACCATTAATAGAAGTTCTTTTTACAGATTATAGGTATGTTAATAATTTTTTGATTTATTAATAAAGTTAAATAGTTCTTAATAAATTGCACCTTGAACGGAAGTACTGGAGAATGTGGACAAGCGTTGGCTGCCGGTTGGGCTAGGGTTTTTCCCCTAGCCTGTTCTTGGTGTTTGATCTTTACTATTTTTTTTGTTCTATTTGGATTGCTAGCTATTGGACATAATTTGCGTCGGTGTTTTTGGAAATCTTCTGCAGTCAATTTTGGATTGGAGTTTTATTGTTTGCATGGCAGGGCCTGGGATTTCTTCTCCGTTGGTGAGAATAGATGGTTCTTCTCCAACTATGCATGCAATGCAATCTGAATCATTTTATTCAGGGGAGAGCTCCAAGCTGAAAAAAGTTAATGGTTGTTTTCTGTGTAGCCATGATCGCCCTGTTCTGTTTATTCCTCCAACGGCTGTAATGGAGGACATTGATTATTGGACCAAGCATGCTTTGATATGCAAATTTCTTGGAATTCGAATTTCCCTATCCGCTCTTGAGGCATGGATCCGCCGCTCATGGCAGGTGGAAGGCGATATGGAGATTATGTTGGCAGGGAATAGTTATTTTTTTGTTGTATTCTCTTGCATGTCTAATCGTGACCATGTTTTTGAAGGAGGCCCTTATTTCTACAACCATGTGGGGTTATTTGTCAAACCTTGGCATTCAAGTTTTAATTCTACTGAGGATCTCCCTTCAACAGTGCCAGTTTGGGTTCGCTTGCCTTGTCTTCCCTTGGAATTTTGGCATGAAGACATCCTTCAACAAATTGCTGCTTTGTTGGGGAAGCTGGCTGCGATCGCACATCAATCCTTTGATAAAAAGGTTATTTCTTATGCTAGAATTTGTGTTGAAATTAATTTGAATAACCCATTACCAGATTCTTTGGAAATTTGTCTGGGGGATTCTTCTTGGGTGCAGCAGTTAGATTATGAATCCCTCCCTTTCCGTTGCCGTATTTTCCATGAGTATGGTCATTTACAGCGTCAGTGCCCCCGTAACTCGAGTTTCAAAGGAGTGGATGGTTCTACAGCTGGCAATGTTGGTGGTTTGGCAGATACTATAGGGAAAGGACAATCTCAAATGGCTAATCCTACCAAGGGGATGAATCCGCAAGATGCTACAGGTAAGGGTAAGGCTCAAATGCAGGATAAGGATGGATTTACCCCTGTTCGCCCTCGAGCTAAGGGACGTGGTCAAAAGAGGCCTTTGAAAGAAAGATTATCTGATTCAGGTTTTAATCGCTTTGAGGTGCTAGATAGTATGGTTCTAGGGGAGGGTATTCCTCCTCCTATCTCTTCTGATCCAGTTTGCCTAGATGAGAGATCTATTCCTAATGTTGCTTGTGGGGCATCCCAAGTTGTAGTGTATCATAACTGTGAGGTCCCTATAGCTCCTGTGACAGAGGCTCTGGTGACTCCTGCAGTGTTGGAGGATAATGATGTTGTTTTGGCTGACTTGGTTAAGGATGTGCTACCATCAAGTAAGGGCAAGGGATCTCCTCTTCCCTTGGGGTTGTTGCCTCGACCCTTAAGCGGGCCTCTTCTACTCCCCCTCTAAGGAGTGGGCACAAAACAGACCAAGAGAAGATTAAACTCACAAGAGATATATTGATTGAGTCTGGTTCAGTGAAACCTTTGGATTCTCATTTTTCCAATTCTACCCAATGATGATTATTCTCTCTTGGAATGTAAGGGGGTTGAATAGCATCCCTAGACAAAAGGCTATTCATAACTTGGTGGTTGATCATAGTCCTGATGTTTTTTGTATCCAAGAGACTAAGCTCTCTGTGGAGTCTATGGTCCAACATGCCTCTAGTATTTGGTCTCATGGCCAATGCCAGTGTGTTGGGGCAACAGGCAGTGCTAGGGGTTTAGCTATATTTTGGGATCCTCAAAAAATTTCTCCTCTTGGCTGGATGTCTTCTCGCTCAGCTCTCTCTATGGTAGCTTCTGCTCTAGACTCAGGAGAGGTAATCATGGTTACTAATGTGTATGCACATGTTGATCTTGTGGGAAAGGAGGAACTTTGGGAACATATTCAATATGTTAGAAATTGTCATCTTTATCATCCTTGGGTGTTAGTAGGGGACTTCAATTCAGTTTTAAGTTTGGAGGAGAAGCATGGTGGTTTGGCTAGATTGGGGCCTTCTTCTACTCTTCTTCGGCAACACATATCTCTTTTGCATCTCTCTGATGTTAAGCCTTCTAATGGTCTCTATACCTGGAATAATCGCAGGACTGGTGTTGTTGCTATCTCAGAACATCTGGATAGATTTCTTGTTTCTTGCTTCTGGGTTAGTGGCACCCTTACTATCTCCTTAGAAATCCTTGATTGGAGGGGTTCAGATCATTGGCCAATCAAATTTTCCATTATAGGGGCTTATGTTCAGAAGCATCCTCCTTTTAAGTTCCATTTGATGTGGCTTCATGACTCCTCTCTTCATGATTTTGTTTTTTGTTGGTGGAAAGATGGTGCTCCTGCATATGGTACTGTAATGTTCTCATTTTCTAAAAGGCTTCAATATGTTAAAAGGCAGCTCAAGATATGGAATAGGGAATGCTTTGGGAACCTTCACTTTATGAAGAGGCTTGCTCAAGAAGATCTTGATGTCATCACAAGGGAGATTAGAGATCGAGGTTTCTCAGAGGATCTTGGCAAGGCTGAATCCCTTTCTTCTAGAGCTCTAGAAGAATGGGAACTTCGAGAGGAAATTTTTTGGAAGAAAAAGGCTAGAGTTGATTGGCTCCAGGAAGGTGATCGAAACACTGCCTTTTTCCATAAAATAATGCAATCTCACCGGAATCAGAGCACTATCTCTTCTTTGGTTAATTCTCAAGGTATCCAACTGAATTATTTGCCAGCTTTGTTCTAGGAGGCTATTTGGTACTTCTCTACCCTCTTCTCTGGGGACTCTCCTCCTGCTGATAATGAAGAAAATATTATTTTGTTCTATATTCCTTCCCTTATCACTCAGGAAATGAATGATTATCTCATGCATCCTATCTCTTTGGAAGAGCTGGAGGAGGTGGTCTTTGGCATGCCTAAGGGGAAGGCTCCTGGTCCTGATGGCTTTCTAGTTGAATTTTTTCAGGAATTTTGGGACATCATTAATCATGATTTGTTGGAGGTGGTTAAAGAATCCTATGCTAGCAAGCAGATGCTTCGAGCTTTGAACTCTACATTCTTGACTCTTATTCCTAAGAGAGAGGGTGCTAATCAATTGGAGTTTTTTAGACCAATTGCCTTATGTAATGTGGTTTACAAAGTTATTACTAAGTTGATTGCTGAGAGACTCAAAAGGTGGCTTCCCATTATTATCTCAGAAGAACAAGGTGGTTTTGTTGCTGGCAGACAAATTTTGGATGGGGTGGTTATTGCTATTGAGGCTATTCACTCTATGGCTACTTCAAGGGAGAGAGACATGTTTGTTAAGATGGATATGGATAAGGCCTATGATAGATTTAAATGGAGCTTCCTAAGGAGTATTCTTCTTTCTTTTGGATTTAGCTCTGACTGGGTGAGTTGGATTATGAGTTGTGTTACTTCTGCCTCTTTTTCTGTTCTTATTAATGGTCAACCTTCTCAACTATTTGGTGCTTCTAGAGGCCTCCGCCAGGGTGACCCTCTCTCCCCATATCTATTCATCATCATGGCTGAAGGCTTGGGCAGATTCATTAAGCATCAGGTATCCCAGAATTCTATTCAAGGCTGGCGGTGGGGTAATGGCTTACCTTCTCTTTCTCTTTCCCATCTTCAATTTGTTGATGATTCTGCTCTTGCCGGTCTTGCTAGGATCAAGGAAGCTAAAGCCTTTCGACATGCTTTGGACGTTTATTTGGCAGCTTCAGGCCAGAAAGTTAATGAGCACAAATCTTCCATTTACTTTTTTAACACTCCTAATTCTATTCAGCACAGGATTGTTGGTATCCTACGATTTCAGATAGGATCACTTCCTTTGACTTATCTTGGCATTCCTATTGCTGTTTCCAGGCAGCCACGTACTTTTGGCAAAATTTGATTACCAAGCTTCAAGATAAGGTAAATCATTGGACTCATAGATGGCTTTCTACTGCTGCCCGGGTTACTCTTCTTCAAGCTATTATCCAAGCTCTTCCTACTTATAGAAGCATGGTTCACGTTGCACCTATTTACTTTCTCAAGGAGTTTGATGCTCTTTATCGACAATTCCTTTGGAGTGGTAATTTGCGTAGTACTAAATGGAGTTTGGTTAATTGGGCAACTGTTTGTAGGCCTAAAAAGGAGGGTGATCTTGGTCTTCGATCTATTCTATTGAGTAGTCAAGCTTTGGCTGCTACACTTTATTGGCAATGGTGCTCTGGACAACATCAACTTTGGGCTCGTATTATCACTCATAAATATTTTCATGGTGTTGATCCTTGCCCTGTTTCTGCACTTCCTCTTGAAGGTCGTGGCTCAATGGTTTGGCATACTTTGAAGACAGGTGCGATGTTGGTGAAGAGAGGTCTGTTCTGGATATGTAAAGGAGGTTCTCAGGCTTTGTTTTGGTCTGATGCTTGGGATGGATTCCCTTCCATTTTATCCATATACCCTCATCTTCAGCCTCTTTGTGACTCTTTTCTTGCCGCTGGATGGGATAAAGTGGCTCATTACAAGACTCCTTATCAATTGGGACCTATTGTTGGTTACAGATGGAAGCATTCTTCTGATTGGCCTCCTGGAGGTACAGACATGGATCGTCAGGAGCTTTCTCAAATTCTAGCCTCTAGAGAGTATTCTTCTTTGCTTGGTCCAGATGTTTTGGCTTGGGGTGGTACCTTGTCTGGTAAATATCATGTCTCTAGTGCGTATCAGGAGATAACTAGACAATTATTTGGGGATGCTGAGGTCCCTTGGTAGAAGCAAGTTTGGAATAAAGTTTCTTGGTCCAAGTGCAATTTTTTCATGTGGCTAGTGGCTCACAACCGTTGTCTTACCTGGGATAATCTTTGTAAACGTGGATTTCAGGGCCCCTCTTATTGTGTTTTGTGTGGTAATGGAGAGGAGTCTATCTCCCGTCTGTTCTTCCATTGCTCCTATTCTACTCAGATATGGCACCATTGGTGGAGTGCTTGGGGTTGCTCTTGTCGGCATGCTTCCTCTTTGCCTGAGTTCTGGGCCCGCTTGGGTAGTGCTACCTCCAAGTCTTCTTCTCTCCATGCTGCTTGGATTGCTGGCCCATCTTTCATGCTTTGGCATATCTGGTTGGAGAGGAATCATCGCATATTCCAAGATGTTCGGCTTGGTGTTTTGCATCTTTGGTGGAAAATATCACATTCTCTTCAAGAAACTATTCTTGTGAAGTGTGAGCTTGATGGGGGTATGGATCTGGTTGATCTTGCTATCTGTAATCGCCTCAATTTTCATCTTCAGGATGGGGCTGCAGCTCATAGGTTTCCTTCTATGTCCAGGAAGCTTCACCATTAGAGGAAGGGTCAGGTTAACCAGGATGGGCACTGGACTCCTCCTCCCTGTGGAGTTCTGAAAACTAACACTGATGGTTCTTCCCGTGGGAATCCTGGTCTGGCTGGTATTGGCGGAGTGGCTCGTTGTAGTTCTGGGGATATTAAATTTTTCTTCTCAGTTCATAAGGGTGATTATACTAACAATCTCATGGAAGCTCAGGCTATTTTATATGTCGTGGAACAGTGTTGCTTGCAGGGATGGAGTAAGATTATCTGTGAGTCTGATTCCCAGGTGGTGGTGAACATGCTTTCTTTGCAAGAGCTTGATGATGTTAGTTGGCAGCTGGCCACTATTGTTAAGCATATTCTTTTCTTCTCTTCCTCTTTTTAGTTCATTAGGTTCACGTATATTCCTCGTGAATGGAATAGAACTGCTGATTGTTTAGCCAAATGGGCTTCTAGTCATGATCTGAGTTGGAATATTTGGGATAGGAGGCAACTGTCCTTTGAGATGGTGCAAGAATTTGATGATCTTGTTGCTCAGGATCAAGCTCCTTGTTGAGCTCTCCTTGTTATATTCCTTTCTGTCTTAATAAATTTTTACCCCTCTTTTTGCAAAAAAAAATAAAAATTGCACCTTAAAAAATAATAATATTTAAAATAATAAAATAAAATATTTTTAAAATAATTAAATTGATATCCCTACATTTTAAAAAAATGTCTACACTATTCATAATTTATTTACCTACTTATTAAATAGCATCATTCTTTGAAAGAAGATATAAGAAGCACTAGAAATATTGAAGACATATGATTAGATCTATTATTTAAAATTGTTGAAAATGGAGGGGAAAAAATAATTTTATATTTAAAAAATTATGACTTCACAAGCAATGTTTTTAATATATAGTTTCAATGTTTTATTAGGATATGCATAATTATGATAAAAATATATAATAATTTACTAAATTCATTTATGACATGGGTGTAATTTAATATTTTTTTTAATGTTAAGTGAGTGAAGAAGGTTGTAACCAATCCTCTCTAGATTTTATATTGTATAATATATCATAATCGCCTAGTCTAAGATTTAAATGAATAAACTCTCTTTCTTATTTTTAAATTTAATAATAATATAAAAAAATATTATTCAATTTAGAAATTGTGATATTGAAATCTATGTAAAAGAAAAATCATGTCAAATTTTATGTTAATAAAATATGTCAATGATCATGTGGAAAAAAAATTAAAACTTAATAACTAGTCAAAAATAAAGGAACATGGAGGAAGCCTCTGAGAAAATGGGTCTTATAAAACCAAATGAAAAAAAGAACCAATTATTATTCAAATAATTCATTTTCATTTGTCAATTGATTTTAAACTAATTCACTTATTGTAGCATAGCAGTTTACATCACTGATTGATGTTTGTATATACATGTAATATGTTTAATTATTCACATTTTATATATACAATGTATGAATGAAGTCTTTACCTTATGATTCTAGGTGACATATACATGTAAGTTAATGATCGTATGCATGTTCTATAAATGAGTTAATTGTTATGTGTATGTGATTTGTACACATAAGTTGGTCCTTCCATTCTTTTTGTGGTTTAGCCCTTCTACTTTGACAAATAAGTTATGACACCCCTAGTTCCATATACACATAGTATGGCCACCTTGAATGAACCTTTGAGGATTAGGTTTACATCTAGGAATTTATCTTGCTATGCAAGTTTTTAGTATTTTACTTGGTCAACAAAGTTAGTTCTAGATGTGTAATTATAAAAAATTAATAGTAAACAAATGGTTATTATAAGATAGATAATAATATTATTTCATAGTACACTAATTAATTATAATAGTTATAATTTGTACACTTTAGATTATTCTTCTTTTCTAAATTTTAGCTTATATTAAGATTATTTGTTTCTAGATGTAGTTGTGAAAAAAAGTTATTCCATAATTAAGCGTACAAATACTTATGCACTATTATAAACTATAGAACTTTACTATATTAAAAGAAAAAGTATCACAAGTCTTGACTAGTTATTATTAGTACAATTGTGATACTTTTTGCATTCAATGTGTTAACTCATTATTAAAAGTTTTCCTTTCAAGTAGTTTAAATTTATCATTTTGAAATTTAATTATAAAATCAATACATTGTCCATAGTAATATGCAAGATTTTTAATTTAATAATTTCTATAAAATACCTTTCTTAAATTTGATTAGATGAATCATTTTTAACTCTTATTAATACTTGTTGTAGACTAAGTACCATTGTGATACTTTTTGCATTTGATGTGTTAACTCATTATTAAAAGTTTTTTTTTTTTCTATTAGATATAGAGACATAAAAAAAAAAAAAGATTACACAGAACTCCAAGCACTACAAAAGAGGCAAAGCCTCAAACCAAAGTCATAGTAGCAAAAGATTAGCTAGAGAACATCAAAGAACAACAAAATCTGAATAACACAAGGCTAGTAAAAGATATCATAGTACATAACAACCCAAGCAATCCAACTAAGAGGGCCTTCCATCCAAACAATAGTCTTCTGCTCCTGAATCTGGGACAACATAAAGATATCCTCCTTCCTGGTATTATGGTTCCTCTTAATAGCTTGGTTCAGCTTCCAACAGGTGTGCTTAAACATCTACAGGTTTTCCATAGTCCTTTGCCACTGATAGCCAGACTTAAGATCGTGAACAAAGAAAGAAGCCTGCCCATCTTTCAAAAATCTATGTAATTTGTCCTTTTCAATCACCATGGTGTTTTGCACCTACAAGAAGATTTTAAAATGTGTGAGTTTTCGAAAAAACTTAGTAAGAACCCTTGGCTTACCTTGGTACTTTTCCTCATTCCTGCATTTCCAAATCTGCCAAAGAATGTTAGAGGACATCATATTCCAGAAGAAATTAGCATCCTTACTAATCCCATTAATATGACCGGTAACAATTTCAATGATGCTCACACTAATGGGATAGTAAATATCAAATAAATTCCAAATTTCTTTAGCAAAAAGGCAATCAAATAAGATATGTCTACCAGTTTTAGGTAACCTGCAAATATTACAAATATCAGAATGTTGATTATCTCTTCTAATAGGAAGTATATCAATTAACAATAGACATTTAAAACATTGAATTTTAGGCTCACAAGGACCTTTCCAAATAGAGTTCAGCAATTTATTCCAAACTTTAATATGAAAAGAACAATACCAGAGTTTATTGACATGGGCAAGAATATCCACATTATGAGTAATAACCTTATAAATATTCTTAGCTTTAAGCTTATCTAAAACAACTCCATCAGGCCACTTGCATTTAATGTATCTAAAAGAGTCCACGTGGCAAAGAGAAGGAATATCCTTGGAAGCTTGAGAAAGTTTTCCTTTCAAGTAGTTTAAATTTATCCTTTTGAAATTTAATAATAAAATCAATACATTGTGCATAGTAAGATGCAAGATTTTTAGCTTAATAATTTCTATAAAATAATTTTCTATAATTTGATTGGATGAATCATTTTAACTCTTATATGGGTCAAGGATTTATCCATTGTAAAAACATGATAGTCTTTTAGAGATATATTTTTAATAATATGATTTATATCATTTTAATTTAGATTGTAAAACATGATACTTTGATATTTTTTAGAATTTTTAATATTATGTTTTACAAATTAAATTTTTTTCATTCAATTAAAAATATAATATATACTTATATTATACAATCATTTAAGAAATACTATTTTATATATTATTATTAGAATAAAAATGTTATATAATATTTTTATTAATTTAAATATTCTACATAGTATAATAAATTTATTAAATGAAAATCAAATTTATACTAAAACTATACTAAGTCATTATATGGCACTTGTTATCTATTGTAATTAATAATGTTTGTGTTAAGATCTAATAAGGCTTTTGCCTTATTATACTAATTATTTTACTTCTAATTACATAATCATATAAAAAAATATGTAAGATCTATTATATTTAATATTTTAATAAATTAGGCAAGAGCTTACAGGACAATGGTAAATTTTGAATTTTGGGAGATCTTAAATTTGAATCTAATTCTTACGGATCAAAAAAAAAATTTAAAAATTTAATATATGAAAATAAATCAATAAATAATATTAACACCTTATTAGCAATTAAGTATAGAGTGGGAAAATGCAAATTGACATGTTGATTAATCTATCATGATTCAAACTCCTAATAAGATTATTGCAAATTCAACATAATCATTAAACTTGTAAATTTAGATTTATTATAGTAATAAAAAACGTTTATCTAAAGTTTTAAAAGCAATTCCAAACATTAGAAACAAACCCTGATATACAATCTCATCAAAATAAACTCACATATTTTCATTCATTAAAACTTTAGGCATTGCTCAAGAGAAAACTGCGATATAAAGAAAAACCAACAACTAATTCCAAATAGGTTTTGAAGTTCCATGCCAAAATGTAAAGAAGACAAGTAGAATGAAGGTGAGAAACGAGAACAAATGTTTTCAAACATCCTCTTAATCATCTCATATTTTCATTTCCCAAAATTCCTTGGGTTTAGACACTCTGTTTGTCTTTAGGCATGGCTTTATGCACCGTGAAGCTAATTATTCCTCTACGTTAAACACCATGCAACAAAACAGTGGAATAGAAGATGAGAATATTTAGGAACTTGAAAACCTAATCCTATTGCCTTTGTTTCATTTCCATTGTCATTTAGCAGATATATTCCTCAACAGCTACATTACAATCAAATACAACACATCATGAAAGAACATGAACAATTGTTCTGCAAGTTTGTGGAGTTTGGAATGTCTTCTCACGCTGTTTTAAAAAAAAACAATAGTCAGGAGTACAATACCAGGAGAAGAAACAAATGGGTATTATTCAAATTGACAATTAGTGAACTAATAAAGAGAAAGATCCTTTTTGTATTAGTGAACTAATAAAGAGAGATTATTTTAATAATGCTTACACCATGTCTATTAATCAATTCATCTTTGCGTATGTATGTGATGTGTTTAAATTAATCACATTCTTTTTGTATGAGGTGTGTATGAAGTAGTCATCTTATGATTAAATGATATGTACATAAAAGTTAGTGAGTTTCATGTACATAAGTGTTCAATAAATGAGTAAATTAATATGTATGATATATACAAGTTGATATTTCTTGAGGATTAGGTTTAGAATTAGAGATTTGTTTTGTTGTGTGAGTTTGTATTATTTAGGACAAGATTGTCTCCCTTTTGTGTAGGTGTACTTCTCTTTTTATTATTGAATAAGGTTATGGAACCAGTTCTATTAATTGAAAAGTAATTTTTGATCAATTAAGTTAATTCTCGGTGTTTAATTAGAAATAAATTGGTGATAAACAAGCCACTATTTTTGTAAGATTATTATCTTCAATCTATGAACATTTTAATGATAATATGAGCCTTGTCTTTTAAAAGTTTTGTTGAGGAACATATGCCTCTCATTATTGCCAACATCTATGTATATATCATTGGAATCTTAAGCTATATTCATGAGTGGAAGTCAATATTGTATTAGTTTTCAAATGAACCATACTCATTTGTTTGTAACAAATATCTCAATTTCTTGTTGTATTACTTAAGAGACTAACTTCATCAAGCAGCTATGATTTAGATTAAAAAAACATGTTTGTTAATTTATATTTTAATAGGATAAATCATAATTTTATTCTATATTACGAAAAATAGTTCTAATACTTCTTATTTATATACTTAGGTTTGATTATCTTTCTAAAGAGTAAGAAATATTTTTCATCAATGATTTACATTAAGATTACATCAGATATTCAATAGTGCCCATCAAAGGTCAAAAAAATAGGACAAAACTACTAGAAACACAAAAACAAGCAACCAAACCACAAGCAAAACCATCAAGAACAAATTGTGATATTGTTATGAGATTCAACTATATAATTTTTTTAGTCAAACTCATTGACCCACGTTTCATGAGTAGTGATTCATGGCAACCCATCTATCATTCTAAGTTTTACCTTAGATTAACATTATTTATTTGTTGATGTAAGTGTGCCCAAAAAATTATGACAATGCATCTAGATATATTCTATGCATTATTCTAAACTATAGAACCATCTTGACTTTAATTACGTAAATTTTTACTTAAAATTATATAATTATACAAAAGCGTATATATTTTATTTTAATAAACTAAAATAAATTTGTAAATACACATCCAATTTAACATTAAAATCTGTTTAATCATTAAATATATGATGTGATAATTAAAAACATTCAACATATTGACAAGTCTACTAAATTCAAATCCTTCACGAGATCATTGCACTTCTAAGCCTTGTACCTTTCTTTGACTTTCAAACTTTATGTCTACACAAAATGAATTTAGATCACCTATACTAATATAAGATTGAAAGAAATCATTTGAAGCATGGTCTGTCATACAATTTCATCAAAACAAACTATATCATATTGCTCATAAAAAAGTTATCTTTACATTCCATAGAATTGAAACCAATCTAAAACAAAACTGGTCACTTTTCAAGAAAATTGACACATATAAGAAGCCAACTTCAAACTGCAACCATAAAAACACTAATAACCAAGAGCTATTTCATGAAGCCTCACACAAAAAAATGCAAAGCAGATACTCAGAATCAAGGTAAGAAACCAGAATAAATGTTTGCAAACCTCCTCTTAATCATCTCCATATTCTCATTTCCCAAAAATCCTTGGGACTACAGTTTGTCGTCTGGCATGGCTGCATGTATGGTGATACCAGCTATTCCTCTCAAGTTAAATACCATGCAACAAAACAGTAGAATAGAAGATGAGAATATTTGGAAACGCAAAACCTAATCCTTCTCAATCTCATTGGCTTTGTTTCATTCCCATTGTCATTTAGCAATATATACTTCTCAACAGCTAAACTACAATCAAATACTACACATCAAGAAAGAGCATATCAACAATACTTCTGCATGTTTGTGGAGTTTGGGATGTGTTTTCACACTGTTCTAGACTTCTGGTTAATGTTTTTTATTGCTTTGCACGTCATTTATGAGAACAATACAATGAGTAGAAACGAATGGGTGATGCTCAAATTGATTATGGCAATAAGATAAATCTTGTGAATACCATCTGAATTGTTTTTGATACCTTGTTGATAAGTTTTTTCGTTTTGTTTATTGGATAGTATTGAAATACTTGTGAATGCAGTTTAGCACCGTGGGAATCTTGTCTTTCCCAAGAGAGAGATTGTCGGTTGATTACTGACCTTCTTTTAAAACAGTTAACCAAGATTTAAGTCATGGAAGGTTTTTGTCTGCATAAGATACTGACAATCATAGAGGAAATTTCCCGTGGCCCCCATTAGAATTTAATATGCTATTAGGAGATAAATTTACATGGTGGTCTTGGGAATCATGAATAGAGTATGTATATAGACATGTTGGCGTTCAATAGTTGAACATTCTAATTGGAGTATATTATAAAATCTAAATAAAGTTTTCCAATCATTTTCAAAAAAAAATTAATAGTACTAGTTTATTTGGTTAGTCTATTATTTATCATTAAGGTTGGAGTTTCATGGAGGGAGGCTTCCTTCAAAATAGAGTGAGGTTGGGGTCTTATAGAGGGAGGCTTCCTTCAAAATAGAGCAGGTGGCCACTGAGAATTTTTAAGAATATTTAATAGTGAGCAATCCCATGAATTTTTTTGTTTGTTCCAGCTTAACAAATTTAGCTCCTAAATTTAAGGAAATTAGTCTCCCATGAATTTAAGAGTAAATATAAGTCTAATATTTTACATTTATCATTTAGTTTTGGTGGATCTAGAAGACTAAATAGTTGAAGCTCTTATTCTATAGGAAAAGATTCAAAATAAATCTTTAGCACCAAAAACAATTATAATGGGACCTTCTGCTCTACAAAAATAGAGTCCAAGCCTCCCCATAGGACCTCTACCTAAGAGATACATTTCATTCAATATAGATAGTTATTATCATCAATAATAACTTTCAAGTCATTGGTAGTATCATCATGACTATTGAAATGCACTGAACTATCGAATGCTGCTTTTACTTCAAACTTTCCAATCTAAAATCATGAATAATATGTTAAATTTGCATTTTAAATTGTAACTTTGAGTAATACCAATATTGAGATTGCACATAATGGAAACACGCATGATCTTTTTGTACAATTTTAATCTAGACTTTTGATAATTATATAGTTAGATTGAAGTGGAAAGGAATGACATTGTTAAAAAAAAAATCTTGTATTTTGGTATGATTTTGTTAATTATTAAATAGTGAGTAATAAATTTGATTTTGTATACATATGTTTGATAAAATGTACTAAAATCATAATAACACATTGGTATTAAATAAAAGTGGGATATCATTTTTCTATTATTTTTTACAAAAAGATTTATTGTTAACATGTTAGATGCAAATTGTACTATGGTAGTGGTGGAATATTGTCTCAATGATGGGTGTTGATTCAAATGTCCTAGATATCTAAATATGTTAAATGTGTTCCATATCTCCCTATAGAGTGTTGAAGCTATGGAGCTATGTTGAAATCTACAACACAAATAGCATATGAAACATGGGTTCAATTATGCATGATATTATTCTTGAGAAAGTGAACAATTCATTTATACAACATATGTAAATTTGCAAAAAGCAACAAATATTCATCCTCTAACAACTTCACGTAGGGGGACAAAAAAAATCTAAGAATGAAATGCATGAAGAGCCTTAGCAAGAATGGGTTTAATTAGGTACCCATGTACAATGAAATCCTCTCAAAGTAGAGAAAAATAAGAAAACTTGTGTGGGAGAAAATTCCTTTTTAAAAGGTATGAACTACACAAAGAAACATGATATGCATAAAGTAGGACTAAGTAACCTCTAATAAGTTGTCCCAAAAAATTTAGGAACATGAATAACATCCTTGAAGCATAAAGAATCTATAGACAACTATCAAGTAAAAATTCCTATATGGTTTTGAATGAAAAAATTCCTCTAAGAAATCTGATGATTAGGAATATGATAACAACAATTTGCATAAGTGTCATTAACAACATTGCTTGAACAATGAAAAAATGGAAAACAAAGGAAAAATATTTATCTATTAAAGATGTAGATGGCACATAAATTTTTACAAGTGATCTCCAATTATACTAATCAACCATGCAATAAAAGATGTTAGTCAAAAGGTTAGGTGCCAATAACTTCAAAAGAATTGATTAATTGAGGATAAGTCACCTTTACAAAATGGGAATACAAGAGTGTACATATTTTTAATCACCTAAAATTTGTCAAATGAACTCAATTGATCAATTTCATGTCAATTATATTATCAACATTAAATCAAAATGGATCAAAATCATAATTGCATAATTAAATTAAATTCATTTAATTACATAATTCATCATAACTAAAATGTCCTAATTAATTGATTACTTTATCCATTTGATTAGTTCAAAGGCAAAAATACATTTGGTTCAAGAAATTAATTCAAATTGATTTGAATAATAACCTATTAGTAGATCCCAACCTCAAAGTGTCACTTTTCACCTAACCAACTCACTATATGAAAAATAACTTGGCACTTTTTAACCAATGAGGATTAAGGACATGGACTGTTCTACCAAATTTGAATCTTAACAACTCAATTCAAATTGAGTTGATCTTGACCACTAATTTCAAATTCGAATCATTTTCACTCTTAGTGAGGATCTTTAAGATCTCTCCATTTTGATCATTTACATCCATCATTGATACTTGCACCTAGGTTATGCTAATTTTTTGTTTGAGCTAAGGATAAGTGCATCAATATGTAAAACTAAAAATTTACCAAATACTTTTTGAGTTTTAAAAAAAATCAGTAAATCATGTGTACACTATTTCTTGGATTTCCTGAGCCATAGGCTTGGGAATTTCAAAAAATAGTGTGTATGTGCTATGACTTAGGTTGCCCAAGCCTTAGGGCTTGGATAATTCAAAAAATAGTGTGTATGTGATATGGCTTGGATTTTCCAAGTCATAGCCTTGGGAAATTCAAAACAAATCATATATGCACTATGTATTGGATTTCATAAGCCTTAGGATTGGGCAATTCAAAACATAGTGTGTCCATGTTATGGCTTGGGTTAACCAAGCCTTATGTTGTTGATAAATTCAAAACATTATGTGTGTGTGTGCATGCTATAGGAAAGGCATGCTATTTAAATTTCCAAAATAAATATGTAGAACAACCTTCTAAATATGCAATTAAAATCGAATAGGCCCTACTAGGCCAATTTTATGACTAGGACTATAAATCAAATGAAACATTTAAATACTTCAGATCTACATTTTATGTATATACTTTTTGGATGTTTGAAAGTGGTTTCCGCTTAATAGAAGTTAAGTTAAAGAAATTAGATTTTGAGGGTTTCTTGCAAATTTTAGACTTAACCAAATTTTAGGAATCAATGCATTATCTTCAGCATGATTCTTAGTTGAATATTGATTGTAACCTTAAGCCCTTGACTTGTGCATGATCATGTAAGGATTGCTTCATATTATATTTTTATGCTATGGTTAGTTGGTGGTGCAAAGTACCCTAGTCAATATGAAGACACCTTGGAGGATAAGTGGATAATTAAGTCTAATTCATGAGGTTTGATTTTGATTATGTTTAGTTGTGTTGAGATGAGTTAGTTAATCTCATAAGTTTATGTTTTTGTAATAAAGGACTTGTCATAGTCCATTTTGTTTATAGCAGGCCTAATTGAGAAACTATTACAAAATTCTCTTAGGACCTTATTTGGCTTGTGTAAGGGGTTGATATAGTCCCCCTTAAGTTCATTGATGGTTTTATCTAGTTTATGTTGAGATTCATTAGTATTAAAAACATGACAAACATGTTGATGTGTTGATCCACATTCCCTAGGTTGACAACAACTTAGTATTTTGCAAGGATACTTACCATTGTGAAAGGATAAGAGGAGTTGGTTCGCATTAAGGTATTAGAATGTAATGAAGAAAAGGATACTTTATTCATATAATATGCAAGAAACAATTACAACGATAATGATGATTCAATAGTCCCTTCAAACATTGTACATATACTTTGCCAGAGGGTGACTCAATCGTCATGTGCCCTTTCAGATACATATTCTACCCATCAGATATAATTACTTTTTATCAACAACATCATCCCCACTCCCCCCCCCCCAAAGAAAAAGTAAAGTCATCTCCGGATGAAAAAATAGAGACAACCCTTACAACAAAACTCAAACTATAACCAAAACAACTAATTACATCAAGATTTAGACACAAAGAAGAGGGATGTGTCCCTGGTGTAGTAGACATTTATGCTCTAAGCTCGTCTAGCTCTACTTTTAGCTTACACATTTGCCTTATCCATACCTTTAAATTTGCTTCAGCCTCCATCTCAATCTCCAAGGTTGTTTGCATCATTTCAGCAATCTCTCCAAGCTCCCTCTCCTTCTCCACTACCACCTGTTGTAGCTAACCCATTAGGCCAAAAATTTTGTCCTCTTGAATTCCCAAGCTTCTCTCTCTAACTCCCAAGCTAACTTCTCTACAGGGTAAAAGTACAAAGTTGTGTCACCTTTCAAGCTAACTTATTAGAACAACTGAATTTGAGTATTTCTATGTTAAAAATATATTTTTTAAACATATCATATAGATAAATTCATTCTAGCTAAGTTATATATGGTTTCACACTTTTCCAATTGGAAATGTCAATTAAATACATGTTTTATACTAGTTTGTATCCAATTACTAAAAAATAAAATTATTTCAGAAAAGTTGCGTTTCAATAACTCTTACTATTTTTTATGATATTTTTTTGATAATAATTAAACACCATTTTATAGAGCTCAAAGTCAAGAATATTCTCATATAGAGTTTATAGTGGAGTATGTACAAGATCATGATCAACCAAACTATGCTCTTAAGTGGCAATAAAAAATTAGAAAATCAGGGTTATGTCAACTTGACATGCAATTTTCTACTTGTTATTAACTTTATATCAAAAAGTTGAGGGAAAATAATATCTAGGAAATTGAATCTAGTTTCTAAACTACTAGGACTTATCTAAAAAAAATAAAAATTAATTGGTCAAAATTTTGAATTTTAATGCAATATTACAAAATTTTCAGAACAAAAATAAGAAGTAGACGTATGTCTGACCACCTTAATCAAAATTAAACGATATTATTTTTTAATAATATTCTAGATATAAGCAGTAGACTCATGTTTGGATGTGACACATATTTTTGGGTATTTTTATTCTAAATAAATAATTAATAATTAATTTTTGACTTTAGTATTTTTGAAATTAAAAAACTCTCATGTCTGACCACCTTAACTAATTCAAAACTTTGCAAAATTTAATTTTTCAATTTTTTTCCTTATAGTGGAAGAAAAATAAAATGTGATACATCTTTTGAACTTAAATTTGAAAGTTATAGTCATTTTTCAAGTACTGTGTCAGTCAGCACTTTATACATAACTCCATTAGAAAATAAGTAATAATTACTTACTAAACTCATAATTTGACAAACCTTACATTTATGGAAAGATAAGAACATTCTTAAGAAACCCTTTTGATTTCATCAAATTTTGGTGAAAAAAAAGTTGTTAGCTACATGTTTGAAGTAAAAATCACATAAAAACAAGCCAAAAATACACTTTTAGGAAGTTTTTTAAGTTGACCATATAAGATTGGTATCAAAAGATATAGTAGACCTTATAAATATGTTAATTATTTGTGCTTAGTATCATGGTGGGTGGGAAAAAATTTGGAATAGATTTTGAAATGGTTTGAGAAATTTTAGAACTACATATTTTTTAGATCGCCACTTTTTGGCACACCATGATCTTGCACATACCCAGTGTCTTAATTAGATATAGTATATTGTAATTAAAAAATTTTACAACCACATATTTTAACACTTGAAAAGATGTTAGTTTTGAGAAATAAAAAAATATTAGATCATATCGAAAAAATGTAAAAAATATATGACATTCTAGAGGAGAGAGTCCTCTTCTAGAATGTATATTTTTTCTCCTGGTTAGAATAGATTTGTTTTGAAAAATGTGGTGGGAGATGAAAACTATTGATTTTAGGTGTGTTTAGATTTCAATCCTTATGAAAGAGTAAATATAGGTCTAAAGAAGATTTTTATTTTTGATTGTTCTAGATATATATGTTATCTATAACATAGTTTGAGATCAAAGGGAAATAAGTTTATTTCCATATAGTTTTGTGGTGGGAACTAGACCCCTAATTTTTAGTGTTTTTTTGCACCCAAAAAATTGTCTATAAAAATTAGGAAAATATATCAATTCTTATTTCAAATAATTATTAAAAATTATAATCCTAAACTTCATTCATTTCTACACATTTCATTAGTTTACGTCATTTCCAAATTCAAAATAATAATACCAATTTTATGTCATTGAAGTTGAACAATTATACTTTTGTCAGCCTTTTCCTTCAAAAGGGTGACATGAGTTTGTACTTTTACCTTGTAGCCAATTCTACCTTAATCACTGCTACCCTAGTAGCTGACTCCTCTTGAGCCCTCTCTGCCACTACCTGGTATGCATGGCTCCTCAAAAGGTCGTAACAAGGATCCTTGTATATCCAAATTATCTCCTAATGTAGAGCCTCTATGTGACTCTCCCCAACTAGCTCTCTCGTGTTGGCCCAATCCTTGCACATCTCTAAAGTCATGACTCTAGGCCACTTGCACTTCTCAAATTAGACTGAAAGGCACTTGGGCACCCTACTCTCATGAGGGATATGACATGCTCCAACTCCTTTACCACTAAATCCAAGGCCTCTATCTATGTAAAGGCCACCTCTTGGCAAGCCCAAGTCACCATATCAATAATAAATGTCTCCACACCCTCTCTCATTGATGCATCTAGCCCCACTATAGTCTGCTTAGTGCCCATAGTCATCTTCACTACCTCTACCATCTTCTTAGTAGTGCTATCTATGGAGAAGTGTGGTATCCTATCAGTCTATGTTAGGTGACTCTCCTCCACCTATTTTTGTAGAGGATCTCCTTCTAGGGATATTTCCCACATAGGTGTGAGGATACATATTTCCCATGGGGTTGGTATACAATTAAACCTCATACTCAAGTACGTTCTCAACCTATGAGCTCTACTTTCTCTATCTAATTCCTTAGATGTTGCTAGCAATTTTGTATCTATTGTAACCACCACGTCCAATCCCACTACATCCAAATGAACATTGATCATCCTTGTCTACTAGTATCTCCTTCACTCCCTCCTAAGTGTCCACCTCCTCATCTAGTATAAGTATCTTAGCCCTTGCCTCTGGTATAGCACAAAAAACTCTTGAATAGGCTCCATTGTTACCTTTGGAATGGTTGTCATCATTAGTGAAGGATGTGACTTTTTCCCCCCTATGGCTATAGCCTTTAGAATGGGTAGTGTCTTTATAGTTTTCTAAACTACAATGATAGTTGGAGTCATCATCATAGGTTGTCTAAATTGACCAAACCCTAGAATGTCATGTGTACCCTCTAGAACCAAGTTTTTCATTACCGAGAGTGTAGGCCATAGAAATTTTAATGGTTTCATTGTAATCACTTCTACCTTCTTGTCCTCTTCTATGTCCTCCCCATCTATCTCACTCTTTTTGGAAGAAGTCTCTTGGTGACCACTATAATTATCTCCTCCATCTAGTCTCAGTCATTTATGTTCGACCCCAGTCTTGCTACCAAGTGTGTCAAGGTGCCTCCACTACATGATAGGGGGTTTTCTTGGTGCGAGTGGTCCAGGCTTGGCCTCCAACCTATCATGGGGAATCATCCATGTCATTGCCTCCAAGAATATCCCAAATACGTAGTACGACATGTAGAACATGTTGTGTTGTAGTGTCATAAATTTTTACATCCTTTATGCCAATAGTAAAGCCCAATCATATGATCTTCCATGTAGGATCTTGTTCATCATTGCCACCTGTAGGAATGAAATGTCTAAAGTGCTACTAGATCCTGTGAGGAAAATTATTACTAAGTCCATAAGACAATGCCATTACCCTTCCTAAACATTGGACCTTTTTTGTCCTCTATCCTTCAACATGTCCATGAGGGCTTCTTTCTTCATTTGTTTCAAATCCCTGCATACCAACTATATCAATTATGCCTTTACCTCTTGACTCAATTCTTTTAGTTTGTTGTTGATTTTCCTTCCACCTTGTGCATGACTAGGTATTCCAAATATTAGTGTGAAGTATGGTACTCTAAATAATATTACAAGGTCATGTCCAAGATAGGGAAATGAACTGGTTCAAGAGAACCTATTGTACGTCTCTATTATTGTGCATAGGAACCCTTCATAGTATCGAGTGCAAAATACAAGCATCTATATTGCTCATTCAACCTATGCCTTCCAAATGCTAGTTTTCATCAGATGGTTATCAAGTGTCTCTTAACACCAATTCCTACATTCTGCTCCATTCAAACCCTCAAACAAGACATTATGTGTTGTGAGATTATCAATTGCAGCTGGCTATGTTGTTTTCTTGCCTTTCATTTTACTTGCTCTTGTGCTTGTGTCTCCTGCAACACACACTCCAGATGGCAAGATTTTCACATTTCTATTCATGGTTCCAATCATTGATGTATCTTCCTCCAACTTCTTTTTCCAAGCTCTTTTTTTGGTTGATTGCATAACTATCACTTCCCTTATCATTTTGCTTGTCAGAAATGGTTAGGTCAGTTGCTCACACTTCAATTCTTTTTTTGTCTATTGGCATTCGTAAACATCTGTACAGATCCTCCCTTTGCTACTCTTGTACGAATGTGTTCTCCTTTGCCAAGACCATACTTTGCCTCTAGGTCTTTTTATGTGTACCTTATAGAGTATGATTTAACTTTACCTCACTGTTATGTACATACATGTATGATAACCTTCTATTGCTTTCCTCTATTCATCCTATTTGGTCGTACGGTCTCCTAGTGTATCTATTGTTGTATGATATAAAGACTCTTTTCCTAATTACCATATAGTAGATTTTTTAACCCATTCCTTTTTTATTGTTTGGTCATACAATGGGCACCCCTTTAAAATTTTTGGTCTTATGATGTATGGTAATACTCCACGTTATTTTGTTAATGTGTCAATCATACAGTGTATGGTAATGATACACTTTACCCTTTCTATGTGTCATCCATATGATGATAACATTGGCTTTCAGTGTTGGTAGTATGAAGGTATTCCTTCACTCCTATTTTTTCATATGTTACCTTGTTTTTGCTACTCATTGTAATGGTATGTTGTCCTCCTCATTCGACCCTATTTTCTTACATCCCTTTCCACTTGTCGTACGGTGCCCAATTTGAGATGTGAATGTCATATGGTGTTAATGATTATTATGATTTTTGTATGGTACTTCTATTCTTGCCTCTTGATCGTACATTTTTTGATCAATGGCTCATACAGTGCTTTATGCCATTGGTCTATTAGCATGTTATGATTTTCTCTTGTATATTTACTTATTTGCTTGCTTCTCTATGGTCATACTATGAAAATTTAAATGTGCTTTACTTATACATTATGTACACTTATTTATTTTACATATATATATATATTATTTTTTATTATTATTTTACTCTCTGAGTTGTTTGTCCATAGAGGTATGTTATTTCTTTCATGATAGACTTTCAGCTTTGACCCATTCACTACATTAGCCACTTCCCATTGATTGTCCATAGTTTTATTGCTCCATTATTACCAACTTCACAAATTTTATATGGTCCTACCCATTTCACCTTGAACTTATCTTCTTTGATCTCATTGTGCCTATTATACTTCAAAACTAACTAGCCTGGTTCAAATTTGATCAATTTTAAATGCTTGTCATGTCATGCTTTACACCTATACTATGTATCTTTCATAGCCCACTATGCCTACAGTCATCACTTGTCAAGTTTATTTAAATTATATAATCTTTCCCTTAGGCTTTCCATATCTCCTAGTCTATTTTTAATCAGGATCTTTAAAATTGGTACCATGAATTTTACCAGTACCATAGATTCTTGTCCATACATCAACAGAAATGGAGTGTATCTTGTAGTTACCTTGTATGAAGTATGGTATAGCCAAAATTTTGATGGTTTCATTTCTTCCCAATCCTCTCATTTGACTATGCAATATTGATATATTACTCCGACTAAGATTTAATTGTAGCTTCTACTTTCTCGTTAGCTCTCAGATAGTACAGGCTCGATAGGGAATGGCATATCTTGAACTCTATAGTGAGTAGTTAGATGAAGTGCCCCCCATAGTCACTTTTCAACTATAGCAAGATCCAATACCTTGTGATGATTTTCATTCTTATCATAGATTTGTCTAGTAGGGATTGTGCCTCTACCCACTTGGTAAGGTACTTCATTGCTACCATGATGTACCTACATCTTCTGGTTTTACTTACCTTGAGGGGTTCAACAAAGTCCAACCCCATATTTCAAATAAATCTTTTGTGTGTGTGAAGGGTTGAGAGGCATGAAGTCCCTCTTTAGTGGTTTCCTAGCTCTCTAACATGTATCGTACACAGTGACCCACTCTTTGGGGTCATTGTGCATGGTTGGCCACCATAACCCTGCTAGAAGTATCTTCTATGTAGTTATATCCAACCCCATGTGTCCTCTTGCTGGTCCCTCATGTGCTTCCCTCAACACCTTTGGTATTTTCTCTTCTAGAACATACTGTCTTAAAATCTAGTTAGGTCCCATCTTATACAGAAACCCATTGATTAACTAAAATGTCTAACTCCTTAGCACTAGTTTCCTTCTCTCATTTGGTGCCATTTTCCCTAGGAAGTTGTCACGTCAAAAGATATTCCCTGATAGTCATGTACCAAGATGGTAGTATGATAATCTAGAATAATTGAGTGTCAAGAAAATCATCATTGACTCCCTTCACTGGTTCTCCTAATATGATCCTTGATAGATGGTCCACACTTACATGGATCTTTCCAAGCCATACCACAATCTTGAATATAAACTCCTATAATAGTAATAGCCATCTACTTATCCATCCTAGGATGATCGGCTTATTCATGAGATATAATAGTGCTTGATAATCCACATAAAATATGGATAGGGTTGCTAGTAGATGATGTCTAAATTTATGTGTGGTGTATACCATTCAAAGTGCCTCTTTCTCTATTGTATTGTAATTCTTCTCCACTTTAGATAGTAGCCTACTTGTAAAGTACACCAAATTATCCAATCCATGATTGCCTATTTGTGTCAACGTTGCTCTAATTGCATATTTTAATGCATCGACATAAACATGAAACTCTTTATCCCAATACAGATAAGCCAGGATAGGTGTTGTAGCTAGTCTAGTTTTCAATCCTTCAAAGGCTTCATTTTGCTTTGTATCCCACTTGTAGGGTTCTCCTTTGCATGTTAGTTTGTCCAATGGGTAGGATATTTTCACAAAGCCCTTAATGAACCTTCGGTAATATCCAATATATATGAGGAATGATTTTACATCTATTACATCCATCGATGGTGGCCTTTCCAAGATTACCCAGACTTTGTTAGGATCTATCTTTAATCCTAGTTTGCATATTATGTGCCCTAATAGCTTCCCCTATGGTACCATGAATCTACACTTCTTGGGATTTAGTCTCACTCATCTACATCTTTCCATGCATTCTCTAAGCATGGTTATATGCTTGTCCTCCTTACTAAAAATTGACCAACCATCCAAAAATACCTCGAAATTCCTGACTAACATCTTATCAAATATGTGCAAGATAATTCTCTAAAATGTTGCCAGAGCATTACACAATCTAAATGACATCTTGTTGTGGGCATATACTCCATCCTCAACTATGAAGGTTTTTTTAAGCCTATCTTCTTCCATGATGGATATCGGGTTATATCTAGAGAATCCATCCATAAATGAATAGATTTTGTGCCCAACAACTTCTTCCAAAATACTATTGGTGAGTGGTATCAAGAACCAATCCTTGATTGTTACTACATTTAGGCATTGAAATTCCACACATATTCTTATTTGAATGGTCTCCTTTAGAGATATCACAATTGTTGATACCCACTCACTCGTCTACACTCAAGAAATAATGTCTGCTTCAACCATTTAGTTGTTTTCATCAATAACCTATACAACATAGTTTTTGGTCATCTAGTATAGCCTCTTCCTTATGGTTACTACTCCTATCAATGGTATATAGTGGATGCATAGTTTAGGTGGTATCCCTTTCATGTCCTTATACATCCATGCAAATACCTCCTTATATTCCATGAACATTTTGAATGCTACTGCTTTTAGGATTGGGTTCCAATAATCTCCCACAAATATATTTTTTAGATTAGCTTCATCCCCTAAGTTCATCAATTTTACTGTAGGCCCTTTGTACTTAATAGGTTTTTCTTCACTAAATGTATGTGCAAGTGTTTCTTCTATCTATCTTTCTCCTTCCTTTACTTCGCTATACTCCTTTGGAAATTCATTCTCTTATTTTCCCTCTTCCACCCCTAACATGTTACAGCTCAAAAAGAGATCATAGTCCTCCATTTGCCAATGGATTAAGTCATTTATTGAGTCTAAATCATCATCGTTAGATCCTTCTTCTAATCTCAATACTCCCTCTTCAATAGGTTCCATTCTTTTCTTGCCCTCATCATCAACTTTTCCTTCACTTTTGGAATCTGATAATGTTGCCTCCTCTCCTACCATCTATGTTTGTATGTTTATTACAAATCTCTGGCCTCTACCTTCCATGGACAAAGTCTCTTGTTTCCAATCATGTTTCACCTTTTCCTATACCAGGCAGTCCTATCTGAAGATGATATCATACCCTTTTCTTCTTGATGGTATGACAATGAAATCCAATAAGAATGATTGTGTCTTGATGGTTATAGGTTGCACCATTAGGGTCCCTAAAGGCTTGATCCTAAGTTGATCAGGAATGAGTAGTTTCAACGTAGGTGACCACAATGTGGGTGTTAGAAACAATAGTCCACCAAGATAACTAAGAAGGGGGGGGGGGGGGGGGAATGAATTAGTTATCCAATAATTAAAAAAATTATCTTCTTTAAAAAAACTTAACCATTCAACCAAATTAAATAGAAACCATAATAAAATGCACATAGGAAATTACGCCAGATATGTTGACTAGGGAAATCCTTGATCAGAGGGAAAACCTCGGTTGGAATGATGCCCACAAGATGATGTACTAATATAAATTTTCCTTGTTAGAGGATAGATCTTGCTAGGATTCTATTACAACATTTAGTACAATGAGTCCCTATTAGGAGACTTTGAGTCCATGTTAGGATATTCCAACCCTATTAGGAGTTGTAGTACAATGTATGCAAGAAGAGCCCACTGCCCAATCATGCAATTTAAATTACAAAAAGATCTCACTACTCAAATAAGTAATTTACTATCATCTTCCTCTTCTCTTTTCTCTATGAACTTAATCGATCACTATTAGACCTTGTAGGCTAGGTCACAAACCTTAAATTCAAATATCAAACCTTGGATCACTCAGCAAAACATAAACAATGAAGTTTCCTTACCTTCTACATTGCTCTGCTCAACTTTGCATTATGCACTCTTTGTTGGTTATAATCAATCATAAAAACATATCATTCCTTGTCATGATAAAGGAAAATGTCTTTCCTTTATACTAAGTCCTCAAAAAAATTCCTTGATTCAACTATAAGACCTTCTCAATTAATTATTATAGGACCACATTAAGAACACATTACACTTAGTGATAACATTAATCTTCCACCTTGAAACTTGAATAACTTTCTGTACACTCAATATTATGATGAGTGAGCTTAGCCACATTATCACCAACATGTCTTCTTCATGTTCTAAACCTTGATTCTTAGAATGAAAACTTTGCTAAGAGATATAACAAGTTTACCAGAACATGTCTCTATAAACTCTATCTCAAAACATACATCACCAAAACTTTCATAACTTCTTCTATACTTATCCTTTCTTCTTTTGACATTAACTACATATACTAGATACTCAAAAGTATCTCCCATAACCTTGGATGGTTAGAGTGATTAACTATCCATATGTACCAACTTGATCTTTATGTTATTCCTTTGTTAGATACCACAAAATATTGTTATGTTGACATCAATGAAAACTTGGTCATGAATGTAACATATCATCATAGTAGCATATCTATAGTACTCCCTCATAGGAATATCATCAAAATTCATGCTTGCAACACATCTACTAATAATCTCCCCCTTTGGCATTGGTGGCAACATAGATAAAAAATATCTAGTTCCAAGAATACCAACAAATGAATTTTAATCTTCTTTTTCAAATCATCTTCATCAATCATTCTCCCCCATCAATATACATCAATGTGCTTTGTGCCAAAATATCATTCCATGCTATTTTTTGTGAAATATTCTCCCCCATTGACATCAATGTCAAAGGTTTCAGCAACCATTATCTTTGCATCAAACTCTACAACAATTAATACTTACTAGCTTGAGTGTCAAAAGATACTGTTCAAAACAACATCGAATAAGAGTTCTAGATGACTTTTTCCATCACAAATACTCCCCCATATAGAAAGCATCAGAATTTAGTCTAGACAAACAATGGTGTTATGTTACCCTACACTGATGCAGTCTTGCATCTTCTACTCTAATGTAGGAAGGGGCATAACCCCAAGTATTCCTCACAAATACTCAAAAGTCTCTTTGGGAAGAGGCTTAGTGAATATATTTGCTATCTTCTCTTTATTGCTTACATTAAATTTCCTTTTTTTCAACTTTCTCTCTCAACATGATACTTGATATAAATGTGATTGGTCTTAAAATGCAACAGTAGATTCTTAGACATGTTTACCGTGCTTGTGTTGTCACAATGTATGACAATAGGTTCACTGATTTCTATCCTTATATCCTTCAGCATCTATTTCATCCAAATGAGTTGCTTGCAATTATTTACTACTACAACATACTCTACTTGCTTTGTAATTTAAGATGTCCAATCCTACTTCTTGCTTAACCACAAAACCAATCTTCCTCCAAGAAAGAAAGCTCCACCACTGGCACTTTTTTGTCATCCATGTTGCCTGCCCAATCTACATCAGTATAAGAACTTAGAGTAAAATCATTAGATTTTTCATACCACAATTTGAACTTTGATGTTCCTCTCAAATATCTAAATATCCTTTTTATTGCTGCATAATATGTTTCGCTAGAATCAGCTTGAAATCTTGCAACAATTCCAACTGCATTTTCTATATCTGACCTTGTGTGAGTCAGATATTACAAATCCTAATATAAATTTTCCTTGTTAGATGATGGACCCTGCTAGGAGTTTATTACAACATTTAGTATAATGAGTTCCTATTATAAGACTTTGAATCCCTGTTAAGAGTTGTAGTACAATGTATGCAAGAAGAGCCTACTGCCCAAACATGCAATTTTAATTACAAAAAGATTTCACTATTAAAATAAGTAATTTACTATGATCTTCCTCTTTTCTTTGCTCTATGAACTGAACCAATCACTATCAGACCTTGTAGGCCAGGTCACGAACCTTAGAACCAAATATCAAACCTCGAATCACTTAGTAAAACATCAACTATGAAGTTTCCTTACCTTCTACATTGCTCTGCTCAACTTTGCATTCTGCAATCTCTACTGCTTATAAGCAATCATAAAAACATATCATTCCTTGTCATGATAAAGGAAAATGTCTTTCCTTTATACTATGTCCTCAAAAAAATTCTTTGAATTGACTGTTAGACCTTCTCAATTAATTATTATAGGACCACATTAAGAACACATTACACTTAGCGATAACATTAATCTTCCACCTTGCAACTTGAATAACTTTCCATAAACTCAATATTATGATGACTGATCTTAGCCACATTATCACCAACATGTCTTCTTCATGTCCTAAACCTTGATTCTTAGAATGACAAATCTGCTAAGAGATATAACAAGTTTACCAAAACATGTCTCTATAAACTCTATCTCAAAACATACATCGCCAAAACTTTCATAACTCCTTCTATACTTATCCTTTCTTCTTTTGACATTAATTGCATATACCATATACTCAAAAGTATCTCCCATAACCTTGGATGGTTAGAGTGACTAACTATCCATCCGTATCAACTTGATCTTTATGTTGTTCTTCTGTCAGATACCACAAAAAACTGTTATGTTGACATCAATGAAAACTTAGTCATGCATGTAACATATCATCATAACAACATATCTGCAATACTCCCCCATAGGAATATCATCAACATTCATGCTTGCAACCAATCTGCTAACAATCTCTCCCTTTGGCACTGATGACAACATAGATGAAAAACATCTAGGTCCAAGAATACCAACAAATGATTTTTAATCTTCTTTTTCAAATCCTCTTCATCAATCATTCTCACCCATTGATATACATCAATGTGCTTTGTGTCAAACTATCATTCCATGCTATTTTTCATGAAATATTCTTCCCCATTGACATCAATGTCAAAGGTTTAAGAAACCATTATCTCTACATCAAACTCTACAACAACTAATACTTACTAGCTTGAGTGTCAAAAGATACTGTTCAAAACAACATCCAACAAGAGTTCTAGATGACTTTTTTCCATCACAAATACTCCTCCATATAGAAAGCATCAACATTTAGTCTAGACAAACAATGGTGCTATGTTACCCTAGACAGATATAGTCTTGCATCTTCTACTCTAATTTAGGAAGGGGCATAACCCCAAGCATACCTCACAAATACTCAAAAGTCTCTTTGGGAAGAGGCTTAGTGAATATATCTGCAATATTCTCTTTAGTGGATACATACTCCAATCTGATTTCATTTTCTACAACTTTATCTCTCAACATGATACTTGATAGATATGTGCTTGGTCTTAAAATGCAACACTAGATTATTAGACATATTTACCTTGTTTGTGTTGTCACAATGTATTATAATAGGTTCACTTAATTCTATCCTTATATCCTTCAACATCTATTTCATCCAAATGACTTACGTGAAATTATTTTCTACTACAACATACTCTACTTCCTCTATACTTTAAGATGTACAATCCTGCTTCTTACTTAACCACAAAACCAATCTTCCTCCAAGAAAGAAAGCTCCACCATTGGTGCTTTTTTTGTCATCCATGTTGCCTGCCCAATCTACATCAATATAAGCACTTAGAGTAAAATCATTACATTTTTATACCACAATCTGAACTTTGATGTTCCTTTTAGATATCTAAATATCTTTTTTATTGTTGCATACTATGCTTTGCTGGGATCCGCCTGAAATCTTGCAACAATTCCAATTGCATTTTCTATATCTGACCTTGTGTGAGTCAGATATTGCAAATCCTAATCTAAATTTTCCTCCTTAGAGGATGGACCCTACTAGGAGTCTATTATAACATTTAGTACAATGAGTCCCTATTAGGAGACTTTGAATCCCTATTAGGAGATTCCAACCCTATTAGGAGTTGTAGTACAATGTATGCAAGAAGAGCCCACTGTCCAAAGATGCAATTTTAATTAGAAAAAGATCTCAATACTCAAATAAGTAATTTACTATCATCTTCCTCTTTTCTTTTCTCTATGAACTAAACCAATCACTATCAAACCTTGTAGGCTAGGTCACGAACCTTAGATCCAAATATCAAACCTCAGATCACTTAGCAAAACATCAACAATGAAGTTTTTGTATGTTCTACAATGCTCTGCTCAACTTTGCATTCTGCACTCTCTATTGCTTATAATCAATCATAAAAACATATAATTCCTTGTCATGATAAAGGATAATGTCTTTCCCTTATACTAAGTCCTTAGAAAAATTCCTTGAGTCAACTATTAAACCTTCTCAATTACTTATTATAGGACCACATTAAGAACACATTACACTTAGCGATAACATTAATCTTCCACCTTGCAACTTGAATAACTTTTCATACACTCAATATTATGATGAGTGAGCTTAGCCACATTATCACCGACATGTCTTCTTCATGTCCTAAACCTTGATTCTTAGAATGAAAAATCTGCTAAGAGATATAACAAGTTGACCAGAACATGTCTCTATAAACTCTATCTCAAAAAATACATCACCAAAAATTTCATAACTTCTTCTATACTTATCCTTTCTTCTTCTGACATTAATTGCATATACTAGATACTCAAAAGTATCTCGCATAACCTTGGATGGTTATAGTGATAACTATCCATCCGTACCAACTTGATTTTTATGTTGTTCTTCTATTAGATACCATAGAAAACTACTATGTTGACATCAATGAGAACTTGGTCATGAATGTAACATATCATCATAGTAACATATCTACAGTACTCCCCCATAGGAATATCATCAGAATTCATGCTTGCAACCAATCTGCTAACAATCTCCCCCTTTGGCATTGATGTCAACATAGATGAAAAACATCTAATTCCAAGAATACCAACAAATGATTTTTAATCTTCTTTTTCAAATCCTCTTCATCAATCATTCTCCTCCATCGATATACATCAATGTGTTTTCTATCAAACTATCATTCCATGCTATTTTTCATGAAATATTCTCCCCCATTGACATCAATGTCAAAGGTTTTAGCAACCATTATCTCTGCATCAAACTCTGGAACAACTAATACTTACTAGCTTGAGTGTCAAAAGATACTATTCAAAACAACATCCAAAAAGAGTTCTAGATGACTTTGTCCATCATAAATACTCCCCCATATAGAAAGCATAAGAATTTAGTCTAGACAAACAATGATGTTATGTTACCCTACACTGATGCAGTCTTGTATCTTCTACTCTGATGTAGGAAGGGGCATAACCCCAAACATACCTCACAAATACTCAAAAGTCTCTTTGGGAAGAGGCTTAGTGAATATATCTATAGTCTTCTCTTTAGTGCATACATACTCCAATCTGATTTCCTTTTATGCAACTTTTTCTCTCAACATGATACTTGATAGAAATGTGCTTGGTCTTAAAATGCAACACTAGATTCTTAGACATATTTACCATGCTTGTGTTCTCACAATGTATGACAATAGGTTCACTGATTTCTATCCTTATATCTTTCAGCATCTGTTTCATCCAAATGACTTGCTTGTAATTATTTTCTACTGCAACATACTATACTTCCTCTATACTTTAAGACGTACAATCCTGCTTCTTACTTAACCACAAAACCAATCTTTCTCCAAGAAAGAAAGCTCCACAACTGGTGCTTTTTTTGTCATCCATGTTGCCTACCCAATCTACCTCAATATAAGCACTTAGAGTAAAATCCTTAGATTTTCATACCATAATCTAAACTTTGATGTTCCTTTCATATATCTTGATATTCTTTTTATTGTTGCATAATATGCTTCATTGGGAATAGCTTGAAATATTGCAACAATTACAGCTGCATTTTCTATATCTAACCTTTTGTGAGTCAGTTATTGTAGATCCTAATATAAATTTTCCTTGTTAGAGGATGGACCTTGCTAGGAGTCTATTACAAAATTTAGTACAATGAGTCCCTATTAGGAGACTTTGAATCCCTATTAGGAGATTCCAACCCTATTAGGAGTTGTAGTACAATGTATGCAAGAAGAGCCCACTACCCAAACATGCAATTTTAATTACAAAAAGATCTCACTACTCAATTAAGTAATCTACTATCATCTTCCTCTTTTCTTTGCCCTGTGAACTAAACAATCACTATCAGACCTTGTAGGCTAGGTTATAAACCTTAGATCCAAATATCAAACCTCTGATCACTCAGTAAAACATCAACAATGAAGTTTCCTTACCTTCTACATTGCTCTGGTCAGCTTTGCATTCTGAACTCTCTACTGCTTATAATCAATCATAAAAACATATCATTCCTTGTCATGATAAAGGAAAATGCCTTTCCTTTATACTAATTCCTCAAAAAAATTCCTTGAATCGACTGTTAAACCTTCTCAATTAATAATTATAGGACCACATTAAGAACACATTACACTTAGTGATAACATTAATCTTCCACCTTGCAACTTGAATAACTTTTTGTACACTCAATATTCTGATGAGTGAGCTTAGCCACATTATCAACAACATGTCTTCTACATGTCCTAAACCTTGATTCTTAGAATGAGAACTCTACTAAGAGATATAACAAGTTTACCATAACATGTCTCTATAAACTCTATCTCAAAACATACATCACCAAAACTTTCATAACTTCTTCTATACTTATCCTTTCTTCTTCTAACATTAATTGCATATACTAGATACTCAGAAGTATCTTCCATAACCTTGGATGGTTAGATTTATTAACTATCCATCTATACCAACTTGATCTTTACGTTGTTCTTCTGTCAGATACCACAAAAAATTGCTATGTTGACATCAATGAAAACTTGGTCATGAATGAAACATATCATCATAGTATTATATCTACATTACTCCCGCATAGGAATATTATCAAAATTAATGCTTGCAACCAATTTGCTAACAATCTCCCCTTTGGCAGTGATGGCAACATAGATGAAAAAATCTAGTTCCAAGAATACCAACAAATGATTTTTAATCTTCTTTTTCAAATCCTCTTCATCAATCATTCTCCCCCATCGATATACATCATTTTTCTTTTTGTCAAATTGTAATTCCATACTATTTTTCATGAAATACTCTCCCCCATTGACATCAATGTCAAGGGTTTCAACAACCATTATCTTTGCATCAAACTCTGCAACAACTAATACTTACTAGCTTGAGAGTCAAAAGATATTGTTCAAAACAACATCCAACAAGAGTTCTAGATGACTTTTTCCATCACAAATACTCCCTTGTATAGAAAGCATCAGCATTTAGTCTAGAAAAACAATGGTGTTCTGTTACCTTGGACTGATTCAGTCTTGCATCTTCTACTCTGATGTAGGAAAGGGCATAACCCCAAGCATACCTCGAAAGTATTCAAAAGTCTCTTTGGGAAGAGGCTTAGTCAATATATCTGCAATCTTCTCTTTAGTGCTTACATACTCCAATCCAATTTCCTTTTCTACAACTTCTCTCTCAACATGATACTTGATAGAAATGTGCTTGATCTTAAAATGTAACACTAGATTCTTAGACATATTTATCATGCTTGTGTTGTCATAATGTATGATAGTAGGCTCACTTATTTTTGTCCTTATATCCTTCAGCATCTATTTTGTCCAAATGACTTGCTTACAATTATTTGGTACTAGAACATACTTAGCTTCTTCTATACTTTAAGACATACAATCCTACTTCTTGCTTAACTACAAAACCAATCTTCCTTCAAGAAAGAAAGCTCCACCACTGGTGCTTTTTTTGTCATCCATGTTGCCTTCCCAATCTACATCAGTATAAGTACTTAGAGTAAAATCATTAGATTTTTCATACCACAATCTAAACTTTGATGTTCCTTTCAGATATCTAAATATCCTTTTTATTGCTACATAATATGCTTTGTTGGGATCAGCCTAAAATATTGCAACAATTCCAACTGCATTTTCTATATCTAAACTTGTGTGAGTCAGATATTGCAATCCTCTGATCATAGATCTATACTTTTTTTGTTCAAAAATGGGTGTATCATCCTTTGTAGATAACTTATGTCCAATTACCATAGGTGTTCCAATGGGTTTACATAGTCTCAGAAATAAAGATTCCTTTTTTATTTTGTACAATTTGTAATCCTAGGAAATATTTCACTCCTCCTATCATACTCATCTCAAATTCTTTCTTCATCTCCTCATCAAACTTTTTGCTTTCCTCATCATTTCCTCAAAATATTATATCATCAACAAATATTACCAAAATTATTAAACTATCATCATTTTTTTTCCAATATAGATTACTATCTGCCATACCTTTGCTATATCTAAGTTTTGTCAAATGTTTGTCCAATGTTGCATACTAGTTTTTGGGTGCTTGGTTCAATCCATACGATGTTTTCCTTAGTCTGCATATTATGTCCTTTTCATCTATCAAAGGACATCCTTTAGGCTATTCAATGTGTACCTCTTCTTCAAGTTATCCATTTAGAAATACTGACTTGACATCCATCTGACATACTTTAAATTTCTTCTATGTTGCATAGGCTAAGAATAATCTTAGTGCTTCTATTCTAGCCACTAGAGCATAGGTCTTCTCATAATCTATTCCTTCTTGTTGTGAATAACCTTTACATACCAATCTTGCTTTGTTCCTTAAAACTTCTCCTTGCTCATTCATATTTTTTTTGAATACCCATTTAGTTCCTATCACATTCTTGTCTACTATTCTAGGGACCAATTCCCACATCTCATTCTTTACTATTTGATCCAATTCCTCTTTCATAGCTTGTTTCCAATGATCATATTTACATGTTTCATCTATATTCTTAGGCTCAACTTGAGATATCAAGCACAATTTTTCATTGAATCTACTTCTTTTCATCACTCCTTTATCTTTGCTTCTGATGATCTATTCAGATGGGTGATTCTTTATCATATTCTTTCCATCTTTGTCTTTAATCATGCATGCCTTTTCTATTATTTCTGCAACTAATGAGCTTTGAACACTAATTATATAACACTCAAAATATTGTTCTTTAAACCATCAACAAAGTATACATCTTTAGTGTTAGTCTTACCATCAAGAGTTATAGATCCAATACCTTTAACTTGGTATGCTGCATTGTTTCCAACTTTGATAATTCCTCCACCCTAATTTTTGAAGTTAACAAACTTGTTCATGTCACTAGTCATATGATATGAACAACCATTATCAATTATCCAATTAGATTTCTTCTTATGTGATACCAAAGTTACCTTCTTTAATTACCACAAATCCAATTTCATCATCACTAGCACTTAATGGTTGTTCATCATAATCATTATCTTCATTTGCATACAAACACTCTTTATCCTTTCTAGGTTTATGATTTCCCTTATAATTTTTCTCTCTTTTAGGACACTTAGATGCATTATGACCATATTCATCACAAGTCCAACATTTAAAAATGTTCTTACCTCCTTTCTCTCTTCTTACTAGACAGGCTACTCCTTCTTGAATTGTTCAATCCTCCTTGGATCTTCTACTGCTAGCAAAATCTCTTATACCACTTGTGCTCCTTGATAAATTAGGTCAAATATTCAAGGAACTAAAAGTTGTCTCTATTCTCGTTAATTCTTTGGACTATCTAAGTTTATTCTCAACTCTTCCAATTAATGTCTCCTTTGTTAAATTTATGATACAAGATATCAACAACTATATCATCTAAACTACTGACTTAAATGATAGTGTTAGAGTCTTTAGTATCTTCCATATGACTTCATCATCTTCTTTGATTCCTCCTTGAGCTTTGATACTTGCAGTAATTTCTAAAATCCTTCCTATATATGTTCTTAGAGATTCATCTTCCATCATTTTAGCATCTTGGAAAGCACAAATCCAACTTTGTGGCCTCAACTTCTTAGAATGTGCATCACCTTCAAAACTATTTTCCAAAGCTTTCTAAATCAAATGTGAAGTAGTAAGTGATTTTACTTGATTGTACTCAATCTCAAGAAGTATAGTCAATAGTGCTTCTCTAGCTCTCATGTCACACATAAAAATATCTCATTTTGCCTCAGTGTAAGTTTCTAAGTCCTCTTCAACAATGATTGTCTTCTCTAATTTTGTCAAGATCCAATATTCTAGACCCATACACAATAGATGTGTCTACATCTTTTCTTTCCAGCTATCATAATTTGTTCCATCAAACTTCAAACTATCTTTCCTAAACATATTCACCATGGATCTCCCAAAGTTGTTAAACTTTATCTTCAAGGACCTCATGCTTTGATATCAGGGGGGTGAATTAGTTATCCAATAAGTAAAACATTTATCTTCTTTAAACAAACTTAACCATTCAATCAAAGTAAACAAAAACCATAATAAAATTCACATAGACAATTACTCCAGATATGTTAACTAGGGAAACCCTTGATTATAGGGAAAACCTTGGTGGGAATGATACCCACAAGATGATGTACTAATATAAATATTCCTTGTTAGAGGATGGATCTTTGTAGGAGTCAATTACAACATTTAGTACAATGAGTCCCTATTTGGAGTTGCAGTACATTGTATGCAAGAAAAGCCCACTGTCTAAACATACAATTTCAATTACAAGAAGAGCTCACTGTTCAAACAAGTATTTATTATTATCTTCCTTTTTCATGTGTTCTTTCAACCAAACCAATCACTGTCAAACCTTGTAGACTAGGTCAAGAAGCTCAAATCCAAATATTGAACCTCAAATCACTCAGCAAAACCTTCACAATGAAGTTTCCTTCACTTCTTCATTGCTCTGCTCAACTTTGCATTTTTATACTCTTTGCTACTTAGAATCAATCATAAAAACATATCATTCCTTAATTATTATAGGACCACATTAAGAACATGTTACACTTAGTGATAACATTAATCTTCTACATTGCAACTTGAACAACTTTCTACACACTCAATATTATGATTAATAAGGTTAGCCACATTATCATCAACATGTCGTTTTCATGTCCTAAACCTTTATTCTCAATAAAACAACTCTGCTAAGAGATATAAAAAGTTTACCAAAACATGCCTTTGTAAACTCTATATTAGAATAGACATCACCAAAAAATTTATAACTTCTTCTATACTTATCCTTTCTTCTTCCAATGTTAACAGCATATACTAGATACTCAGAAGTATCTCCCATAACCTTAGATGGTTAGAGTGCTCAAATATCCATCCATACCAACTTGATCTTTCCAATGTTCTTCTATCAAATACCACATAAAATTGTTATGTTGATATCAGTGACAAACTGAGTCATGAATGTAACATATCATCATAGTAACATATCTACAATACTCCCCCATAGTAATATCATCAAAATTCATGCTTGTAACCAATATTCTAATATTAGGTTGCCCCAACTTCTTCCATACATCTTCTAGTACTGCATTCACTCCTATCCCTCCATCTATGATTGTGTCTATGAGTATGGTTCTAAGGATACCCATCTCCACTACTGCAAGATGTGTTCCTGTAGTGAGTGCCAGGAGCACTGGGTTTGTCATATTCATTTCATTCCTCTACCATCATTTCATGTCTCTTCCATTTATTTTAGGAGTTTTTTCATGTTTAGTATCATAGTTCATAGCTGAGGCATTGTAAGAACAAGGTCATTCAGTTTCATAGGAACTTCCATTTGCATTACCTGTCATATAATATTTTGTTCTACCACGTTCCTCTTTGAGATGTTGCCAATGTCTTTTTTTTAAATTTCTTGACTTCCATTTGTTTTCCTAATTTCACTTGCCCTTGTTGTAACCTTTTCTTTTCCTCTTCTACATCTAGATACATTGTCTTCTTTGCTTGCTTACGAGTGATGGCTAATGTCTCCTCCTCACATGTTTCAATACTTAACAAGTTCACCCCTTGCTTAGGGAATTTCAAATCCTTGTGGTCTCCCAGATCACACCATCTACACAACAACTATGGTGTTTCCTTTGTGATACAATCTCTAGTGAAGTGTCCCTAGAGGTTACATGTATGTTATTGTATCATTGGTCATCCACTCGAGTCATATTCTATCTGACTTTGGCCTCCATTATTGTTATTATTATTATTGTTACCACCTTCTCCATGTCAACTATTGTTATGATATCCTTCTGAGGTTTTTCCATTGTTCATGTTCATTCCTGCTCTTGTGGTGGACACTTCCTGCATTAGTAACACCTGTTGATGTCCCTTTATTTTCAAATTGAATGGGTATTCCTTGGTGGAATGTCCCACAACTTGGCGGATATCAAAAAATGGGAAAGAGCCCTTTATGTGGCCCTCCTCCTTATAGCCTATACACCATAGTTCCCCTTTCACCAATTCAAGATTCTTTTTCAAATTTTTGAACTCCTCCATCATTCATAACATGTGTTTCTACAATGCTCAAACCTTCTTAAACTTAACTCTTTGTTGTTGCTACTGATTTTAGAAGATGAATCTTCTAAGTCTGAAAATTTGTTTTTGTTCTTTTTGCTCATTTTTTCTCACTCTCTAGATCTATCACCCAATTATACATCTATGTATGATGTTGGAGTTACAATTTTCATCTTTTTCTTCAATGTTATTTGTAGCCCTTCAACAAATCACCTTTTCTTTAACCCATCAACTAGTTGGCTTTCCATTTTCCCCACCATCTTCTTCAGCCTTCTTTCATATACATAGATTGTTTCATTCTTTCCCTATTTCATACAATATATTTTTGCTACTATTTCATTATTGTCCCTAAGTAGTCAGAATTCTACTATGAACTCTTTCTTGACGTTCAGCCATGTAGTTAATTTCCAAGGGTTAGCATCTGAGAACCAATCAATCACTAGACTAGGGTTGCCAAAAACTATCAGATCCAATCATCTTGGTCTATTACATTTTTCATCAGCCAGATCATTTCACATGTTTTAAAATGTTTGATTAGATCAGTCATCCTATCACCATTAAGCTTTGGCAATTTTTCCTTTAGTTTAGCCATTGCCATTTTCTTATGAATCGGTGGTACTTTTTGTATACCTATGTTGTTCTAAGTACCCATGTTGTTTTGAGTACCCACATCATTCTAAGTACTTGCATTGTTCTTCACAACCATGCTACTTCTGACAACTACCCTACTTTGGACAACCACATTACCTAGTATGAAGGGATCTTCTTTAAGAAAAGTTGTTTGATTCTCTACATGTATCTGTTCATCAGGTGTCTCTAGAATGAAGAGTTCACCCCATTCTTATGCTCCTTTGGCACTTCAAGTTGTATGGATACCTTCTCCTTCATTTGAATTCTCTACCCCTGGTGTACACAAGTTAAGGAACTCCTCCCTTGTCTCTTCCACTAAATTCAGTCATTATCACATTTCTTCAAGAATTCTTTGACACTCTTTAGTCTGTTAGGTGAATGTACTCCCTTGCCCCCTCAATGTTCATTGGTAAGTAGCTGAAACTTTTGTTTATGCTCCACCTATCATGCTAAAATTAATGCTTCTTATGATGTGTGTATATCATCCTTGTCTTTTATTTTATTCCTATCTTTATTAAGCAAATTCAACATTAATCTTTATTACACCTCTTATATAGCAAGTTCGACTGGAAATAGTGCAAAATTTTTACCATATAGGGTAAAAGGATACTTATCAGATTAAGGTATTAGAATGTAATATAGAATAGGATACTTTATTAATATAATATGCAAACAATGATTACAGTGATAACAATGTTTCAATAGTCCCTCTAGATGATGTACATATACTTTCCTCAAGGGGTGACTCAACTATCATGTGCCCTTTCAGGTATGTATTCTACTAGTTGGCTACAACACTTTTTAATAACAAAAAGACATGCATGATAAGGATTATATAAGAGAATGAATTATTTTAGGTTGGTTGACATTAATAAAGAAATCCATCTTTGAAAGTATAGACAAACTACTTTCACAACTAGTTTTCTAAGTTTTTCATGTGTTTTCATGCATTGTACGGCCTCTGTATAGATGTTTTGAGATTTATTATTGTTTTATTTAGTTATTTCTCTGAATTCCCTTTCATTTTCACTTGGTCTCAAGCTTTTGAATCAATCTCGCTGAAAAGTTATAAGCAAATTACTATCAACTAGTCGAGAATCTTGATTTTCAACAATACCATGCAAATAGAGGGCTCTATTACCACTTGCCATGATTGAAAATGTTTGATACCTTGTGGGGAGTGGTAATGAATTTTTGACATTGTATTTTAGTCTTTATATTTTTTGTACAAAGCTTTCAAACAAAGTTATGGTGATGCCCTAGGCTGATCCCTAAGTTTTGATGAGCCTGTAGAGAGGGAAAATCTATTTGGTTTGGAGCTTTGGTGTGAAGAAATACATCATCAAGTAAATGTTATGGAAATATATTTGAGTCCTCTTTCCTTATGGAGTTTATAAATATATGTTGACTAGTGAAGCATTTGAAGCGTAAACATAAAATCTATCCTAAAAGCCTAGAAACCATTAAAATGCAGCTCAATGCGAGGCTGTATATTTTTAACCAGCCATTGTATCTTTCTAACTTTGGAGTATATTGGTGAAAACCCAATTTGTCTCATTATGAACATTGTGATTAAGAATTTTAGTTCTTGTTCAAAATTTACATCTATCTGTGTACAAGTCTATCCACACATAAAAAAGAGCTTATTTTGAAGTATAAGCAAGATTCAAGAAAGTTGTATGGAAAGCATAGATAATCAAATAACCACAACAGGACTTATGGGATTGAATATTAATGGCACTTAGGGTAGTGATCTAATAGCAAGGGTTGCGGTATTTCAAGATAAGTAAGGCTATACCTAGGAGGCAAACCTTGGGGTTAGGCCTAGGAGGTCTAATGGATTGCAAACTATACGTAGATCATTGGATAATCTTGTTGGTGTTATAGATAGTTTTATTTAACCCCATAAACCCTCTACATCAAAGTTCTATTAGAGCCATACATTATCTAGAAGTGGTGTATGTCACACATAGAGGAATCTAAAGGTAGTTCACTGCCTCCTAAGGCAATGAACTAGGATATTGTGAGGAAAATGGTGAAACAAATGTTGGAGGAAATGAAAACCCAAGAAAAAGGTAAAGAGAAAGAAGGAATTCCCAAGAAAGAGAAAATGAAAATGAAAACAGAGTGGGGTGATGAGATAGATGAAGAGGAAGAGGAAGTTGAGGAAGAGAAAGAAGTACTTGACCTTGATCAAAAGGTAATGATGGATGCATTTAAATCAGTTTCTAGGGATAACATGGATGGTATACCTATATATGGTGGTAACATGGATGGTATACCTATCTATGGTGGTGACTTGAATGGGGAAGATTTATTGGAGTGGATAGATGCTTAAGCAACCATTTTGATTACAAAGAGGTAGCAAAAGAAAAGAGGATCAATGTAGTAAAGTCAAGGCTAAAAGGATCAGCATTAGTATGGTGGAACATGATGCAAGAAGAAAGATTGCAAGAGGGAAGTAAGAAGATGGTTTCTTGGGAAAGGATGAAGATCAGACTTAAGGCACAAATCCTTCCAAAAGACTATGAGGTACAACTTCATAAAAAAATTTAGAATCTAAAATAAAGGGAATTAGATGTAAGTTCCTATACAGAAGAGTTTCATAAACTGAGCTTGAGAGCCAAGAACCATGAGAATGAAGTGGAAAAGTTGGAAAGGTACTTGAATGGTCTTAGAACCAATATCTAAGATGAGATCAACATTCTCACTCTTGATATTGTACACAAATGGTTTTAGTTGGCCTTAAGGGAAGAGGAAATATTCCATAGAAGAAATGAATAGTAGAAAAAGAAAAGTAGAGGTAGGAGTTTTAGAGGAAGGGGCACATTTGGAAGAGGTCCCAATGCTTAAAAAAAAAAGGAGAATAGTCCATTTGAAGGACATGGAGACTCGTCAAGAGGATCCTTTAGAGGCACATATAGGGGAAGGAGTAATTTCAGAGGTAGATGGAGACAAGGAGGCAAAAATACCCCAATATTTACAAGAAAATGCTATTTGTAGATGTCTAGAGAGAGCCTCAAGTTCATATGTTGGAGAAAGATTACATTTAGTTCAAGAGGAAGATACAACATCAACCATGACTACCATTGGTAAGGCAGGGCCTAATATGGATGGAGAGAATCTCATGGTGAAAGGAACCTTGTTAAAGATAACTCAAAGGCAAGAACCACTACAAAGGAAGAGATTGTTTAGAACAACATGTAAGTCACATGGGAAGATTTGAAAAGTAATAGTGGATTGAGGGTATAGAGAATATTGTCTCTATTGAAATGGTGGAGAAAATAAAGCTTAAGAGACTGCCACACCTTACTCCATCTTGGTTCAATAAAGAACATCATGTTTTGGTAGATGAAAAGGCATGGGTAGAATTTGAGATTGGAGAGTACAAGGATAGGCTCTTATGTGACATACTTCATATGGATGCATGATATTCACTTTTGAAAAGACCATGGTAGCATGATGTGAATTCTACTCATGATGGGGAGAGGAATAGCTATATTACTATCAAAGATGGGAAGAAGTATCAAATGGATCCTTTACTTGATCAGCATGAAGAGAAACAAGTGGGTTCTAGTCTCATGTGTTGGAAATAAAATTAGGGGAAGTAAACTTTGAGAGTGGGGAGTGAATCAGTACTTCAAAATTCTAACCATTAAAACATTCAGCACACATCCATCTCAAAATTTGCATGTAAACTGAAATACCAAACTAAACATATTCATCCATAGCATGAAAATAATTAACACATATGACACAAGATATTTGGTTACCCAAAAACCCTCCAATTAGAAGGTATAACTAGGGTAGGGATGACAACCACAAATCTTCACTAATACAATTGTAAAGTGTAGCCAATTAAGGTTACAATAAGTTTGATCATAAACTACAATCTACCCTGTTAAAGTCTTACAAAGACTGTTATGTCTCACCTTTTTAAGGGATTTCAACAACCTAATAAAAGTGTGTCTAGTTAAAGGACTTCAACTTACAATAAAGTAAGCACCTTGTTAAAGGATTTCTAAAAGCCTACAAGGACTACTTAGTTATGATATTTTTACTAATTTGCATGTTAGAATGTTTTAGCCTTGATCCTTTGGTTAGTACCTCTCTACTACATATCAGATCTTCTCTTTCCTTATGTATACTTGACCCTCCTAATTAGATGTATCATTTCTATCCTCTCTCTACTTTTCTCTATTCTCTCTAACTAATTATGCAATTTATATCTCTCTTACAACTCCTTAGTCACTATAAATGCTCTGTCTGTACATGTAAACCTCTCCCTTCACATAAATACTCTTTTAGAGTTTTCCCTCTTGAAAAATACTTAGGTGACTTGATAAGGTTAAGTCAAAATCAACGACTATGATTCACCCTTTTTGCCACTTAATTTATCTCTTTATCTAATTGGTTGCATGTGTTACATAGGGATTCTCAAAGTAGATTCATTCTTATCTTCTAGAATTATAAAATAATCCTTAAGTTAGCCTAAACATGGTTTACATAGAAGTTTGTGTCATTACAAACATCTATGTCCAAAACTGTTTACTCAGCACTTAAAGCCTCTGATGCTTGGCATCCACTATATCTTCAACGTTGTAATATGACCTCTAAATAACTTGCCATCCATTATTCACTTAGTGTCTAAATCACTCGACATGTATTATCTTGCTCATCACTAGAGTGGCTCGGCACTAATTGTCTTCTTGACACATACTAGTGCATTTTTCTCAATATGTATTATCTAAAATCTTATGCTTGCCATACACTACTTGTTCAACATGCACTAAGTACTGTTAAGTAATAACTTAAGTCTATTGTGACTCATATGTCAAAACCAAAATGAGATCAACAATCTCCCCCTTTGACATGAGTGGAAAAAACACTTTGTCATGCATATATATCCTTAGCTTATAAAAATAACTTAGATAGTCCATATTTTTTACTTAGCTCACATAAATTTTTTCAAAATGTCAAAATTTTGCAAAAAATAGATGACTTATCATTCATACCTCAAAAATTCATAACTCCCCTTGAGTTCATTATTCTATGTTGTATATAAATCTAATATTCTTGTTGAGTAAATTTGTTGGCATGTTGTCTTCCTTTATTTCTATATTAACTCCCCTTTTTGTATTCTCTCATTTTTGTCTCAAAAAAATATCCCCCTTTTTTGACACTTATTTCATGGGTGGTACACTAATAGTTTATTTTTCCAAAAATGTTTTATGGACCTCCATTATAATCTTGAATTTTGCATCCCAATTGTTGCACGGTACCTCTAGACATTGAACATCTAGAGCTTGATAGCAAGGTCTACTAAGCCATCGTGAGTGGAAAGATGAGAATCTTTCTTCATAAATGCTTCAGTGAAGGCTAGTTACTTGTACAATACCTCCATATGTGAGGTCAACATAGATTGAATACTTATCAAGGTAGCCTAAATGTTTGCATCTTGTTCATGTAATGTAGCCAGTTGACCTTGAGTAGATAACAATCTTGTAAAATGAGCTCAACTCTGACTAGGAGACAACTTAAGAATACTACCTATTGTTTCTAGGTCTCCTTGCAACTTGTTAGTAGCACTCTAAACTCCTTGTGTGAATAAATTCACATCACAGAGTTTTGTGTATAGAGAGAGAATATATTCTCTAACACCTTCTTTACAATCTCCATATTGGTTGCTAAGTTAACTTGTCATAGTGCAATGGCACTATAAATATTTACATTGACCTTTCTTTGAAACTTTTTCTCAGACCATTATATAAGTTTAGTATTTATATCTAGTTCTACATTACTGATCTTTTCAGCCATATGTTGTGATGTGGAGCCTAATCAAACTCAGAGCTTTATTTGGCATGGTTTCCCTCTAGATTATTTCTATGGGGGTTTGGGGGAAGCACCCCTTTGGGATCCTAGGATAGTGCCCTAGGTGCACTCCCTATCACAATATAGGGTGGGGTCAAGGGGCAATAGCCCCATTGGGTTTTTTGGGGGTAGCACCCCCGAAGCCAAAAATGACCTTATATTGTAAAAGGTGTCAACTACTATTTTTCTATTATTCTAACCCTAATTTTGTAAGTAGAAAATAGCTTGTGTAAAAAGGCTTAGGGTTAGGGATTTTCTTAATGTGTGATGCAAAAATTGGTTCTTGTAGTGGTATTGAGCTCTAAGGGATTATAGATTGTAATCAAGTTGTAATCAATAGATCAAAATAATATTAGACTTTCTATTGGTGGACATAGCGAAGGGATTGGGTGAACCATGTTAAATCTTGGCGTCTTGTGTTCTCTTATGTGCGATCTACTATTTTTTGATATTGGTTATATTTGCATGTAATTGTTAATTTTGTCTAAGGTTAATCCTAACAAGTGGTATCAAAGCCAAACAATTGTCATATTTTTTTTAGCCAAACCATCATCATTTTTTTTAATCAATCCTCTACAAGAAGGTCTCACGATTGAGTGGGTGTCTCACAGTTGAGTGGGAGCTATGGAGGACAAGGGTAAGCTAAAGATGGAGAATTTTAATGGATAGAACTTTCAGTTATCAATGATACAAATGGAAGACTACCTTTATTAGAAGAATTTATAGAAGTTGTTAGAGGGAAAATTCAAGAAATAAGGAACTATGTCAGATGAGGACTAAGAGATTTTAGACAAAAAGGCAATTGGAAGCATTTGATTATGCTTGGCATCATCAGTGACATTTAACATTACAAAAGCAAAGATGATAGAAGACTTGATGGAAACCCTAACAAAATTGTATAAAAAGGCCTCCACTTCAAATAAGGTATTTTTCATAAAGCATTTATTTAATATGAAAATGGTACAAGGTGGACCTGTTGTAGATCATTTAAATGAGTTTAATACTATTACTAGTTAGTTATCTTTTGTGGGTATTAATTTTGATGAAGAAATTAGGGCTCTCTTGATTTTGTGTTCTTTGCCTGAAAACTAGAATGGCTTGGTAAAAGATGTGAGTAATTTTGTTTCTAGATCTAATACCCTAAAATATGATGATGTGATCGGTGTTATTTTGAGCGAAGAAACTCGTAAGAAATCCTTAGGTGGATCTACATTAGGAAGTTCTTTGAATACAAAAAGAAGAGGTAGAATGATTGAGAGAGGAAATAATTCTAGAAATTATGGGAAATCAAGAGGAAAGTCAAAGTGGAAGAGGTTCCAATCTAGAGGATCGAGAGATTGTTGGTACTGTGGTAAAATAGGGCATAAGAAGAAAGATTGTTGGACTTGAAAGAACAATGAAGGAGATAAACTAGAAGGGAACAAGGAGGAAAATGTGGTAAGTAACAAATTTAAAGATAATGCTTTGCTTCTATCTTTAGAAAGTGTTGATGATTCATGGGTTTTAGATTCTGATGTTTCATTTCATGCTACACCTCATAGAGGTTATTTTATTGATTATGTCCAAGGGGATTTGGGCTTTTTTATTTGGAGATAATGAATCCTATCAGATTGTTGGAAAGGGAAAAATTAAAATTAAGTTGTAGAATGGGAATCATTGGCTACTGCATTAGGTAAGACATGTTCCAAGGCTAAGTAAGAATTTAATTTTAGTAGGACAACTCAGTGATGAGGGTTGTGTAGTTATTTTTAATGATAAAAATTAGAAGGTTTCAAAAGGTTCCCTTGTAGTAGCAAAAGGTGTGAAAGTGGGCACCTTATATTTTTGTATAGGTTATATTGTTCCTTCTACTTTGATTTTTTAGAGAAAAATGAATGTTTAGGAATAGTTTTTGTACTTGAGAAGGGAGAACAAATGACTATTGTAGATTCTAATGAACCACTATGGCACAATAGACTTGGGCACATGAGTGAGAAAGGTATGAAATTACTTCATTCAAAGCAAGTTTTACCAGGTTTGAAATGTATCAATATAGATTTTTGTGAACGTTGTGTGTATGGAAAACAAAAGAGAGTGAGCTATGTGAAGACTAGGAAGGAAAAGAGAAGTGAGAGATTAGAGCTTGTGCATACAGATGTATGGGGACCAGCTTAGGTATCTTCCCTTGGTGGCTCTCATTATTATATTACATTTATTGATGATGCAACTAGAAAAATATGGTTATATTTCCTTAGATAAAAATCTAATATATTTCAAACTTTTAAGAAATGGAAATGCTTAGTTAAAAATGAGATTGGAAAGAAATTAGAATGTCTCAAATATAATAATGGTGGTGAGTATTGTAGTCATGATTTTTAAGATTATTGCTCTGGTAATGGTATTCATAGATAGAAAACTATTCCAAGGACCCCACAGGAAAATGGATTGGCTAAATGCATGAACATGACTATAATGGAGCATGCAAGAAGCATGAGGTTGCATGTTAGGTTCCCCTTAAACATGTGGTGGAGGATATCAATAATACTGTATATTTGATTAATAGAGGTCCTTCTATTCCTTTGGGTTGTGGTATTCCAGAGGAAGTATGGATTGGTAAGAAGGTGAGTTATTCTTTTCTCAAAACCTTTAGTTGTGAAGCATTTCTCATATAAATTCTAAAAATAGGACCAAGCTAGAAGCTAAGTCAAGGAAATGTGTATTTTTTGGATATGGCATTAATGAATTTGGTTATAGTATTTGGGATTTTGAAAATCATAAAATTGTAAGAAGCAGGGATGTCATATTCAATGAGAAAGTGTTATACAAAGATCTATTGCACCAACATGACAAGAAAAAAAATGATTATGTAGTGTTGGATGACACTCCAAAAGCTAATGTTCTAATAGTTCCTCATGATCTACAACAACTGCAACCACAAAGACCACACACCCCAATGAATGTTAGATAGTCAATAAGGATAAGTAGACCACTACACAAATTTTCTCCTTCCTAGTATTCTATTTTACTTACTGATATTGGTGAACTTGAATGTTATGATGAAGTTATACAAGTGGATACTAAGATTTAGTAGGACTCTAAAATGAAAGATGAAATGGACTCTTTGCTGAAAAATAAGACATGAGATTTATGGAAGTTACCTACGGGTAAAAAGGCTTTGCAGAATAAATGGGTTTATAGGTTAAAGGAAGAGGATGGAGGTAAGAAATGATTTAAAGACAAGTTAGTTGTAAAAGGATTTGCACAGAAAAAAGGAATTGATTTTTGCAAGAATTTTTCTTAGGGCAAAATTCACCCAAGATCAAGGAACTCAAACACAAGCACAATAGTAGACCAAAAAGAGTATGATCAATATACCATAGCATGTCCTAATATATCACTATGTGTTTAGATAGACTAGGAGTGCATGTATATAAAGGCCTCTAAGATGCATCTAGAATTTCTATAGAAGGTTCTAGGAGATAAGCTTGACAACTAAGAACACATCCTTCATTATGCATGAATATATGTGCAACAATGAGAGGATAAGCATGACAAGGTGTCCCATGTGTGGAGATTTTGTAGACACCATATGCTCAAATAATGTACTAACTTCTATGTTGTAGGCACAATGTGCATAAATGAGGTGTGAAATCCTATGTTGTCAACATGACAACTCACAAAAGTGCACATACTCCTAGGTGACTAATAAATGAATATTAAAATAATGTATTAAACTAAGTAAACTTAAGTAAGTGTAAATAGTAAATACGTATTAACACCAACACCCCCTCCTTAAGTGAAACTTAGGGGAATACACTTAAGTTCACAAGAACTAGGATCAAATGCATAATGGGTCTTAGCTACTAGGCCATGTTAGGTACCCATGTACATAATGCAATGCAAGCTCTCATAAAGTAGAGAAAGAGAGAAAACCTCATGGGAAAAACCCTCCCCCAAAAAGAGAGATTAAAAGACAAGATGCATGGATGGATGGAGTAATCCAGACCCCCCATTATGACATAGATCAATTATATACAAAAGAGAAATGGGAGAAGGACAAATCCCCTTAAGAGGAACAAGGCCCCCCCATAAAGGAGAAGAAGAAGGAAACAAGGTAGCCCCCCCTCTAAATGCAAGGTGTTGACCAATGAGAAATGCTATAATGTAGAAGTTGATCCATGACCATTGAATGATGTTCCTCCCCTTTGGAAGAAACAATGGTAGATGTATAGTTGAGATGCTTCCCCTATGTGTAGAAAGAATCTTGATGATGAAAGGTGTCTCTAAAACTTTTTCAAGTGTTTCTGTGTTGATACTGATGGTGGCTCCTTCCAAAACTACTAAGAAGAAGTGTAGATCTAGAAAGGATTGATGTAGAACCTATTTCAAAGAACCAACAGTCTCCTCAAATGATAGAGAGACCTCCTGCAACTACTTTACATAAGGATCCATGATCATTTCAGCATATAAAGATTGATCATGTAGATAATGGACATGAGGGTGAGAGTGAGTCCATGCAAAAACTATAGAAGGAATGTCCTCATCAAAGAGAAGCAATATATCATCAAAAAAGTCTCCCAAATTAGTTGTGTGACTCCACGAACAAACCTGAAATGTCAGTCAAGAAGCCATCACCTAAGGTTGGAATTGGAAGACAAACTGTACCTTATTGTGCTAAAGTACATGAATTGGTCACTATGGTAATAGATGAAAAATTCACCTCAAAGAGATGATGAATATCATCAAGTATGTCTCCCACATCTTCAATGTGAGACTCCACGAATAGTGTTGTTATGTCTACAAGGAAGTCATTGCATGAAGATGTAGTAGGAAGACATGAAGGTTCCTACTACACTAAATTTGAAGCATCTATGACTAGAACATGATCAATAGGAGCAATAGGAACATCTAGAGGTGTGATCTCATTTGGAGAGGATGTAGTTGCAATTGGAGGTAAAAGATCTTTTGGGAATGGAGGAATATATGGATCTCCATATGTCTCCCAAAGATGAATCTAATAAACATATGGATCAGATGACTTAATGTCCTCAAGTGAATCCATAACCTCCATATCCATAAATAGAAAGAGAGTATTCCAAATGAGGTAAATTGTGTCCTTATTGTAGGTAAGTCCTCTCGCATATGGTAATGCATTGTGTTGACTAAGATATGGATAACTGATTGACTCCATTCCTGATAGTTGTCTGGTGTCAAGATAATTAGATCTTCCTCTTCCATGATGTACTAATCAATGTAACCCCCAAAGATGCAATAAAAATGAAAGAACCCCCCCCCCCCCCCAATTAATGATTTGATGCTTTAGAAGTGGTGCATGTACAATAGGCCACTTGTCAAAATGTACAACATGGACTTCTAATTTTTCCTTTTTACAATTTCCTTTTGAGGCCTAAATCTAGAACTAAGCATTGTAGCTTAGATGTACAACAATTCTAAAAAGTAATCTAGCAATATAATACAGACATGTTGATGCCATGTAGGGTCTCCTTCTTATGACGAACTAGCCTTGGAGGGGTCTACTTACATTATGTGCCACCAACATCCATAGCACCTAAAGTGACTATCACATGGCTAGAAAAGAGAAATGGTGGTCAAAAATTTTGCATCCACAGGGAGTGGGATGGGCCGGAAGCAAAGCTGAGCCAAGGTTAATTCTGGTGCCAAAAACTTAAGAATTTAATCCCACATGGCTTGTGGGGGTTCCTTGTGCCATTTTTAAAAGATAGCCGATGTGAATGCAAAGAAAACAAAGTATCTCGCTAGTAGTTGAGGGCTCTGGTCACCAAAAAGTGTGGCTTGGCCAAAAATGTTAACTGTCGATGCCCATGGGTAAGTGATAAAATTGCCATGTTCTAGCCAAATTGGATGAAGGGGCCAAAAATGTTATACAACCCATTGAACTAAAATAAATGATGCCAAATACTTGCAGGGGCCAAGGTTTCACTACCCGGTTCCTACAAAAAAAACTTCTCTGCAAGGCCGCTTGGCAGAATTTTTTTTGAAAATCTTCAGGAAAATAACAAATACTGATCTAAATCAAATGAAATTGTAGATCTAAAAGATGATCATACCAAGATTGTAAATTAGGCCTTTGGGTGCTGATTTGTTAAAAAGTTTTGCCTCACAATTGACTTTGGCCTAGGGTAGGCAAATTTATAGTTGATTTTCATCGGATCAATTTCTAGACACAATGGCGAGGTATGTTCTGGATCAAGACACTCCCAATGATAGTGGTACTTTGGATCTGGGTTGAGGTACTAAAACAACAATGGTCTTGAACAACTATGTGAAGAGAAATTCTTCAAGAGCTTTGATACCATGTAATAATTTACCTTAGGGAAAAATTCACCCAATATCAAGGAAGTCAAACACAAGCACAATAGTAGACCAGAAAGAGTATGATCAATATATCATAGCATGTCCTGATACATCACTATGTGTTCAGATACACTAGGAGTGCATGTATATAAAAGGCCTCTAAGATGCATCTAGAATGTCTCTAAAAGGTGCTAGGAGATAAGCTTGACAACTAAGCACATGTCCTCCATTGTGCATGAATATATGTGCAAAAATGAGAGGATAAGCATGACAAGGTGTCCCATATGTGGAGATGAAGTAGACACCATGTGCATAAGTGTGGTGCAAACTCCTATGTTGTCAACATTACAACTCACAAGAGTGCACATACTCCTAGGTGACTAATAACTGAATAATTAAATAATTTATTAACCTAAGTAAACTTAAGTAAGTGTAAATAGTAAATATGTATTTACACAAAATTTTTGATGAGATATTCTCTCCTATTTTTAAAATGACTTTTATTCACACTGTTTTAAGTATTGTGGCTACTGAAGATTTGCATTTAGAGAAACTTAATGTTAAAACAACCTTCTTTCATGGTGATTTGGATGAGGAGATATATATGGAACAACCATAGGGATTTGACATTGAAGGTAAGGAGAACTTAGTGTGCAGATTGAAGAAAAGTGTATATGGCTTGAAACAAGCACCTCAACAATGGTATCTGAAATTTGTCAAGTTTATGCATGAGCATGGATATAGAAGGTGTCATTCAAAATAGTGTGTTTATTTTAAGAGATTGGATGTTGATAGCTACATTATTTTATGTTTATATGTTGATGATATGCTTGTAGCTAGGTCTCACATGGATCACAGTAAGGGGCTGAAATGCTACTTAGCACATGCATTTGCTATGAAGGATTTGGGGGCAGTAAAACAAATCCTTGGTATGAAGATTTGTAGAGATAGAAAGAATAGAAAATTGACATTATCTTAGGCTGAGTATATTGAGAAGGTGTTGCAATGTTTCTCTATGGAGAATGCTAAAGCTTTCAACACACCTTTACCTAGTCATTTGAAGTTGAATAAGGAGACATGTCCCAAGACATAAGAAGAGGAGGACAAGATGTCTAAGATACCCTATGCTTCAGCTGTAGGAAGCTTAATGTATACTATGGTATGTACTAGGCCAGATATTGCACATTTAGTTGGAGTTGTTAGAAGGTATAACTAAGCATTGGAATGTAGCTAAATGGATTCTCAAATATTTGAGAGGAACATCTAGTAAGTTTTTACACTTTGGGGGCTCTATTACTAATTTATAGGGCTGTGTTGACTCAAATTTGGTAGGGGATGTTGATACCAGGTGGAGTACTATAGGTTATGTATTTACTATTGGTGGGACAGCTGTGAGATGGGTTTCTAGGTTACAAAAGGTTAATTCTTTATCCACTACAGAGTCAGAGTATGTTGCTGCTACAAAGGCACCAAGGAGATGATATAGCTTCAGTTCTTCATAGAAGAATTAGGACACCCATATAGGGATAATTATTTGTTCACAAATAGCCAGAGTGTCATTCATCTTACAAAGAATTTAGTTGTGCATTCAAAGACAAAACACATATAGTTGTGGTAACATTTCATTTAGTCAGTTTTGGATGATGGACAATTAAAGCTAGAGAAGATACATACAAATGACAATCAAGTAGATATGTTTACAAAGTTAGTGACAAGGGAGAAGCTAAAATCATCTTCATCTTTGATTGGTCTTCTACATTGAACAGAATAAAAAAATAGTAGAGTCCAGGGTGGTTTAATATTCCAATGGGAGCTACAGGTTTAATAGTGTTATAATCAGTCTCCAAGTGGGAAGTTATTATTGTGGAGTCTAATCACTCTTCCAGAGGGAGATTATTGTGATGTGGAGCCTAATTAGACTCAGATTTTTATTTGGCATGGTTTCCCTCTAGAATATTTCCATAGAGGTTTAGGGTTAATCCTAACACTATATTCACCAATTTCTCAAGAATCAATTTTTCCTCATTAGGTGCTTGGCAGCCCAATGCATCAAGAAATATTTCTTTAATGTCATGTAGAACTTGTCTTTTCTTATGTTCCCTTTTGAATAACTCTTGGTGCTTCTTTCTTGATAGAGCTTCTTGCAATATGCTCATTTCTCCTATGGTGATTGTTGTAAGATAAAACTTTTGAAGTTCAAACACCTTATCTAAGATGACATCTCCATAAGATGTGCCTTCTCCAATATTATATGTATCAGGACTAGTCCTTGATGATTGTAATTGTGTAGCATCTACACTTGGCCTATGAAGAATTTGAATAGGAATAAGAAATGTAGAGCTCGGTAGGGTAACCAATGTTTGAATTGTTATTTGTTCCTCTAGTTTCATAGTCAAATTTGACTCTTCAATCCTATTAGCTTCCTTCTCTTCTATCAAAAATTCACCTTATATCTATGAGATAGGTTCAAGACTGACTTCCTAACCTATATGGACTTGTGTTCCATCTTTCTCAACTATCAAAATTACTTGCATAGAACCATTCAGCACTAATGTGTTGACATCTGATGTCATTGTGTCCTTCACTTGATATACCATAATGGGCATTGAAACATGTGTGTCAGTGGCACACCCTATATCCCTTCTATACCTTTTGTCTTTGGAGATGTAGGGGCCATACTAGATGTGTTAGTTTTATTTTCACCTACTAATACTTTGTCAATCTTAGTTGTGCTTACTAATACAAGATTAGTGCATAATTTTGCAGCTACACTAGAATCCTGTAGTATCCTTCTTAAATCATCTAATGTCAAAGAATTGATGTTTAGAACTATGTTATTAGAAACATCCTTCATCTTTTTTGTGTCTTGTTGAATTGCTTGGTCTACATGAGGGGGAATGGCACTTAGCATATATCCTCAAGTGCATTATGATCTTGTTGCTACTCTTCTCCAGTTGTAGCCTCTTCATCTGCTTCCTTTTTTGTGTCTCCCTCATGTCCATCCTTGATAGATACATGTTTAGAAATCTCTACTACCTCTTCATCATCTTTTTCTTTACCAACCTCCTCAAGTGCTTGTTCACTTTCCTTTTCTATTGTCAACCCATAGATGAATTTCCATATTTGGGTGCTCTGTTTGACAACCTCTTCAATGTTATTCTACAAAATATTAAAGGCTCTAGAATTGGGAGAAAATATGCCCTTGTATTATTTTATGGCCTTAGTCATTGTTGACTTGTTCAAATCTAGCACTACACTAGCTAGAGTAGTCTCCCTTATATGTCTTTTAGTTGGTAAACTACATTGTCACCTTTTCTCTACTTTGTCACATAGACTTTTGGGTAATGAGTTGACAATCTCAATAGGAGTGTTCTTAAATGTTGTCATCATCTTATATACAAACTCTACCACCTTATTCATGTCTAACTTTCCAAGTTTATCAAACTCAACATGTGTGAACCTTGATAAATCTGCATTATTCCTTATATTGTTACACAAGTTATCTAAATCAAAAGAGTGATTGTGGCTTACCACTTGGAATTGACTATTTTCATCCAATTTTGTTCTCTCCTCATCTGACTCGTCTAGAGTTACATACTTTCTCCTCTTTGGTTTATATAGCTAACTCTTCTCTATAGTATAAATAGTTCTTTTGCTTTTGGGTTTGTTAGTTTTCTTGATTTGTTTAGTAGTTGCCCTTGTGCTGGTGGTGGTAATAGGTACTATTAGCTTCTATTGTGTTGGCTTCACAACTTTCTTTTGCTTTTCAGCTACAGTCTCCTTTTCTTTTCTTTTCTTCTTTTCAGTTGGCTTAGGTGCTTCCTTAGCTTCTTCTCCCTCGACACTTTCAACATTCTCTTCTTAATCTTCTCCTTGTCCTTGAGTGAGCGCCAATGGGGCTTCAACTTGTTCTTCCTCTTCTTCATCTTCCTCTTCTTCTTCTTCCTCTTCTCCCCCTTCCCCAAATCTCTCTTTCAGCTTCTTGACTATTTTATGTTTCTTTCTTATCGCATATGAAACTTTCAAGTCTATTGTGATCTTTGACTTGGCTTCCTCATAATTTCCAAATGGGGTGGCACTCATGTCTATGTCCTCTAGCAATAGTGTCGTGATGGTTGTTGATGCCTCATCCACATTAGTTTCATAGGGCAATGGCCTAAGCCATCTAACCCTTGGAATAATTGCTTGAACATGTGTATGATCAGCATCAACTAAGAGGAAAACATCATTATAGTGTTTCCCCACTAGTGACACTAGAATTGTTAGTCTTTTCTTCATAGACTTCTTGAAATCTTCAAAGTAGCTAGTCATATTTGTTTCAAAATTTTCTCCAAGTTGCTTTGTCAACTCTAAAATCTGCACTTTTACTTGTTGAGATAATGGGTGTTGCACACATTGCATAATATTGTTATATTATATTATTTTATTTTATTATGTAATGTTTTTTATTAAGGAAAATAGGCTTTAAAAGGGCCTTGAAATCCTAAACATAGAAAAGAAAGTCAACAATTTAAATGAAAAAGGCCACCAAGAGCCAGAAAGAAAAACAATAGATCCCTAAAACATAAAGAAAGAAAAAGCTAGGGAAGAGTGCCAAAAACTAGGGCAAGCCACCAAAGGCCAAGGAAAATCAACCAATGTCTCTAAGCATCTCTACAACATTGATCTAGAGCTTGGACATCTTTCTCATCTCCTCCTTCTTTTCCATAATGTCCTGCTCAAGGGTGGTAGTGTCTTTCTTTCTAGTGCTAGCCCTAGTTCTTTTTCGAACACCTTCCTCCAAGGGCTTGTCCTTCTATTTTATACCATGTTCCTTCTCCTTTTTGCTTTTAACCTTTCCACAGTGGATAAGCCTCTTTATGTTATCATAATCCTTGAGGATGTTGAGGTTTTGCTCAAATATGCCCTGCAAGGTCTTCACCATATCCAGGGAGGTAGTTTTGAAAGCCTCCAACTTCTTGTCTATGCTAAGTTCATCCTCATTAACCCTATTCCTAAGGATATACCTATCTCCCTTTCCAACTCACTGAGTTTGTGTTTGAGATCAAGGGTCTCATGGTAGATCCATTTAGTTGTCATGTAGCTATCCATAGTGCTATTCTTAGCATTATTCAGCACAGATGTCTCTAGCAATGTTGTTGAGGATGATCAAGGAAGGGTCTATAAGTTCTTCTATCTAGATCTTTCCCTCCTCATTCTCATAGACTTGGGTATGGATTATCTCTCTCTTGATCCCCAAATTGGAAGTGGTGTGGTCAAAATTTCTCCAGACAACCTTCCTATCCTTACCAGTGATGGAGCACCTATAGGTGGAAGTGGACACATCATCGTAACCCTGGTCAGGTTCCAAGTTGGGCTACTGCTCAGGCTTGTCCATTGAGTTCTCCTCCATCATCACACTTCCCTCACCCTGCTTCTCCTTATTGACTTCTTCCTTCTTCCTCTTATTCTTGGCAGTCTCCATGGCTTCCTTGTCTTTGCTAGAAGGCACATTGATAATAATATTCCACTTGCTCTTCCTACTATCTTTTCCTTTTTCAGCCTTGGTCATCTCCTCACCATCAGCACTATCACCCCTAGTCTCCATGCCATCATCATGTTCATTATACCCTTTATCTGAAGAGGTATCTCTCCCAGTCTCAGGGGGACTGAAATGTCCCCTTTTCTGATTTGATATGATATTTCCAATCTTTAATCAGATCTTTAAGATCAAACAACTAATATCACAAAGATCCTCCAAATTTCTCAAGAAACCCCAAATCGGGTATGCCAGAAATGGTGCCAAAAGCTTCACAGCTTCACCTATTATTAATAAATCTGAAAATGGCCATTTTTATAGATTTTTCAGCAGCATAACAGCCTACAAAATGACATTTCCAGATCTATATAGCCTTTACACAACAGCTCACAAATGTAGGACAAAAACTATGCTCATCGGGCTCCCGAAATTAACACAAAAATGCCCGAAAACACCACAAAAACACTAATAAACTATCTCAGAAGTTTAATCACATCCCAATACATATATTCAGCTCTATTTTAACAGCTTAAAGTCTGAAATACAGCAGTAACCAAAACTGATATGAAATGCTCAACTGAAAACACCAAACTCATGCAAAAAACACACCCAAAAATCCACAAATCTACACTGTTCAGCACAAAGGCAAACTCTGTATGAGCATGCACATGGAATGGCTTCAAACTCCCATCCTTAGCCTTCCTGGAAACCTAAAAACTCCCATTCTTGGGTCTCCCTGGAAACCTGCAAACTCCCATTCTTGGGTCTCCTTCTCCACAGGTTTGGCAACCTCTGAAGAATAATAAAGAATGAGCAAAAATCAAGTTCTCCTCCCTGCCCAAAATGCCTCCAAAACCCTTAAAAGAGGCTATAACCATAACTCATGTCCAAGAGAGGTTAATGAAACATATTTTAATAATAATTTCATTTATTAGTCCAATGGTTTCCAAAGATTAACCCCCCTTTTTCCGAAACTTCACTTTCTTGGGCCTGCCTGTCTTAGCAAAGATTATTATTTTTTTATTATTTGAAAAGGGGACATGACAAGTCCTCCCCTCCCCAAACATTGCTTGTCCTCAAGCAATGGCTGAACAATAAACCAATCAATCCACCTGGATCCCAAATGTAGTCATGAACTATACTACTACCAATTAACACAGGCTCCTTCAATATCCTCTGCAATATGACCAAGAGGAATCCATAATCAAATTGACAATTATAGCTCAACCAAAATCCAAAATCACCACCACCATAGTCAAAAACCCATGAGACACAAACTCTTAGAACATCAGAACCCAAGTAAAGTGGACAAATCAAACTGCCAACACAATAAATACCATCAACGCATCCCACTGGCCTATACGAAATGTACAATCCAACTCTGCAACAATGGTGAATGCTCTCATATGAAACTATACCAAGTATGGAGAATCCACACACTATACAACTCCTGCAATCAACACAACTCTGTAGATCATCAGCCACTGTCTCATAACCATAACTCCCATGCACCCCTGATGGTGAAAAACCATCACAAGATGAACAACAAGAAATGGAACCCAAACCAAATTTTCCTACCATCAACTCCTCATCACAAGGATCAATTGCTAACTGATGTACATACCCTGCTGAAGCATCACTCCAAAACTCCTGCTCTAAGTCATGTATTATCAAGCTATCAACTGCAGGACCTATCACCATGTCGTGCCCATCACAACTCTCATCCTGAGGCATCAAACTATTCCATAACTGATGATAAGCACTAGGAACCAAAGTACATCTCTGTATCATAATCTCATTAACATGGTCATCAAAGGTAAATTGATGAGCGTACCTCACAGTGTAATGCCGATAGAATGCGCCAATCTCAGTCAGTGGCTCAGACTATAATCCAGATGAAACTAATTGCAATTGATCATTAACCCTGTTGGAATTGACTACTATCTCTGAAGATATCACCAAGGGAGTAGTATTACTAGTAGGAACCATGCCAACTATCAACTCACCAACATCACACATGCTCTTTGATACATCTCTAGTCTCTGTGCCATCAGTACTAGAGGCCACCACCATGTCAGGCATACAACAATCTGCTACAAAACCCAACTCAACTGAACCTGACTCTAGTGGGAATGAACCTGATATGCCAATGTTAGTATCAAGGATGGATGCATCCCCATCTCCACTGTCTCTAAAAATCTCAGCCATGGACATCCTCGGATCACCAAACACCATAGCTTGTGACTGTATAGAATCAGGTAAAGACTGTAGCCACTCTAACTCCATGGTTTCCTTAGCCAAATGAAATTGTGACTCCTTGAAAGTCAACTGTGTACTTTCAAGAATCTCAGAAGTCACCTCAAGTTGCTCAGTAAGCTCACTCACCTCATCTTCCTTGGCCAACAATGCATCATATGTTGTACTACCCCACTCCATAAGATAATCTCTGTCAGCTACCAATTGCATATAATTCTGTCTCAAAATCTGAATAGCCTCCCAAAAAGAGTGGATCTCTGTCAAGGAAAGATAACTGCCTTCCTGCTCATCACTAGTAGGATAACCCCATCCATAAACTGCTAATAACTGACGAGCAGCATCAAAATGCTGGAAAGTGATAGCAATGTCTCGGTCACTAACTCTTAACTGATTAGGCACATGATAGCACTGGCTTGACTATCTCCTACAAACCTCCTCTGATGCATTGTCTAAAGGAGTATCCTCAAAGTCACTAGTCTCTAGAGTATTACAATCCATACCCTGTGAATTAAATCTAAAGCTCATATCAACATACGAAGTATCAAAAACATTAGCACTGCTGTCCAACTCCTCTGTACCCAAGGAAACTAAGTCTTCAAAACTGCCCACTACATCCTCCTAGATGTCATCAATGCCAATATGATCCTGGGACTCATCTGTACACACTGCCAAATATGAAATATCATCAACACATTCCAGCAAGTATGGTCAACTAGATATATGAACAAAGCCCAACACCAGTGTATAAAAACTAATACAAACATCGGATAAGCTCCTGGCACAAGAAAAGACAACACCCTGCAATCTGCTAATCAAATCCATGGTAGCACCCAAACAATCATTGCTACCAAAAAGTGTTAATGATTTACAGTCAACTGAACCCCAAATGCCAATATAAGAATCTCGAGTCCATATCTATAAACTAGAATTAGTTGGTAACTCAAGCAAAATCCTGACTTGAGTAATATGACCAATACCAACTAACTCCACATACCTGTCATGATGAGATAATGTAGTGACAATACTGTATTCACACACCTTCAGCTGGCGAGATAAATCATGTGAAGTACTACTAGCCTCAACCTCATGTGACGAAGCATCTAACTGTGCCTGGTACTCTCTCTCAGAAAAGTCATGAATGCTCAATGTCTGCTCATCTACACCAGGTATCTCACCATCATGCACAACAACATCCTCATAATCATCATCCTTGAGGTCAAATCTATCTATCACTCTTTGACTAAAATCATCAAATGTAGTTACCTGATCATGACCTTGAGTAGTCATTCCATGATACCACCAATCATAGGTTGCATCTTCCAAGTGTAGACTTGCAATTTGAACAACATCACTCTCCTTCATGGGGTTAAGCGTGAAGAAGGTCTATAATTTTTGTAGCCATGCTCTAGCTGAAATTTTATTTGTTCCATCAAAAGTAGGTGCTATAAACTTGCTTATTTTATTTTTGAGCTCTCTTCCACTTATGTCATGCTCCCTTCTGTACTCTTTCTTGGGCATCAAAGTGTTCATCATATCCACATATTCTCTAAAAGGAACTGAACTACGAAAGTCATCATCTAAGCCATTATAAGTAGCTCTTAATGTAATCAAGTTACCTGTAACCTCTTCCATAGGATTAATGGTTGGATTTGGTGTTGGTGGCTCATCTACAGGCAAGAAAATAGTTTTGGTTGATTTAGATGGTGTGGATTTTAGATTTATTGGCTCCTCTAAAGTGCTCCCTTTCTCATTAATAGATGCAACTCCTTGTAGTTTTTCTGTCAATATTCGCAAAGCCTCTCTAGTATCTGCCAAACTATCCACTGTTTGCTTCTGAGTATTTTGGATGTCTTGGAAGAATTTCTTTGCCATCTCATCTGGATCAGCCATACTTTTCCCTTCCTTGGATTTTGTACTTTTACTTTCAACTGGAGGTTTGATCAAAATTTCTTTATTCTTTTATCGCTGCAAATATCTTTTTTCTCTTTCACTTAGTTGCATGCAACCATAAATTTTGACATGCAAGATTTGGGTAGTTATCAAAACTGACATGCAAGATCTGGGTAGTTGTCAAAACTAACATGCAAGATCTGGGTAGTTGTCAAAACTGACATGCAAGATCTGGGTAGTTGTCAAAATTGACATGCAAGATCTGGGTAGTTGTCAAAACTGACCTGCAACTTCTACAAACCCTCAGGCTGGCAAGATCATGGCTCTGATACCACTGAAATGTCCCTTTTTCTGATTTTATATGATATTTCCAATCTTTAATCAGATCTTTAAGATCAAACAACTAATATCACAAAGATCCTCCAAATTTCTCAAGAAACCCCAAATCGGGTATGCCAAAAATGGTGCCAAAAGCTTCACAGCTTCACCTATTATTAATAAATCTTAAAATGGCCATTTTTATAAATTTTTAAGAAGCATAACAGCCTACAAAATGACATTTCCATATCTATATAGCCTTTACACAACAGCTCACAAATGTAGGACAAAAACTATGCTCATAGGGCTCCCGAAATTAACAAAAAAATGCCCGAAAACACCACAAAAACACTAATAAACTATCTCAGAAGTTTAATCATGTCCCAATACATATATTCAGCTCTATTTTAATAGCTTAAAGTCTGAAATATAGCAGAAACCAAAACTGATATGAAATGCTCAACTGAAAACACCAAACTCATGCAAAAAACACACCCAAAAACCCACAAATCTACACTGTTCAGCACAAAGGCAAACTCTGTATGAGCATGCACATGGAATGGCTTCAAACTCCCATCCTTAGCCTTCTTGGAAACCTACAAACTCCTGTTCTTGGGTCTCCCTGGAAACCTGCAAATTCCCGTTCTTGGGTCTCCTTCTCCACAGGTTTGGCAGCCTCTGAAGAATAACAAAGAATGAGCAAAAATCAAGTTCTCCTCCCTGCCCAAAATGCCTCCAAACCCCTTAAAAGAGGCCATAACTGTAACTCACGTCCAAGAGAGGTTAATTAAACATATATTAATAATAATTTCATTTATTAGTCCAACGGTTTCCAAAGATTAACCCCCCTTTTTCCGAAACTTCACTTTCTTGGGCCTGCCTGTCTTAGCAAAGATTATTATTTTATTATTATTTGAAAAGGGGACATGACAGGGACTGGAAACCTCCTTGCTAAAATAGGGAGACATGTCCAAATTGTGCTGAGGGTATTTTTAATCTTCGGAATCCATGTACAACTCCACCTCCTCAGTCTCAGAGGGGGAGTAAATTTCATCAGTACCACCCAAATCCCTTTTAACCCTTTTGCCCTCTTTCTTTCCCTTAATTTGCTTGCTTATTGTTTTAGACTTAAAATATTCATATAATAGTAAGAGAAACCCTTTGTGGAAAGCAAAGTTCCTCATTTTCTTATCTTGAAATTCTTGGATATTATCATTCATTGATGAATAGAGGTAAAAAGGAATGGAGATTTTAGCTCTATACCTGAAGTGGTTTAGTAGCATGAAGTGGTAGGTGCAAATGCGATTCAACCTGGTGTCTAGAGTTATGTATTTGATAATGGCTCTCAGTACGAACCTCCAAATGGGCTTGATAGACCTCAAGAGATAGTGGGTTCCACTTTTCGCCAGCTTTTTCTTCTCCTCCAAGTCTTTGGTGAACTTTGTCACCACTTGCCCTGAGATTTTGTAGTCTCTGTAAAAAAATTTCCCAGTAATGGGGATGCCAGTTACATGAGAAATAATTTCATCTATGATAGTGAAGTCCACCCCATCAATCTCCACATTGCCTTTTTTCCAGCCTTTCATCATAGCTTTGGTGACCTTAGGTTTCTAGCCATGGAGATGCTCAATGTAATTGGTGATCTCCTCTTTCTTTAGGATCTTCTAGACTTTAGTTCTTCTCTTCCTTTTCAAGGCCTCATCCTTTGGCTCCCATTAGTGTCATTCACCCACCATGACTCTCTTCTTGCCTTTACCTCTAGGAGCCAAAACTTGTAAATTTTACCAACTATAGACACCTTTGTTTTTCATTTTTTAGCATTTTCCTTTTCATAATGGATGCTTAGCTTGTGGTGAAAGATTTTGATGATGTGGGGAGTACCCATGAGATTGTACTTTCACTTCATAGATCTGCGCCTTCCCAAAAATAAAGTAATTGCCCTTTTGAGAACACACATGTGTGTATTGAAATCAACCTGCGGGCAACTAATATTCATTATTATCATTCATAATACTCAATCTACCTGGGATTCGATCCATATCAATGGTTTCATTAATTTTTGATGGAATGTCACTTCCATCCATCCATCTAGCCACCTCACCATTTTTTATCCCCTAGTTTGCTAGCCTATCCACCACCTTGTTGGCTTTGCAGAATTCATGTGCCATGTGAGTTTTATTAAAGGTTTGAAGGTCTTCAATTCTCTCCCCGATAATATTCACCGTAGTCTAGGTTGGTTTAGTTATCCCCTTAAGGCAGTCGATAATGTTTTTGGAGTGTCCCTCTAACCAGAGACATTTCACTCCCACATCTTTGGCGAACTTGATAATTTGGTGAGTAGCCAGGGCTTCAATAAAGTGATTAGTTTGTTGCCCAATGGGAGCAGTGAAAGCCATAATGCCTTTGCCATGTTCATTCCTGATAATTCCCCCCACTCCAGCCCTACCTAGGTTGCCTTTAGCAGCCCCATCAAAGTTGGCCTTGAGCCAACTAGCAAGGAGGAAGGACCAACAACAATTCTCTTTGTTATTCTTGATCTTGAGAGGGAGAGGGGAGGGGCCCTTGGCAATGGTGTGGTTTTCCATAAGGGCATGGAAGCATTTTTGGAAAACAACCAGCTCATTCACCTCTTTCTCCCTAAAGATGTGGTTCTTCCTCTCCTTCCACACCCCCCAACAGAAATGGGGGAGAGCCCAAATCCATAAAGAATTAGGGTGGGTTCCTTCCAAACCAAACTGCCATGAAAAAGGATAGGAAGTGAGACCAGATAGCAATAGTGAAGGGGCAACATAAAAATAGATGATCCACACTTTCATAATGCCTTTTGCAAAGGATGCATCTATTGGGTGACATGTTGCCACGTTTGGTGAGATTGTCAATCGTGAGAATGCAATCTTGCAAGAGTTCAAAAAAAGAAGTTAATCTTTAGAGTAAGGCCATGAAGCCATGCTTTTGCCCACATTAGGGCCTAGATCTAGGGAAGGAGAGATGCATAACCAAAGGCCACCATGTAGAGGCCATTAGTAGTGTCCCCCCATACAATAGCATCCTTATTATTGGATAAATGGATGAGTCTCAGCTGGTCCATAAGTGGTCTCAGGTCCTCAAAGACTTCAGTGAGGTCTATCCAACTGTCATTGATTATGTAGTCCCTAACCTTGTTTCCAAATCTCTTGGTGCAAGAATTAGCCTAGGGATTGAAGGTCTCACTCTCCCTGAGCGGGCTTGGGCTTAGCCAATCATCCCTCCAAAAATTGATATCACCACCATTGCCCACTGACCATTTGGCTTTGCCAAAGGCCAACACCTTGGATCACAAGAGCCCATTCCGAATGAAAGAGCCACTAGGATGGACTTCTTCATTGATGAAATGAAGAAGATTGACATTGTTAGCATACTTTGAAATCAAAATATCTCTCCACTCTCTAATATTATTGAAGATTCTCCAAATTTGTTTAGCTTGGAGGGCAGAGTTGAACTGCTTCAGCTTTCTAATGCCTAACCCTCCATGATTTTTGGGCTTACATATGGATTCCCAGGCCACCAAGGGCTATTTTTTCCTGTCATTAGGCCTAAACTACATAAAGTTCCTTTAGATGCTTTCCAGATGGGCTGCCACCTTGGAGGGGATGGTAAATAGGCTAAGGGAAAGAGTAGGAAGGTTTTGGAGGGTAGACTTGATCAGAACAACCTTGCTCGCATGAGTCAAAGTGATCCCTTTCCATCTAGCCAATTTTTTGTTGAAAAAATCCACCAACATATCCCAAAAGGATTCTGGGGGTTTAGCTCCAAGAGGGAGACCTAAGTAAGTGGAAAGGAGAATGCCAGCCTTGCATCCCAGAATGTTAGCAATCTTCTTCTCCATCCTGCTTGGGGTGTTAAAGAAGAACTCAAAACTTTTATCCCAATTGATCAGCTGACTAGAGGCCTGAGAGTAAGTGTTCAAAATACTTTTAATAGACTTGCTTCCTTAATAGAGGACTCTCCCCCCATGATAGTATCATCAAAAAACTGTTGATGAGTGAAAAATGAAGGGCTAGAGGAGGGTTTCAATCCCACTAGGACCCCTTCAATTCTTTTGGTGGAGATGAGCCTCCCTAGACCTTCAACCAGGATAATGAATGGGATTGGGGACAAAGGGTCACCCTATCTAAGGCCCCTAGAGGGTTTAAAGAAGTCGAAAGGTGCACCGTTCACTAGGACAGCAAAAGTAGTGCTGATCAACTGAGAAAAGATCTCCCTCACCTTAGAATTGAATCCAAAAGCCTCAAGAATCTGGTCCAAGAACCTCCAGTCCACTCTATCATAACACTTAAAGAGGTTTAGTTTAAGAAGGAATCCCTCCTACCTGCCAGCATCTAGAGAGTGAATAACCTCATGAACTTCTATAATGGAATATAGAATTTTCCTACTTGGGACAAACCCTGATTGCTGGGGAGAGATGATAGCTGCCGGGATATGTAAAAGGTAGTTGGCCAAGACCTTAGAAAAGATCTTATAAAAAGGATTATAGAGATTGATAGGCCTAAAAGCACCAAAGGCGTCAGCTCCAGCAGCCTTAGGAACAAGAAAAAGGAAGGTGGCATTGACTTCCTTCAGGAGATCCCTTGCTCCAAAGAATTCTTGAACAGCATGGACAACATCCACATGAATAATGTCCCAGAAGATCTGAAAGAAGAAAGTGGGAAAACCATCTAGACCAGGGGCCTTCTCAGTGGGAAGGCCAAAAATTACCTCTTTAATTTCCTGGTGCTTGGGGATGGCCAACAGGTTCTAGTTCTGGTCTTGCGAAATTAAATTGGGGATAGACCTGATAACCTCATCTTGGTCATCCAAGTTCAAGTTGAGATCCTTAGTGAGAATATTAGAGAAATATTTTATGGCTTCTTCAGCTATCAGCTGGTCATCTTTGATGGTCTCATTCCCAATCTTGATTTCACTAATTCTATTAGCTTCACAATGTTTCAGAGTGGACAATTGGAAGAAATAGGTGTTTTTGTCTCCTTCCTTAAGACAAACTGCTCTAGATCGTTGTCTTCAAAACATCTCCTCTTTCTCAACCACATTATGAAGCTTAGAAAGGATTTCCTTCTCAGCATTGGAAGAGATCTCATCATACCCCCAGGATTGGATGTTGGTTGAACATCCGCAAGATTGCTCATCAAATTTTCTTTGTCCTGAAAGATATTGTTGAAATCAGACTTGTTCCACTTGCAGATTTTAGATTTGATAAAATGAAGTTTCTTAGCCACCTTGTACATAGCCATGCCATCCACAAAAATGCCCCACCACTCCTTAATTTTTAGGCATAAACCAAGGTGGTCCAACCACATCTTCTCAAATCTGAATGGAAAAGCTTTCTTCCTGTTGATCTCTTCCAGAGAGAGGGAGATCGATGAGTGATTTGAGTTGATTCTAACCAAAGTAGAGAGTTTACAATGGAAACCACCCAACCAATCCAAGGAGATGAGAGCCTTGTCCAATCTAATCTAAATTCAGTCCTGACCCACTCTTCTATTAGACTCGATAAACTTGCAACCGCCTAGGTCCACATCCATAAGAGCTAAGTCCCAAATCAAATCTACCAAGTTTTGTCTGCTTTCCCCATCCGGCAGGAGCCCACCTAACTTGTATGAAGTAAGGAGAGGAGTGTTGAAATCACCCATGATGATACATTTAGATCCCTCTAGTTGAGAGACCAAGTCATGAATTTTGGTCCAAAATAATCTTCTATCATTATGGGTATTGGGAGCATACAGATTCAATAAAAAGCAGTCATTTTGGTCCGCTGGGTTAAAAAATTTGGTCAAAAAAATATTACCTTCATTATAAATAGTAGATGCCTCCAGACAGTCCTTCTAGATAGTGAGAAGACCACCAAAAGCCCCCTCCAAGTCTGTGGCCTTGCATTTGAGTCTTTTCCCATAAGAAATTAGCTCTATTTTTTCATTCCTCATTTTAGTTTCTTGAATTAAAAAAACATCTGGCCTTTGGTCCCTAATCATATTCCTAACAATCTCCTATTTTTGGATTCCATTGAGTCCATGGATGTTCCATGATATAATCTTCATGATTTGATTGATGAACATGATTCCTGAATAGTTCATTGCATCCCTCCATAATGTTTCTCCTTGATTCCTCCATTCTAAGTTGGTTCTTGCTTTTCCTACCCAACTGGTTGGATAAGAGGCCAGTATCTGCTTTCACCCTACTCCTAGTGGTTGCTGGGGAGGCAGGGGATGGGTCCTGGCTATTCTTTTTCTTCCTGCACACTACAGACTAGGGATCACCATCTTGCTCCTTACAGTTATCAAAGAAAGCCTCCAGTTTGGCCAAATGCCCAGGGATAGTGGTTGAGAGCCGCTCAAGAATTATGTCCCTAAAGACCGGGCTAGAGATGGACTCTTGGGAAAGGAGTATAGCTGCCAATGGTTCTACCAAGGAATTTGGGATAAAAGAAGGAACATGATCATTAGAGTTTGCAAGTGGTCCCTACATCTCCTCCTGGTAGAATCCTCTAAAGTCATGGGTTGGGGTTCAGCCACAACTAGTACATCCTACTCAGTTGGGGCCAAAGACATCGTAATGGTAGCCCCATTAGCCATATCTGGTACTGAAGGATTCAAAGGATCCTAAATGGATGAGACCAATGTAGGGGAAATAGTGGTATTAGCGATCTAGGCAGTCTCATCCACCCTCTCGACATCCTTAGATGTAACATTTTTCTTCTTCCATTGGACTGTTGCTTGCCATCCTTGTTCTGGGCTTTGCCAACCTTTACATTTTCTTTAAAAATTGAACAAACACCGGCTTTATGGCCTACCTTTTTGCAATGGAAACATGAAAAAGGAACACTTTCATAGTCAATCTATTGGATCTTGCATCCCAAAGGGGACTAAAGTTCAATGACTTGGGGCATGTCCTGTCCTTCTAGAACCCTGACATAGATTCTAGCAAAAGTGAGTCTTTTCTTTGTTGCAGTGACAGGATCAATGGATAGTAGTTCTCCAAATGATCCAGCAATGCCCTCAAAGATGTCTTCATGCTAGTATTCTAGAGGAAGCTCAGGTAATTTGATCCAAATAGGGGCTTGGGTGAGGAAAGCATTGTTCAAATCCAAGTTTGAGGTCCATTTTTGAAGAATCAAAGTAGATCTCCCCATAGACTAGTTTCTTGCACACAATATTCTAGCAAAGTCTTCAGAACAAGAGAACTCAAAAGACATAAACCCTTTGGCCATAGCCATAACCTCCATGCTCCCCTTTAGCTCCCATTTATTCTTGGTGAAAACCCTCACCAGGTCAATGTTAGGCCTTGGGCCTATGAATTTTCCAACCAAAGTAGATGCCATGCTGAGGATATTATGGTCGATGATTTCTTTAGGCACTTGCATAGTAAAGATTCCTTTTTCCTTATCAGATTTATCAATAATTTTTGGGAAGGTCGACTTACCTGTCGACTTGATCCTGAAAAGATTTGTCCACCGTCCCCATGCCACAAAGGGCCATTTATCCAAAGCAAGGGAAGACATCTCACCTAGATGAGGCAGCAACTCCCGTGGGTCCCCATCTAATGGAGCATCAACATCTTGCCCCCCTGAATCTGGCTCAGACCTAGTAGAGAGGACCCCATCCCCCATGTTCTTCAGGTTCCCGCCTAGAGCCTGATTCAAAATTCTGCTCCTTACTACTCCGCTCAATATCTTTTTTACTAAAACTCTAGAATTCTAAATTTTTTATTCATCATTTCCTTTATTTTATCTTTTTTATTATGTAATGTTGTACCTAGATGGACATGCAACATGTAAAGATTCCCATGGGATATACTTGATGAGTTTTATTGTAACATTGTGATAATATTTCATGTAATTATTTAATATTGGGGAAAAGAATTAAAATTTTAATATTAAATGTGGGGTCAAGGGGTTAGGTAACACATGGTTTTAACACATGGTTTATGTAATACCACTTAGTGGTTTGTTGGGACTTACTACTATATAAGCAGCAAATGTTAAAGACACTTCTGTAACAACAGGATCTAAGACAAACCTCCAAGATTTGTAAACACTCCATAAATATATCAATCTCAAAAAACTCCCACTCAACTATAGTACCATGTCACCTATGGCATCATAAAACCCATCTCCTACATGAAGATCCTCTAGATCTACACTCACACAACCAAAGTGTCAGTACCAAGTGAAACCAAGATCTCTAAACCAAGAAGATACAAACCAAACTAGGAACTAATCCTCCACTGCCACCTCATCACTATCATAAGCTCCCACTAAACCGTGTATCCAAGCTATCCATGACATCATGATGAAAAAACCCTCCTCTAACCATGAGAATTAACCAAGACATCATACCATCAAAGAACTCAAAGTGCACATCATGAACTCCTCAAAAGAAACCAAATAACCATGATCCTCAACCAAGAAGATATACCACCATAGCTAAATCAGGAATCTAAACTAATAAACACTAGGTATGTACTATATATCCAATCATGTCATGCCAAAATCCATGGAACCATGATCACATCCATGAACCAAGCATCTAACTCTCAGTTTGTCTAACCTATCAGCATAAAATAGTCAACCAAAATCCTCCACTATGACTATACTTGGTAACAACATCTCATCCTTTCTATATGAAAAAAAAAATCATCAAAGTATATGACTTAGGGTATACATAACCTAAATCCAAGCCACCAATCTAAATATGCATCAATATGAAAGATCAATGTGCAAAGAAAACCCATAACCAAGCTATAAATGTAACCTATAAGTATAGACCGCTTACAACACTCCATAACTTGTAGACCCAAAAAGTCATCATACATATCCAAATCAAACATTGATAATCATATTATCATGAGACCAATCCAAAATATGAACTAAGTATACAATGGTATCAAATCTTAAATCTTCAAACATAAAATGTCATAAACTCACAATGCTACCATAGTCAATATATACGATAAATTGTTTAGATTAATATATCACCAAATAAACCATGCCAAACCTACACCAAATCTGAACCAATGTGTAGAGCTCTCCAATATCTTTTCGTTGACTAATCAAAGTCCAAAATTTAACTCTGTATGCTCAAGTTATGCCCTAATTTGTGCTTAAAATAAACAACATCTAACCTTCGGGCTCTTAAAACTTAACAAAATGTCAAAATCATAGAACCAAACCTACACCAAGTTGTAGTATTATGAATTATCTTGTAAATGCCTATAAGAAGTCTGAAATATGATAGCTTGAGAGAAAATTATGGTCATTTTACTAAGACAATCTTTTTACCATTTTCATAGTGATTTTTTTTTTGACAAAAATTTTGATGAGACAAAATTTGACGGCCATCATGGGTTGAAACTAAAAAACTCTTTCATTTCCTTTGAACAAGGCAAAATTTATGGAAATGCTAACCTAGATCCAATGGTGAGGTCTGGTTTTACCTAGGAGGTCATTTCAACAAGATCCCCTCTAAAAATCTCATTTAAATGAAATATCCAAAAATCATTTTGACCAACAATTTCACATGCTCAAAATCTACCAACATCCCATCATAACATCAAACCCAAAACCCTCAAATCTACAATAAACAACTCATATATATTTCTATTTCTTTTATCCTCTCATGCATTCCCATGGATTCAATCTAGGGTTACAACAATAAAACCATAGCTTTGATACCACTTATAAGGAAACTTGCAACAAAGAAATATAACTATTTTCACATAACCCATAATAGATCTGAAATAAATATGTAATTAAAATCCACATGGAAGAGAATAGACAACATACCCACAAAAATTGTGACACAAGCTATACCTATTGGAAGCATGAATGTTGATGATATTCCTATGGGGGAGTATTGTAGATATGTTACTATGACAATATGTTACATTCATGACTAAGTTTGTCATTGATGTCAACATAGCAGTTTTCTATGGTATCTGACAGAAGAGCAATGGAAAGATCAAGATGGTATGGATGGGGAGTTGAATATTCTCACTATTTGAGGTTATGGGAGATACTTATAAGTATCTAGTATATGAAATTAATGTTAGGTGAATAAATGTTAAGTCTGGAAGAATTTATGTAAGTTTTGGGGATGTTTATTTTGAGATAGAGTTTACAGAGGCGTGTTCTGGTAAACATGTTATATCTCTTAGTAGAATTGTTATTCTAGAAATTGAGGTTGAGAATGTGTAGAAGACATGTTGATGATGACATGGTTAATCTTGCTCATCATAATATTGTGTGTACAGAAAGTTATTCAAGTTTCAAGTTGGAATATTAATGTTATCACTAAGTGTAACATGTTGTTAATGTGATCCTATAATAATTAATTGAGAAGGTCTAAAATCTAACTTAGGGAATTTTTTTATGGATTTGGTATAAAGGAAGGATATTTTCCTTTATCATGAGAGAAATATGGATGATATGAAGAACTAATTATAAGCAACACAAAGAGCAGAATGCAAAGTTGAGTGGAGTAGAGAGGAAGTGAAGGAAACTTCATTGTCAAAGTTTTATTGTGTGATTTGAGGTTTGATATTTGGATTTGAGGTTCATAACAAGGTCTGGTAGTGATTGATTTAGTTGATAGAATAGAGAAAGGAGGAACTTAAAAAGTAGATTACTTGTTTAAGTAGTGAGCTCTTCTTCTAATTGAAATTAATGTTTGGGCAGTGGGCTCTTCTTGCATACATTGTACTACAACTCCTAACAGGGTTGGAATCTCTTAATAGGGATTCAAAATCTCCTAATAGGGACTCTATGTACTAAATATTGTAATAGACTCCTAATAAGGTCCATCCTCTAACAAAGAATATTTTTATTAGTACATCATCTTGTGGGCATCATTCCTATCGAGGTTTTCCCTTTGATCAAGGGTTTCCCTAGTTAACATATCTAGTGTAATTATCTATGTGCATCTTGTTATGGTTTTTGTTTACTTTGGTTGAATGGATGAGATTGTTTAAGGATAATAAATGTTTTAATTGTTGGATAACTGATTCACCCACACCCCCCACCCCTTCAGTTATCTTGGTGGACTATTGTTTCTAACAATTGGTATCAGAGCATCAAGTCCTTGAAGGTAAAGTTTAACAACTTTGGGAAATCCATGGTGGGCATGTTCAAGAAAGATATTCTAAATTTCAATGGAACAAATTATGATAGCTGGAAGGAAGAGATGAAGACACATCTATTATGTATGGGTCTAGGATATTGGATCTTGACTAAAACATCAAAGACAATCATTACTAAAAAAGATTTGGGAACTTTTATTGAGTAAGAAAGAGATCATTTTATGTATGACATGAGAGCTAGAAAAGCACTATTGACTACACTTCTTGAAATTTAATACAATCAGGTAAAGTCACTTGTTACTTCACATCTGATTTGGAAAGCTTTCGAAACTAGTTTTGAAGGTGATGAGCATTCTAAGAAATTAAGGCTACAAAATTGGATTTGTGCATTTCAAGATGCTAAAACGATGGAAGATGAATCTATAAGATCACATATAGGTAGAATATTAGAAATCACTACCGGTATTAGATCTCAAGGAGGAACCAAAGAAGATGATAAGGTGATATGGAAGATATTGAAAGTCTTAACACCACCACTTAAGTTAGTAGTTCAAATGATACACTTGTTGATATCTTGTACTAAATATTTCTCAAAGGAGACATTGCTTGGAAGACTTGAAGTAGTTGAGAATGAGCTTAGATAGTCTGGAGAATTGACCAGAATAGAAACAACTTTTAGTGCCTTGAATATTCAACCTAGTTTATTAAGGATCACAAGTGCTAGAGGAGACTGTGCTAGTAGTAGCAAATTTGGTGAGGGCATAAAGATTGAAGAAGGAGTCACCCTTCTGGTAAAGAGAGAAAAAGGTGGTAAGAAAATCTTTAAATGCTGGACTTTCAATGAATTTTTTCATTATGCATCTAAGTGTCCTAAAAGAGAGAAAAAGAATAAAATAAATTTCAAACCTAGAAGAGATAGAGAGTGTTTGTATGCAAATGAAGAAGATGAATCTAATGAAAAAGCAATAAGTGCTAGTGATGATGAAATTAGATTTGTAGCAATCAAAGAAGAAATCCCAAAGAAAATAGCTTTGGTATCATAGGTTGAAAAGAAATCTAATTGAATAATTGATAGTGGTTGTTCACATCATATGAATGGTAATATGAACAAGTTTGTAACCTTCAAAAGTCAAGATGGATGCATTGTCAAAGTTGGAAACAATGCAGAATGCCAAGTTAAAAGTATTGGATCTATAACTCTTGATGGTAAAACTAACACTAAGGATGTATATTTTGTTGATGATTTGAAGCACAACCTTCTAAGCGTTGGACAACTAGTGGATAAAGGTAATCAGTTGCAGTTCACAAAAAATACATGCATGATCGGAGACAAAGATGGAAAGGTAATTAGAATAGGAACTATATTTAGAGGTAACATATTTTAGTTGAATCCTACTAAAATAACATGTTTGGTTGCAAAGCTAGATGACGGTTGGTTATGGCATAAGAGATTTTGTCATATAAACTTTGATAGCATTATGAAGACTAGTAGTATGTTTGCAGTTAGAGATTTTCCTAAGATTTTAAAACCTTCTAACACAATTCACAAGGAGTGTGTTTTGACAAAGCATAATAGAACTTCTTTTCCCTACAAGAAGTTTACTACTACAAAAAAATTGGAGATTGTACACACAGATCTCAATGGTCCTAAAAAGACTCAAGGATTCTATGGTGAAAGGTATTTCATGATTTTAGTTGATGACATTTCTAGAATTATGTGGGTTGCATTTCTTAAAGAAAAATTTAAGGCATTTGATAAGTTCAAGATATTCAAGAATAGAGCTGAGATTGAATCAGGCATGAAGATTAAATGTTTAAGATTAGATAGAGGAGAGTATTTACTTCAAATAAGTTTAACATGTTTTGTGAACAAAATGGAGTCAAAAGATGGTTATCAACTCTGAGAACCCCTGAATAGAATGGTATAGCAAAAAGAAGAAATAGGTCAGTAAAAAAAGTTGCAAGAGCTATGTTAGCTGAGAATAAAGTATCCAAGATGTTTTGGACAGAAGCTATGAATGCAATAGTATACACTCTAAATAGAGTATAGATCAGGAAAGACACAAACAAGACCCCTTATGAACTATGGTTTGGTCACTCATCTATAGTTAAGTATTTCAAAAAAAAATTGGTAGTAAGTGTTGTATCAAAAGAGAAGATGATAAGTTTGATGCTAGAAGTGATGAAGGTATGTTTCTTGGTCATTCATTGAAAATCAAGGCTTATAGATGTTATAATCAGAGAATTAAGAGTATTATGGAAAGTGAAAATGTAAGAGTTGGTGATAAATTGAGGATACAAGAAAGAATAGTTGATTGCAATTTTGATGATGATGTTGTTACTAAGCCAAGGAATGATGAAGTATTTTCTTAAGACTAATAATGATTTGCAGAATGAAGAAGAGCTAAGGCAGAAACAATGCTTGGAACCTTTAGCAAAGCCAAGAGTTGAGATAACAACTCCTACTTTAGGAAAGAATATGATAAAGAATCACCCATCTGAGAAAATCATTGAAAGCAAAGATAAAGGTGTGATGACAAGAAGTGGAGTCAATGAAGAACTATGTTTGATATCTCAAGTTGAACTAAAGAATGTAGATGAAGTATGTAAAGATGATCATTGGAAACAAGCCATTAAAGAGGAATTGTATTAGATAGTAAAGAATGAGACATGGGAATCAATCCCCAAACCAGTAGACAACAATGTGATAGGAACTAAGTGAGTATTCAAGAACAAGATGAATGAACAAGGAGAAGTTGTAAGAAACAAGGCAAGACAAGTATGTAAAGTTTACTCATAGCAAGAAGGAATAGACTATGATGAGACCTATGCTCCTGTGGCTAGAATTGAAGCAATAAGATTATTCTTAGCATATACAACATATAAAAAATTCAAAGTATATAAGATGGATGTCAAGTCAGCATTTCTAAATGGAAAACTTGAAGAAAAGGTATACATTGAATAGCCTGAAGGTTGTCCTATCATAGATGACAAGGACATAGTATGCAAATTGAAGAAAGCATTGTATGGATTGAAGCAAGCACCAAGAACTTGGTATGCTAGGTTGGACAAGCATTTGAAAAAGTTTGGATATAACAAAGGTATGGAAGATAGTAATCTCTATTGGAAAGAAATTGATGATAGACTAATGATTTTGGTAATATTTGTTGATGATATTGTATTTGGAGGAAATGATAAGGAAAGAAAAATGTTTGCAGAAGAAATGAAGAAAGAATTTGAAATGAGTATGATAGGAGAAATGAAATGTTTTCTAGGATTACATATTGTACAAAATAAAGAAGGAATCCTTATTTCTTAGACTAAGTACTTGAATGATTTATTGAAAAGGTTTATTTTGGAAACATGTATACCTGTTGGAACACCTTGGTAACTGGACACAAGTTATCTACAAAGGATGAAACACTACTGTTGAGTAGAAGAAGTACAGATCTATGATCAAAGGTTTCCAATATCTGACTCACACAAGGCCAAATATAGAAAATGTAGTTGGAATTGTTGCAAGATTCCAAACTAATCCTAGAGAAGAACACTATACAGTAGTCAAAAGGATATTTAGATATCTGAAAGGAACACTAGAATTTGGAATGTAGTATGATAAGTCTAATGATTTTACTCTATGTGCTTATACTGATGCTAATTGGGCAAGCAGTATGGATGATAGAAATAGAACTAGTGGTGGAGCCTTCTTTCGTGGAGGAAGATTGGTTTCTTGGTTGAGAAAGAAGAAGGATTATACCTCACAAAGTATAGAAAAAGAAGAATATGTTGCAACAAAAAACAATAGTGATCAAGTTGTTTGGATGAAGAAAATGCTGAAAGATATAAGGATAGAATTTAGTGAACCTTCTGTCATGCATTGTGACAACACAAGCACAGTAAATATGTCTAAGAATCTAGTGTTGCATTCTAAGATCAAACACATTTCTATGAAGTATCACATCTTGAGAGAGAAAGTTGCAAAAAAGGAAATTAGATTGGAGTATGTGAGCACAAAAGAGCATATTGCAGATATATTCACTAAGCCTCTTCCTAAAGATACTTTTGAGTATTTGCAAGGTATGTTAGGGGTTATGCACCTTCCTATATCAGAGTAGAAGATGCATGAGTGCATTAGTCTAGTGTAATAGAGCACTATTATTTGTCTAGACTGAATGGTTATGCTTCCTATATGGGGGAGTATTTATGATGGACAAAGTCATCAAGGACTCTTATTAGATGTTTTTGGACAGTTTCTTTGGACACTTGAGCTAGTAAGAATTAGTTTTTGAAGAGTTTGATGGATATTGAAACCTCTGACATTGATGTCAATGGGGGAGAAGATTAGCATAAAAAAAATTAAGGGATAAGATTCAAGTTGGGGAGAATATTAGCATGGAAAATAGTTTGGGAGAATAAAGAAAGGTTCATAGTCTTTAACTATTGGTATTCTTCGACCTAGTTGATTTCCATCTATGTTTACATCAATGCCAAAGTGGGATATATTTGGAAGCATGAATTATGATGATATTCCTATTGGGGAGTATTGTAAATATGTTACTATGATGATATGTTACATTCATAACTGAGTTTTTTTATTGATGTCAAAAATGTAGTTTTTGTGGTATTTGATAGAAGAACAATGAAAAGATCAAGATGGTATGGATGGTTAGTTGAGTATTCTTAATATTTGAGCTTATGGGAGATAGTTCTAAGTATCTAGTACATATATTTAACGTTGGGTGAAGAAATGTTAAGTCTGGAAGAAGTTATGTATGTTTTGGTGATGTTTGTTCTGAGATAGAGTATATAGAGGCATGTGCTGGTAAACTTGTTATATTTCTTAGTAGAATTGTTATTATAAGAATCGAGGTTGATTATGTGTAGAAGATATGTTGATGATGACATAGTTAAGCTCACTCATCATAATATTGTGTGTATAGAAATTTATTCAAGTTTCCATGCGAAAGATATTGTTATCGCTAAGTGTAATGTGTTCTTAATATGATACTATAATAATTAATTAAAAAGGTCTAACAACTAACTCAGGGAATTTTTTTATGGATTTAGTATAAATGAAGGAAATTTTATATTATCATGAGAGAAATATGGATGATATGGAAAATTAATTATAAGCAACACAAAGAGTGGAATGTGAAGTTGATCAGATTAGAGTGGAAGTGAAGGAAACTTCATTGTCGAGGTTTTATTGTGTGATTTGAGATTTGATATTTGGATCTAAAGTTCATGACCTAGTCTAAAAGGTCTAAGATTTATTGTTTTAGTTGATAGAACAAAGAAAGGAGGAAATTAATAGTAGATTACTTGTTTGAGTAGTGAGCTCTTCTTGTAATTGAAATTTCATGTTCAAATAGTGGGCTTTTCTTGTATACATTGTACTACAACTCCTAATAGGGTTTGAATCTTCTAACAAGGATTCAAAGTCCCCTAATAGGGACTCTATGTAATAAATGTTGTAATAGACTCCTAATAGGGTCCATCCTCTAACAAGGAATATTTATATTAGTACATCATCTTGTGGGCATCATTCCCACCAGGGTTTTCCCTCTGATCAAGGGTTTCCCTAATTAAGATATCTAGTGTAATTGTCTATGTGTATATTATTATTGTTTTTGTTTACTTTAGTTGAATGGATAAGATTGTTTAAGGATAGTAAATTTTTTAATTTTTGGATAACTAATTCACCCCCCCCCCCCCCCCCGTTATGCTGGTAGACTATTGTTTCTAACAATACTCTAGGAAACCTCATAGAGGGAAAAAACTAGCCTCCAAAAGCATCCATCACCATGTATTATTTAGCAAAAATACCATTGTAATACAACCACAAAAGCCTTCAAAGCCATAGAAACTACCAAGAAATCTATGTGAACAAGCATAAATCCACACATCTCATGCCATGCTTCCAACCTTCACAAATGCTCCCTTGGCTAACCTAGCAAGCCTTGTGTCACTTGAATCTTTCCCTTTTGGCCTTCATCTCTTATCTCTACAACTACCCTTGTGGTTTATTATATAGTAGCAAGTCCCACAAAACCACCAAGTGGTATTACATAAACCATGTGCTACATAACCCCTTGACCCCACATTTAACATTGGAAATTTAATTCTTTTCCCCAATATTAAATAATTACATCAAATATTATCACAATGTTACAATACAACTCATCAAGTATATCCCATGGGAATATTTAAATGTTGCACATCCACCTAGGTGCAACATTACATAATAAAACAAAATAATAAAATATAACAATATTATGCAATGTGTGCAACACCCATTATCTCAACAGATATGTTGTTCAATTTTGTAGATTGAAAGAACTTGTGAGAAATCACTCTCAATATAAATAAAATTAGGGGATCTAAAATTGTGTCTATGTTCATTCCTCTTTTATTCCTTATAGCCCATGTATCCTTCTCAATTATCTCCTTAGCATCACTATGCATATGTTGGGTCTGTCTATGGTACGATACCCTGTCACTTAGTGGATGATACTTCTTGTGATGCTAATAGGACCATTTTCCAACCATATAGAGTGATCACATATTCTATTAAGTAAAATCTTAATCCACTTTGTTTTAAATACATTTGGAAAATCTAGGACATAGGCTAACCCTTTTCTCTCTATGATTTTGTTTTCCTCCTTAATACTCCACTTACACATAGTTTTCCATACAAAATCTATAATTTCCATGTCTCCAATACTTCCAATCTTACAAGTGTAACAAAATCTAACATCTTGTATAATAAAAACTTTTGGTGGTATCATTGATAATGCACCAAAAAGATCTCACGTATATGCTATCTCAGGAATGGCTCAGAAGGGTAGTTTTCTAACCTCATTACTCATTAATTGAAAATTTAAAACCTCTTTTCCTTCCTTCCTATCAATAGTAGAAGATTTATATGCCATTTTAAGTTAATAGGGTTTGTAATAATTCAAACAATTTAGCTCAACACACGATAAATACCTTATGAATCTAATTATTGGTGAGGAGTAATAGCTAAATCTAGTTCACAAATACTTTAATCTTTCTCCTAAATTTTTTTCCTATGCTCTTCAAGGTCTCTTTGATCTTGAATGAATAAAAATGAGTCAAAAATTAACTATACAACCCTTAAAACATGGCAATAAATGCTCAGTGCTTACATAGTTGTAAGCTTGACTACCATAGCAGTTTCAACTCACTCAGCTTACACATAATTTCTACTATGCTTAGCAACCAAAGTGAGCTCGACCAATACTATCACCCTTAATAGCTTGGCATCAACTAAAATTTAATTTTAACTTAGCAACAATTATGAAACTTTTCATGGTTGGCAACAACATGAAAAATAACAAAATTTATAGATTTCTTCCAGTTTATAACCAATATATTGCATCTTAATTCATGCATATATAATCTTTTTAGAACTTAGATTCTTGGAATTTATGTAGAATATATCATTGAAATATTAGTCCCACATACCTTTTGATTGCCTAGTTGGGTGTGATGTGATCACCTGATCCATTGGATGATATGACCTCATCTAAACTTGATGTGTTGCAATCTTCATTTTTCTTCCATGTCATTTTCATCTACACTTTGACTTTCTCAACATCAACCCTCTCTTTGCCTTTATTAAATTCACTACTTGGTGCTTTTGACCTTGTTGGATAGTTTCTGCTAATGTGACCAGCCGTCAAACAACTAAAGCATGTAGTTTAACTCAACCATCTAGTGTAATCACTTCTAAAATGTGTTCTAATGCAATTCTTAGTAACATGTCCATACTCTTGAAATAGTGATAACTATGCCTTGTATTGTAATCCCAATTGTAGGATTTTCCATTTTTTTGTCCCTTTGTCTACTTATTTTATCTTCACTTGACATAAGATCTACATTCATATGCTTTATGTCCATACTTCTGACAATTGTGGCAATATTCATCAAATCTTTGTGTGCTTGATGCCTTGATCTTGCATTCATGTTGCTGATGTCCTTTCTTGTTGCACTTATGACAATAACCCATGATTTTTTTCTTAGGGTTTTGATTTGCATTGTTACTCCAAAAAACATTTGTTGTATGACCTAGCTTTCCACAATTATGAAAAGTGAATTTTTAGTTCCTACCTTTGTTGTTTCTTTGTTCACCAATTTTAGATGATTCTCCTTCCTCAATACTAGTGTAACCCAATCCAGTAATATCATTGTTAGATCTAGGAGATTTCATCAATTTCTCAAAGCATTTGATGGCTTCATTGGGTTTGTTGAAACTTTTATCAAGCTCTTTTTTCTCTTCTTAGATCCTTATTTTTTCATTCTGTAACTTTAGAGTTGTGATCTCAATGTCCTTACCATTCAATTCATGTTTGGAAATCATCACTTGATTCATTGTTTCATGTTGCATGTTAACAATCCTTTGTACCTGTGATATCTTCTCTTCCAATTTTTTGGTTAGTTTCCTTTTTTCATCCTCAATCATGGTGTAGGGCACCATTTAAATTTGGAACATTAATGAGAATATTGTAATAAGACCAAAATGTAAGGTCAATTGGGCTCTAGGTGCCATTATAAGCCAGAGTGCCAAACTGTACCAATGGGTCAAAAAATGAGTAATTTTGGTGATTTTAATGAAAATAGTATTTTTTTATCCTTATAATGTTTTACTGGTCCTTAGGGTCATTTGGTCAAGTCCTAGGTGTCTAAGACGTTTGTCAAAAAATTGTGAAAATTTTGTAAAAGTTGTCAAGCAAAATTGCAAAAATGTTGACAACTTTGCAATATGGTTGCAAAATGGTTGTACATTGGCATAACCATTTAAAATATGGTTATGAACATTGGAAAAAAGTCATATAAGCATGTAATGACTTTACATGATCAGATTGGTGGTGGATGTATGGATTTGAGAAGTTGCAGAATAAACAAACCTAATTTTCTACCAATTTGATTGTGTTTTGGTGTTGTAAAAATCTGTATAGATTGGAACATGTGATAAATTGACATTTTTTTATAGATATGTGAATTAGCTTTCATTTTCGTTTGGTTTGAAGGTTTTATCATTTCATTTGTGTAAGTTATTGCATTTTTGGTGAGGGCTACTTGTTGAAGCTTGAAATTTGAGTTATTGGCAAACATGTGCTTCTAACTAGCAACCCAAAAATGGAACCTTGATGCATTTTTGAGAGAAGAAATTTAGGGTATTCTCTTTCATATGGGAGATTTTTAGCCCCAGAGGAGAAGGTTTGTTATTTTTGCTAGCAGGCCCTAGGCTAAACATCCCTATGTGTTCAGCGTAGATTTGTTGAACAATTGGTGTCTAGACTCCCAAAACAAATAAGTTAGCCCTAGAAAAATAAGTTAACCTAGGAAAAGGGTGGAATGGAGTTGTGGCATGAAGAGGAAGAGATCCATGTGGTTGAGTTGATACTATGAACCCATTTCTTAGTACTTGCTTTGGAAACCCAACCTAATTAGGCATATTAGGTCTGTGAACCAAGTAGGAGTTAGGACATGCTAGAGTAGGGTCAGCCCAAGATATTTTGGAATCTTCAAGAACCTAATAAAGGGTATCTATAAAGGTGACAAGTTGGTCACATTGTTTGGGAGGTTTGGGAGTTATTTGAGGAAAACCAAATTTTGACCTACTAGGATTTCTAGGCCTATTTTTGTGAAATTGGTCTTTTAGGGATGATAGGACCCTAAAAGTGCATGAGTCTCTATTTTATAAGCCTATTAATGTTGATCCTAGCATAAGTTTGGAGTTTGGAACCCCAATTTCACATTTTGCCTTATTTGGCCTAGTTGAGGGCTAGTGCCCCTAAAGCCTATAATTGACCCAAGTTTGCTAAGAGCCCTATAGAGGGAGAAAGACCTTAGAAAAGTGAAGCCTTCTTGGATACATAGAGGTCAGCATTGGGTAAAGGCTGGTAAGTTTGGTTGGCATCTTGCAGTGGGTTGGGTGCTACTAGGCACTTAGGAAACTTTTGGTGAAATAATCCTGTAAACTCTACATCAAGTGGTATCAGAGCCACTAAGAACCTATTGAGGTAGCAAGATGTCTAAAAATGAAGATGGAGAGAGGGAGATACCTCTTAGAATAAAAAATGTGGCAGAGACTAGGGCAGTAAGGGAGGAGAATAGAAGCATGAAAAGAGAATTGGACAAGTTGAAGGGCAAGATGGCTAGAGGAGTCATAGAGGACTCTGAAGGAGAAGAAGAAGGGACTAAAGAAAGAGAACCAAGGTAGGAGAGAGAGACAATGCGTACAAATTAGAGAGCCATGTTGGAGGCCCTAGAAAGGGTAGGAAGAAAAGATCAAAGATCTGACCTACAAATGTTCAGTGGGAAACTAAATCTAGAGGAATGCATAGACTAGATTGAAGCACTTGATAATCACTTTGAATGTGATAATGTACCTAAGAATCAAAGGGTGAAAGTTGCTAAGTCCAAGATGAAAGGATCTACCCTTGGTGGAATTTTCTTCAAAATGAGTGAATAGAGGAAGGGAAGGAGCCCATAGCCACTTGGAAGAGGATGAAATCTAAGATCAAGAAGAAATTTATCCTAGAGGACTATGAGGTCCTAATGCATCAAAAGTTGCAAAGTCTAAGGAAAAAAGACTTGTATTTTGGGGCATACAGAGAGGAGTTTCATAAACTCACTCTAAGGGCTCAAGTTCCTGAGAATGAAAAGAAAAAGTTGGCAAGATACTTGAATGGGCTCAAGTATTCCATCAAGGATGAACTAATTTTGTTCAATCCTAGGACTATCCATCAATGTTATCAAATGGCCCTCAAGATTGAGGAGAAACACAAGAGGAAAAATGATTCCCATGGTAGAGGGAAAGGAGGAAATAATAGAGGTGGAGGAAGATTTGGGGGTAGAGGTTCATCAAATAGATCCCAAGGTGAACCTAGCAGCAATAAAGAAAAATCAAATGGAGAAGAAAATCCAAGAGGGGGATTTAGAGTAAGAAGGCCTATTGGAAGAGGCATATTTGGAGGGAGGACTCTAGGGGTCTTCATAGGTAGATGTTTTAATTGCAATAAGATAGGGCATAGGTCTTCAAGATGTCTTGAGAAAATGGGCAATAACAACCAAGAAGGGGATAGAAGAGTTCATTTGGTTCAAGAGGAGGATGCACAAAGTGACCAAGGGGAAAGAGGCAATGCTGATCTAGAGAGAGGAGAGTCTCTAATGTTTAATAGGACCCTTCTGAAGATTGTGATAGAACAAGAACCACCCCAAAGAAATACATTATTCAGAACTCTATGCAAGGTAAAAGGTAAAGTTTGCAAAGTTATTGTTGATTCTAGTTCAATTGATAATATAGAATTAGTAGAGATGGTAGAGAAGGTTGGATTGAATAGGTTGCCTCATCCTAACCCCTAAAAAGTTTCATAGTTAAATAAGGAGCAGCAGGTCATAGTTAATGAACAAGTTAATGTTGAATTTCAAATAGGGGAGCACAAAGACAAAATTATCTATGATGTTGCAGAGATGGATGTTTGTCATTTTTTGTTAGGTAGGCCATGGAAATATGATGTCAATTCTAAGCATGATGGATGGAGCAATTTCTACATCACCTCCAAAAATGGGAAGGAGTACACTATGAGACCATTGCCAGAAGATGGGAAGGAGATCTAACATGCATCTAGTGTGATGGTGGTTGGAGAGAAGGAGTTTTTGAATACCCTCAAGCTGAAGAATACCCCTTGATTTTCCATAGTACTGAAGCCAAAACTTGGATAAAAGGGAAAAGAAGGCAGATTAAATGAAAAGATTATGGAACCCAAGGAAGTAAGGCAGCTATTGGACATGTACAAGGAAGTAATTTTAGACTATACCACAGATACCTTGCCACCTTTTAGAGAGGTAATTCATTATATTGATTTTATACCTAGTTTGAAATTTCCTAACAAACCTACTTATAGGTTAACACCAAACCAAAACAAAGAATTAGCAAAAAAATTGGAAGAATTGCTTGCAAAGGGGTTCATAAGAAGAAGTATCAGCCCTTGTGTAGTCCCTGCATTGTTGGCCCCTAAGAAGAAGGGTACATGGAGGTTATGTACTGACTCTACAACTATAAAGAAGATAACCATCAGGTATAGGTTTTCAATGTCTAGGATGGAGAACTTAATGGATCACTTAGGAGGAGAAAAAATTATTTCTAAGATTGATTTGAAAACTAGATACCATCAAATCAAAATAAGGGAAGGAAATGAATGGACAATAGCCTTTAAAACTAATGAAGGACTCTATGAATGGATGGTGATGACTTTTGGCCTTTCAAATGCCCTAATTACATTCATGAGACTCATGAATGAGGTCCTAAAGCCTTTCATTAACCATTTTTTTGTTGTTTATCTTGATAATATACTGATTTTCAGTCATTCTAGGGAGGAACATCTCACACATTTGGAAATGGTTTTGAAGAAACTCAAGGAAAAGGTGTTAAGGATCAATTTGGACAAATATGACTTCATGAAGGAAGAATTGGTGTTCCTAGGCTTTGTCATCTCCAAAGGCAATCTCAAGATGGATCCAATAAAAGTGGAAGCCATTCTTAACTAGCCTACCCTAAAGAATGCAAGTGAGGTAAAAAGTTTTCATGGCTTAGCAAGTTTTTATAGGAAATTCATTAAAGGTTTCAGTAATGAGTGTGCCCCTATGATTGATACAATCAAGGGAGGAAGAAAATGTAAGTTTGCATGGACTAGAGATGTAGATCAATCTTTTGAGTATTTGTTGAAGAAGGTTGCAGAAGCACCTATCCTTGTTTTTCTTGATTTTAACAAGGTGTTCAACATTGAGTGTGATGCAAGAAATATGGCCATAGGAGGAGTCCTGAGCCAAGAATGTAAACCAATAGCCTTCTTTACTAAAAAGTTGAATGAGGCAAAGCAAAAATATTCAACATATGATTTATTAATGTATGCATTAGTTCAATCCTTAAGGAAATGGAGGCATTATTTGTTGCCTAAAGAATTTTTGCTTTATACTGATAACAATGCTTTGAGCTTTCTAAATAGACAGGATAAACTAAACCATAGACATGCCAAGTGGGTGGAGTACATCCAAGCATACAATTTTATCATCAAGCATAAGAAAAGAGTTGCTAACAAAGTAGTAGATGCCCTTAGTAGAAGGAGTTTGACCATTCAAGAGACTAGATTGGAAATCATGGGGATAAATACAATCAAGGATATGTATGAACGAGATGAAGATTTCTCTAAGGCATTTCATGTGTGCAAGGAAATGACTGACAGATATCATACTGATTTTGCAAATTTTATGTTGTAGGAAGGATTTCTCTTTAAAGGCACCTAGTTATGTATTCCAAGGGGCTCTAAAATAGAGAACATAATAAAAGAAAAGCATTGTGGGGGACTATGAGCATATTTTTTTCTAGACAAGACCTTAGAGCTGGTTAAAAGATTTTACTACTGGCCTAAAATTCAAACAAAGATTAGGAGATTTGTTGAAAGATGCATGGTATGCCAAAAGGAAAAAGGAACAACATCCAATGCAGGTATATATACACCACTGCATATCCCAAACAAACCATGGGATTCCATCAGCATGGATTTTGTACTTGGACTGCCCAAGACTAGACAAGGTTATGACTGCATATTTGTTGTAGTGGACAAGTTTTCCAAGATGGCCCATTTTCTTCCTTATAAAACAAGCAATGATGCTTCACATATTGTAGTGATTTTCTTCAAGGAAATAGTAAGAAAAATGGATTTCCATTGTATATAATATCAAATAGAGATCCTAAATTTTTAGGACATTTTTGGAGGACCTTGTGGAGAAAATTAGGAACAAATTTGGCCTATTCTTCTGCATACCACCCATAGTAAGATGGCCAAATAGAGGTGATAAATAGGTCATTGGGGAACCTATTAAGACATCTTATAAAAGACTATGGAGTTAAATGGGATGCAATTTTGTCATAGGTAGAGTTTGCCTATAATAATTCAATTAATAGAAGTACTGGTTTTAGCCCCTTCCAAATTGTTTATGGAACTCATCCCAAAGGTGTATTGGAGTTGAGAGACATTAGTCAAATTGCAAGGAAGAGTGTACAAGAGGACTTTGCTACAGCCATGAAGGAGTTGCATCAAGAAGTTAGACATACGTTGGAAAAGACCTCTGAAAAGTACTAGAAAGGATCTTCAGTTCAAAGAAGGAGATATGGTGATGGTTCACCTCAAAGCTAAAAGATTACCCAAGGGAAAATAGACCAATCTCATGATGAGAAAGATGGGACCCTTCAAAATTTTGCAAAAATCTGGCACAAATGCATATAAACTATAACTCCCTATTGATATTGGTTTATCTAACATTTTTAATGGTTGTGATTTGTATCCCTATAAGGGGAATGTTGACTATGATACAGGTCAAATGGATGAAGTGGAGGTACCTGTAAAACTACCCAAGTAACCACCCCAAGATTTTGAATGCCTCTTAGACACCAAAGTGTTGAAAGAGACTAGGAGGAAGACATAATACAAGTACCTTGTCAAGTGGAAGAACAAGCCTATGGAGGATGTAACTTGGTTGACTAAAACTGATTTGATCAAGATGGGCCTTAAAGTGGAAGATTTGTGAACTCAAGATACTTGAGTTTTGTTGGCCTAGGGAGTATGGTGTAGGGCAACAAGGAAAATGGATAGTGGTCCTAGTTTTGAATTTGGACCATTAATGAGAATGTTGTAATAAGACCAAAATGTAAGGTCAATTTGGCTCTAGCTGCCATTATAAGCTAGAGTACCAAATTGTTCCAATGGGTCAAAAAATGAGTAATTTTGGTGATTTTAATGAAAATAGAATTTTTTTTATCCTTAGAATGTTTTAATGGTCTTTAGAGTCATTTGGTCAACTCCTAGGTGTATAGGTAGTTAGTTGTCAAAAAATTGTCAAAAATTTGCAAAAGTTATCAAGCAAAATTGCAAAAATGCTGACAACTTTGCAATATGGTTGCAAAATGGTTGTCTATTGGAATAAACATTTGAAATATGGCTATAACCATTGGAAAAAAGGCATATAATAATTTAGTGATTGTACATGGTTAGAGTGGTGGTGGATGTATGGATTTGAGAAGTTGTAGCAATAAACAAACCTGATTTTATGCTAATTTGACTGTGGTTTGGTGTTTTATAGGTGTGTACAGATTGGCACATGCAATCAATTGACATGGTTGGATAGATATGTTAAGTAGCTTTCATTTATATTTGGTTTGAAGGTTTTATTATTTCATTTGTGTAAGCTATTGCATTTTTGGTGAGGGCTGCCTATTTAAGCCTAAAATTTGAGTTATTGCAAACATGTGCCTCTACCTTGCAACCCAATAGTGAGACCTTGATGCCTTCTAGACTCAAGAAATTTAGGGGTATGCTCTTTCATATGGAAAAAATTCAGGCCCAGAGGAGAAGGCTTGCTATTTTTGCCAGCAGGCCCTAAGCTAAATATACCTATGTGTCCAACCCAGATTTGTTGAAGAATTGGTTTTTAGTCTCCCAAAACAGTTAAGTTGACCTAGGAAAAGGGTGGAATGGAGTTGTTTCATGAAGGGGAAGAGATCCATTTTGTTGATTTGATCCTATGAACCCATTTCCTAGTACTTGATTTGGAAACCCATGTTGGTGTAAATACGTATTTACTATTTACACTTACTTAAGTTTACTTAGGTTAATGCATATTTTTAATTATTTATTTATTAGGCACCTAGGATTATGCATACTCTTGTGAGTTTTCATGTTGACAACATAAGAGTCCACACCTCTTTTGTGCATATGGTGTCTACAACACAGGAGTTAGCACACTAATTAAGCACATGGTGTCTACAACCTTGTCATTCTTATCCACTCATCTAGAATGATGGATAAGGCATGTGCTTAGTTGTCATGATGCTTATCTTATCTCTTGATTCTTTCTAGAGAAATTCTAGGTGCTTCCTGAGAGGCCCTTATATACAGGCACTCCTAGTGTGTACATTCATCATATACTAAATAGAGCAATGTATTAGGACATACTCTGATTAATTGATCATATCCATTTTTGGTCTACAATTGTGCTTGTGTTTGAGTTCTTAGTTCCTGAGTGAATTTTTCCCTAAGGAAAATTCCTACATTGTATTAGAGCTCTTGGAGAATTCCTCATCACATAGCCATTCAAGACCATTGGTTGCTTTAGCACCTCAGATCGAATATGGAGTACTACAGAAATTTGAAGTGTCTAGAGCTAGATCTAACCTTGCCATTGCATATCGAATGCTGATTTAGTGAATTTTGGCTATAATTTTGCCTACCCTAAGCATAGTCAAAATTGAGGCAATTTTTTTCACAAATTGACACCCGAAGGATAAATTTGTAGAATTGGTATGATCATTTCAAATCTGTACATTTAATTTTTGGATCTGCATTTTTTTCATCTATACCTCTGCTATTTTTTTCAGATTTGCATTATTTTTTAGAATTTTTTTGGCCACCAGGTCATAGGAGAGTTTTTTTATAGGTGAAGACTAGTGCTTTCTAGTGCAAATCAAATATTTGCATCACATTCATAAGGTCAAAAAACCCCCAAATTCAATTTTTTTTCATCCAAATCAAACATCTGAGGCAAAATCTAGAGCCATTTGATTTTTAGAGGTGCGGTGACAATTCAGAAAAAATAATAGCAATAGCAATTTTCAAACAATGATATCTCCCTCATATAGACTCCTTTTTACGAGAAATTTTTTTTGTTTTGGGGTAGAATTTTTTGATCTACGCATTGGTGCAGGTGGTTTGAGATCTTTATTCTTGAATTTTTTTGCAACTCACAAATCCAAATTTTTGCCACTTAAAATGCTTAGTATAGGCTCATCTAGACTCAAAATTAGGTTCTATTTTTTTTTGAAAGTGCATTTTTTTGTCTACTATCTAGATCTGTAATCATATTATAGGTTCTATGCACAGAAATATTGCTTTTAGAAATAGGCCATAAATCATTCATTTGGGGGGGTTCTTTGATTTCTTTTGCTTTGTTGGAGGTTACATTGATTAGTCCACCATGGAAGAAAAAGATTTGATTTACTTGACACCAGACAACTATCAGGATTGGAGTCAACTTGTTATCAAATTTCTCAATCAGCACAATGCACTACCATATGAAAAAGACCTTCAATATGATATTGACCAGATTAACATCATTTGGAATACTCTCTTTCTATTTATGGATGAGGACATTTTGGATACAATGTCTAACTTTAAGTCATCTGGTCCATATGTTTTTTGGATGTATCTTTGGGAGATGTATGGAGATCCAAACATTCCTCCATTCCCAAAAGATCTCATACCTCTAGTTGTAGCTCACTCCTCTTCAAATGACATCACATCTCCAACTCCTATTGCTCCTACTGATCCTGTTTGAGCCATAGATGCTTCAAATTCAGTCCAATAGGACCCTTTATGTCTTCCTACTTTACCTTCATGTGATGACTTCCTTCCCACCCTTGCAGGCCTATTCATGGAGTCTTATATTGAAGATGTGGGAGACACTATTGATGATATTCATATTTTTTTTGAGTAAAATTCTTCTTTCAATACTGTAGTGATAGATTCATGTACTTCAGCACAATAGGGTACACTTTATCTTTTAGGTGATGACTTCTTGTCTGACATTTCAGCTCTATTCTTGGAGTCATACATTGTGGATTTGGAGGACTTTTTTGATGATCTACTAATTCTCTTTTTTGAGGATGATCCTTCTACTATTTTTGTGAGGACCCACTCTAACCCTCATGTCCATTCTCTACATGATCAGTCTCCCTAGGCTTATGTGATTGTGGATACTTATGTACAACATTTGCAAGAGGTCTCTTTGTCATTTGATAAGACTATCATTCTTTTGAAACAAGTTCTACATCACTCCTTGTTTGATTTGCACTTCTTCTTAATAGTTTTGGAGGAAGCCATCATCAACATTGATACAGGGACACTTGAACAAGTTTCAAAGACACCATTCATCTTAGAGATTCCTTCTCCATACAATGGATTCATCTCCTTTGTACTCTTACATTTGTTTCTTCCAAAGGGGAGGAACATCATTCAAAGGTCATGGATCATCTTCTACGTCAAAGAATTTCTCACTAATCAACACACTACCTTTAGGGGGGGGACTACCTCATCTCCTTCTTCTCCTTTTTGGGGGGGACTTTTTCCACTTAGGGGGTTTTATCCTTCTCCATTTTTCTCTTGTATATACTTGATGTATGTCATAATGGGGAGGTCTTGATTACTCCATCCATCCATACATCCATTCCTTTTCATCTCTCTTTTTGGGGGAGGGTTTTTCCCATGAGGTTTTCCCTCTTTCTCTACTTTATGAAAGATTTGCATTTTCATTATGTACATGGGTACCTAACATGGCCTCATAGTTGGGACCCATCACGCATTGCATCCTAGTTTTCATAAGCTTAAGGGCATTCCCCTAAGTTGCACTTAAGGGGGGGTGTTGGTGTAAATACTTATTTACTATTTACACTTACTTAAGTTTACTTAGGTTAATGCATACTTTTTTATTATTTATTTATTAGCCACCTAGGAGTATGCATACTCTTGTGAGTTGTCATGTTGACAACATAGGAATTCGCACCTCTTTTGTGCACATGGTGTCTACAACCTTGTCATTCTTATCCACTCATCTAGAATGATGGATAAGGCATGTGCTTAGTTGTCATGATGCTTATCTTATCTCTTAGTTCATTCTAGACACATTCTAGGTGCTTCCTAAGAGGCCATAATATACAGGAAATCCTAGTGTGTAGATTCATCATATACTAAATAGAGAAATGTATTAGGACATACTCTAATTAATTAATCATATCCATTTTTGGTCTATAGTTGTGCTTATGTTTGAGTTCTTAGTTCCTAGGTGCATTTTTCCCTAAAACAAATTCTTACAACCTAGCCTAATTAGGCCTATTAGGTCTGTGAACCAAGAAGGAGTTAGGACATGCCAAAGTGGGGTCAGCCAAAGATATTTTGGAATCTTCAAGAACCTGGTAAAAGGTATCTAGAAAGGTGGCAAGTTGGTCACTTTATTTAGGAAATATGGGAGTTATATGAGGAAAACCAAATTTTGACCTACTAGGATTTCTAGGCCTAATTTTGTGAAATTGGTCTTTTGGGGGTGATAGGACCCTAAAAGTGCATGAATCTCTATGGTATAATCCTAGTCATGTTGATCCTAGCACAAGTTTGGAGTTTGGAACCCTGATTCCACATTTTGCCTTATTTGGTCTAGTTCAAGGCTAGTGCCCCTAAAGCCTATAATTGACCCAAGTTTTCTAAGAGCCCTAGAGAGGGGGAAAGACCTTAGAAAAGTGGATTCCACTTGGAGAGATAGAGGTTAGCATTGGGTAAAGGTTGGTAAGTCTGGTTGGCATCTTGCAGTGGGTTGGGTGCTACTAACCACTTAGGAAACTTTTGGTGAAATAAGGCTGTAATTTTGGTGATTTTAATGCAAATATGATTTTTTTGATCCTTAGAAGGTTTTAATGGTCCTTAGTTTCATTTGGTCAAGTCCTAGGTGTCTAGGAAGTTAGTTGTCAAAAAATTGCAAAAGTTGTCAAGCAAAATTGCAAAAATGCTGAAAACTTTGCAATATGGTTACAAACTAGTTGTAAGTTGGCATAACCATTTGAAATATGATTATAACCATTGGAAAAAAGGCATATAATCATGTAATGACCGTACATTATTAGAGTGGTGGTGGATGTACGAATTTTAGAAGATGTAGCAATAAACAAACCTGATTTTCTACCAATTTGACTGTGTTTTGGTGTTGTACAGATGTGTACAGATTGGCACATGTGATCAATTGACATAGTTGGATAGATATGTGAAGTAGCTTTCATTTTCATTTTTTTTGAAGGTATTATCATTTCATTTGTGTAATTTATTCCATATTTGGTGAGGGCTACCTATTTAAGCCTGAAATTTGAGTTATTGGCAAACATGTGCCTCTAACTTGCAACCCAACGGTGGGACCTTGATGCCTTCTAGAGGGAAGCAATTTAATAGTATTTTTTTCATATGGAAGATTTTTAGGCCCAAAGGAGAAGGTTTTCTATTTTTTCTAGAAAGCCCTAGGCTGAACATCCCTTTGTGTTCAACCCAGATTTGTTGAAGAATTGGTGTTTAGACTCCCAAAATAGTTAGTTTGACCCAAGAAAAGGGTGGAATAGAGTTCTAGAATGAAAGGGAAGAGATCCATGTGGTTGAGTTGATCCTATGAACCCATTTCCTTACTTGCTTTGGAAACCCAGCCTAATTAGGCCTATTAGGTCTGTGAACCAAGTAGGCGTTAGGACATACTAGAGTGGGGTCAGCCCAAGATATTTTGGAAGCTTCAAGAACCTGGTAAAGGGTATTTGGAAAGGTGACAAGTTGATCACATTGTTTTGAAAATTTGGGAGTTATCTGAGGAAAACCAAATTTTGACCTACTAGGATTTCTAGCATTGATTTTGTGAAATTGGTCTTTGGGGTTGATAGGACCCTAAAAGTACATGAATCTCTATGGAATAAGCCTAGTCATGTTTATCCTAGCATAAGTTTGGAGTTTGGAACCCTGATTTCACATTTTGCCTTATTTGGCCTAGTTGAGGGCTAGTGCCCCTAAAGCCTATAATTGATCCAAGTTTGCTAAGAGCCCTAGAGATGGGGGAAGATCTTAGAAAATTGGAGTCCACTTAAATAGATAGAGGCATTGGGTAAAGGTTGGTAAGTCTGGTTGGCATCTTGCAGTGGGTTGGGTGCTACTAGGCACTTAGGAAACTTTTGGTGAAATAAAGTTGTAAGTTTTGCATCAAATCATGACTTTGCATTCCTCAACTTTATTTTTCTACCTGGTCACCTCACATAGTAATATTTATTGGAATTCTTATTCATCTTAAGAAATTTGACCTCTTTAGATAGGGTACCATTCTTTTCCATCAAATCTGCAACTATTGCATCAAACTCACTTGAGTTACCATCTACAAACAATTCAGTGGTCTCTTCCTCTTGGTAATATGTTTCATTTTCCTCAATAGCTATCTCTTTCCTTCTCTTTAATGAGAACTTCAACTCATCTCTTGCTGCATTTAGTTGGTGTAGGGAAAGATGGATTTCAATCTTCTGGTTCTCAAGAGTCTTTCACAACTTGTAGAATTCCATCTTCATGATCTTTCTTCAAAGTTGCAAAGTTTCCCTTTCTAGAGAACAAGGATACCAATTGTTGGAAATAACAATATGGAAAGTAAACTATGCTAGAGAGGGGGGGTGAATCAGTACTTAAAAACTCTAACCAGTAAAACATTCACCACACATCCATCTCACAATTTGCATGCAAATTGAAATACCAAGCTAAACATATTCATCCATAGTATGAAAATAATCAACACATATGACACATGATATTTGATTACCCATAAACACTCCAATGAGAAGGTAAATTAGGATTGGGATGACACCCACAAATCTTCACTACTGCGGTTGTAAAGTGTAGCCAATTAAGGTTTAATAAGTTTGATCATAAACTATTATCTACCATATGAAAAATCTGCCCTATTAAAGGCTTACAAAGACTATTAGGTCTCACCCTATTAAATGATTTCAACACCCTACTAAAAATGTGCCTATTTAAAGGACCTCAACTTAAAATAAAGTAAGCACCCTATTAAAGGATTTACAAAAGCCTACTAGGACTACTTGGTTAAGAGATTTTCACTAATTCACCTGTTAAAATGTTTCAACCTTGATCCTTTGGTTAGCACCTCTCTACTAGATACCAAATCTTATCTTTCTTGATGTATACTTGATCCTCCTGATTCGATGTATCACTTATGTCCTCTCTCTTCTTTTCTATGTTCTCTCTAACTGATTCTACAATTCATACCTCTCTCACAACTCCTTAGTCACCATGAATTATTTGTCTATGCATGCAAACCTCTCCCTTCACACACATACTCTTTTAGGGTTTTCCCTCTTTAAAAATACATTGGTGACCTAAGGTTAGGTAGGAATCAATGACTATGATTCACCCATTTTGTCTTTTAATTCATCCCTTTATCTAATTGGTTGCATGTGTTACATAAGGGTTCTCAATTTAGATTCATTCTTATCTTCTGGAATCATAAAAAAATCCTTAGCCTAAAAAAGGTTTACATAGGAGTTTGTGCCATTACAAACATCTATGCCTAAATTATTTTACTTAGCACTTGAAGCCTCTAATTTTTGGCATCCACTATTCACTTGACATCTAAATCACTTGGCATGCATTAGCTTTCTCATCATTGGAGTGACTTGACACTAACTATCTTCTTAGCACATACTGGTGCATTTTGCTCAACATATACTAACTATTATTAAGTAATAACTTACATGTATTTTCAGGCATATGTAAAAACCAAAATGATATCAACATCATGATGTTGACTGGGAAATAATTCCTATAAATCTTGAAACATTAAGGAGAGCAAGGATATGCAATTATCCTAAAAGCAAAAGAAGACACAAAACCATATTTCATGAAGGACATTCCACAAGAAGTTATAAGGGATGATAAAATAGACTCTTTACCACCTATGAGGGATATTAATCACCAAATTGATCTCATACCTAGATCTAATCTTCTCAATAAAGTTGCTTACAAAATGACACCTAGTCAAAATGAAGAAATTGGTAAAAAAGTGCAAGAGCTAATGGATAAGGGCTTCATAAAGAAAAGTTTAAGTCCTTGTATTGTTCCAATAGTGTTCATACCTAAGAAAGGAGGGAAATGGAGAATGCGTATAAACTCAAGACCCATTAACAATATTATAATAAGATATTATTTCCCAATGCCTAGAATATAGGATCTATTGGACAACTTGGGAGGAGCTTGCTATTTCACCAAAATAGATTTGAAATTAGGGTACCATTAAATTAGAATCAAACCTAGGGATGAGTGGAAGGCAACATTTAGGATAAATGTAGGGCTCTATGAATGGTTGGTGATGCCCTTTGGGTTCACAAATGCACCTAGTACCTTCCAAAGGCTCATGAATGAAGTTTTGGTTGGTTCAGTGGTAAGTTTTTCATTGTATATATTGATGATATTTTAATATTTAGCAGGTCCAAAGAAGAACATCTCAAGCATGTGTAGCTAGTGCTAAAGAAGTTGAAGGAGGCCAAGTTGAAAATCAATCTTGAAAAGTGTGAGTTTTGTAAAACTAAATTAGTTTACCTTGGTTTTTCTATTTCTCAAGGTTGTTTAAAGATGGACCCTAGTAAAGTTGATGCAATCTTGAGTAGGACAAATCTACAAAGCATAGGAGATGTTATAATTTTTCATGGATTACCCATACTTAATACTATAAAGCATGAATGAAATGCAAGTTCAAGTGGACAGAAGAGGATAATAAGGGGTTTGATTTTCTAAAAACTAAAATAGCATATCTACCTACACTAAGGCTACCTGATTTTAATCAATTGTTTACTATTGAGCATGATTCCAACCAAAGAGCTATTGGGGAAATGTTGATCAAGAAGGCCATCTAGTTGCTTTCTTTTCTAAAAATTTGAATGATGTTAAAAAAATTATTCCACATATGATTTGGAAATATATGCTATGGTAAAAGCTCTCAAAAAGTGAAGACATTACTTTCCTCCAAAATAGTTTCTTGTGTTCATGGATAACCCTGCACTTAGTTTCTAAAATGAGAAAGATAAGTTTAATTAAAGACACCTTGAGTGAGTTGAATACTTGCAAGCATGTACCTTTACCATAAAACATAAGAAAGGGGTCAAGAATAAGATGGTTGATGTATTAAGTAGGAGAGTTTTGGCACTCCAAGAAATTAGATTACAAAGTGTAGGCATGGAAGACATCAAGGTACTTTACCAAGAAGATGAAGATTTCAAAGAAATCTATAATAGTTCTCAGCAATATTTGTAGGGATTCAAAGTTGATCATGTTGATTATATGTTTTAGGAAGGTTTATTATTCAAAGGACCATTGCTTTGCATACCTCACAATTCAATGGGAGTGAACATCTTTAGGGAGAAACATCAAGGTAGTTTGGGAGGTCATTTTGGGCTTGATAAGACATTAGAACATGTGATCAAATATTATTATTTCCCAAAGGTACAAGCTGAAGTCAAAAAAAAATTTGAGCAATGTAGCATATGTCAAAGAGCTAAGGGAACAAGAAGTAATGCAGAACTATATTAGTCACTACCTATTCCACAATAACATTGGCAATGTGTGAGTATATATTTTGCATTGGGATTTCCTAAGACTCCAAGAGGCTATGATAGTGTCTATGTAGTAGTGAATAAGTTTAGAAAAATGTCTCATTTTATCCCTTGTAAGAACACAAATGATGCCTCCAATGTTGTAGGTCTATTCTTCAAGGAAGTTGTTAGACTTCATCAGTTACCAATCAGCATTGTTAGTGACTGAGATAACAATTTTTTTGGTTAGTTTTGGAGGACATGGAAGAAGTTGGGAACTAACTTATCATTCTCTTTAGCCTATCATCCTCAAACTAATGGCCAAATAGAGGTAGTTAACATAAGTTTGGGAAATCTTATTAGGTGCTTAACCAAACAACATGGGTAGTCATGGGATCTTATTCTTGGACAATCAGAGTATGTATATAATGATTCACCCAATAGAAGTACAAGTAAAATCCCTTTTAAAATATTTTTTGGTGCTCATCCTATAGGAATTCTCAATCTTGGAGATATTTCTTTGAAAGATAGAATAAGTGCTCAAGGATAAGTGTTTCACGTCTCTTCATGACCAATTAATGAAACATTTACAACAAAAAAATTAAAGGTACAAAGAAAGGGCTGATCAAGAGAAGAGAGACCTTGAATTTAAGGTGGGTGACTTAGTCCTAGCATATCTTAGGAAGGTAAGGCTTCCTAAAGGCACCCCACACAAGTTGTTGATGAAAAAGACTGGACCTCTCAAGATATTGCATAAGTATGGAAACAATTCTTATGAGGTGGAGTTAACTCAAAATTTGGGCATCTCGCCCATATTTAATGTTGGATACTTTTACCCTTTCAAGGGTACAATAAATGTAGACACTTTTTGGTCAGCAAATTCAATTGAAGCTACTTATGATTAGGTCAAAGACTTACCCACACTCAGCCTATCAAATTAGAATGCATTCTTCATTCCAAGGTTTCAAAGAAGAAAAGGGAAGGAGTATACAAGGAGTATCTTGTCAAGTGGATTGGCCTACCTAAATCAGAGGCTGTATGGATGACTAAAGCTAATATTTTGAAGCATGGTAACTACTTGGCTGACCTAGTAACTCAAGGGACATGAGTTTTTTGTCCAAGTGGAGCACCCTCACTATGAAGACACCTTAGGATAAGTGGATAGTTAATTCTAATTCATGATTTTTTATTTTGATTATGTTTAGTTGTGTTGAGATGAGTTAGTTAATATCATAAGTTTATGTGTTTGTAATAAAGGACTTGTCATAGTCCATTTTTTTTGTAATAGGCCTAATTGAGAAACTATTCAAAAATTGGTCTTAGGACATTATTTGGATTTTGTAAGGGGTTGATATAGTCCCCACTAAGTTTATTGATGGTTTTATCTAGTTTATGTTGAGAGTCATTAGTATTAAAAATGTGACAAACATGTTAATGTGCATATCTACATTCCTTAGGTTGACAACAACTTAGCATTTTGTAAGAATACTTAGCATTGTGAAAGGACAAGAGGATTTGGTTACCATAGACACACATGATAAGGCTTATATAAGCTGAGGAATTCTTTTTTTTGAGGTTGGTTGATGTTAATAAAGAAATCCATCATTGAAACTATAGATAAATTGTTGTGACAACTAGTTTTCTAAGTTTTTCATATGCTTTCATGCATTGTACAACCTATTTATAGATTTTTTGAGATTTATTATTGTGATATTTAGTTATTTATTTGAATTACCTTTCATTTTAACTTTATCTCATGTTTGAATTGATCTAGTTGAGAAGTTATAAGCAAATTACTATCAACTAATCTAGAATCTTGATTTTTAGCATTGTCGTGCAAATAGAGAGCTCTAATACCACTTTCCATGATTGAAAATGCCTAACACCTAGTGGGAAGTGGTAATGGAGTATTTAAGTTGTATTATTGTCTTTATGTTTTTTTTACAAAGCTTTCAAATAAGGTTATGGTGATGCCCTAGGCTAATCCCTAAGTTTGGATGAACCTAGGGAGAGGGAAAGTCTGATCGATTAGGAGTTTTGGTGTGAAAAAAGACACCATCAAGTATACATTCTAGAAATATATTTGATTCCTTATTCCAATGGTGTATGAATTTTACAAATATATATTGACTAGTGAAGCATGTGAAGCATAAACATTAAATCCATCCTGAAAGACTCAAAACTCTTAAAATGTAGCTCAGTGTAGGGCCCATTACTTTTTAACCAACCATTGGATATTTCTCATTTTGTATTATGTTGGTGAAAACCTAATTTTTATCATTATCAATTGTACAATTGAGAATTTTATTTATTTTTCAAAAGTTACATCTATCTATGTACGGGTCTATCCAAAGATAGAAAAGTGCTTGTTTTGAAGCGTAAGCACGATTGAATAAAGTTGTATGGAAAGCATAGGTAATTAAAGAACCCTAAGGGGACTTATGGGAGTGAAAATTCATGGCACTTAGGATAGTAATACAATAGCAAGGGTTGTGGTATTTCAAGGGAAGTAAGGCTATACCTAGGAGGAAAGCCTTGGGGTTAGACCTAGGAGGTCTAATAGATTGAAAACTATACTAAGATCATTGGATGATCTTGTTGGTTTTATAGATAGTTTTATTGAACCCCATAAAAATTATGCAATATTTGGTAACTAAAATGTATGCTAAGAAGGTTGGGGAGTTGTGGGAGAGAGAGAGGGGGGGGGTCGAGGGGAGGGGGAAATGGGAGGGAGGGAGAAAGTGTTAGCATGAATGTTTATGGTATTCCTCTGGGGAGTATCTTGAGCATTTCTAGAATACTTGAGGATATTGTTAGCATGATTGAAATTTTTCATTCATGACTATGTTTGACATTGATGTCAACATAGCATTATTTTTGTGAAAATTGGTAGATTAGCAAATAGATAATGAGGTCATATGGACTGTGTATTAATGATAAGCTCAAGTGTAGTTAAGGATGTATTATACACTATATGTTGATTTTTGGAAATAATCAAGACTAGCTAGGTTATTGAGAGGGGAGGGGTGAATTAGTAACCTCAAAACTTTTAACAAATTCAACACTTAATATCATAATCCATTTACCATTGATAGATCTAATCTACTACATGCATGAGAAACTGATAACACAAAACTCTTTGAACACAATATTTGGTGACTTACAAACCTTCCAAATAGAAAGTAAAACTGGGGTGGGGATGATACCCACAGAACTTCAATACTATAGTATAAAGTTGGTCTGTTAAGGCTTATAATGACCACTTATGATGATCTGCCCTATTAGGAGCAATTAGGACTACTAGGTGCACCTTGTTAGAGATTTTACAAACATACAATCAAGTATGTACTCGGTAAAGAGATATAAGAAAATACTATTTAGTCTACCCTGTTAAAGGATTTGAAGTTGATTCACCTGTTAGGATGAAATAGTAGATCTAACTTACAACTAAATTGTTGATTAAGATCCTTGAAGTATAGATCACCTCTTCGTGATAGATGTAACTTGACTGCTCCTGATTTGACCTTGCTAAAGACTTTTCTCTACTGCTAATTCACATTCACATTCTCATGCATCAAAACTTATAGCTATTAGAATTGGATATGATACAATATATTACATATATACCAACCCAGTTCTTATAAGTACAAGGTTAGCCAAAACACAAGATAACACCAATATTACTGAGTCAACCCAAATCTTGAAACTCAAGTTCTGAAAAACTAACTTGGTGAATTTTTGATACTCGATGTCCACTGCATTACTTGAGATCTTCATGCATTCAGTAGAAGTAGAGGCTCAGTCCATACTAATCACTCAACATAGCTTCAAACTTGGTATATACTGGAGACTTGGTAGACACTGTGTCACTTGTTAGAAACTAAATTCCATGTTTACCATGCATGCACTTGTTAAACACTAACTTCTCATCACTTGGTTAACACTTGCTTCACATCACAAGAACTGATCACTTGATAGACACTAGAAAGCTTGGTAACCATTGACTGCTTGGTAAGAACTAAACTACTTGGTCTAAACTACTAGACTTTGCACTACTTGTATTCACTTGGTAACCACTTGGAATGCTTGATATGAACTGTGAAACTTGGTAACCATTGAATACTAAACGAAGAGCTTGATAACCATACAAAGTTTGAATAACTATTATCACTACTAACAAACAACACTTAATACCAAAAATCTCCCCCTTTGGCATTAGTGACAAAAACACTTATCAGCCAAAACTTATGTACAACTTAATGTGATACTAACTTGATATGGCATGCTGATTTTGATTTTTGATTTTTCAAAAAATTGTCTTTGTAATTATGTTGTATATACATTTTTACATATCTCCCCCACACAATGTATATAACATACAAATATCTTTCCTCCTTAATTGCTCCCCCTTTATATTACGCACATATCTCTCCCCCTTTTTGACAATAATGCAAAATATTTATACAAAATCTACTTATATAGAGACACCAAAACATGAGAGAAACTCATAATGTACCTTAAGAATAATAGTTAAGGTCTTGTCCCAATTTTCTTGCAACATTTAGCAAGTTTAAAGTGCAACTTGGAATTTTGCAGAGAGTTCAATCATATGATCTGCAATTGAAAAGTTGTTGTCATGGATCAATGTCTTAGAATAAGAAATATGCTTTTGCATTGTATCCATGATAAGAAGGATCATATTCTAGATGTCTATAAGTCTAGATGTGATCCTTGCTTCCTCTCTTAATGACTCTGCCTGCATATCTGATAGGAATCTGATCCTCATGTGGTATGTAGAGCTTGAACTAGGGTCAAGCTACAACTTTTGTGCACTGGCCTTTAGATCCTCATCAATCTTACTTAATTTTCCCTTAATTTATTTTGTATACTTACAATAGGAACACTTACTAGAGCATGCAAAACTAAAGTAGTCAAAATTGAAGAATCCAAAACTATAGAACATGAAACTGTACACACTATTGATGAACTAGACTCAGGCACTAAAGAAGTAGAAGGCTACAGCTTGGTAGATGAAGTGGTAGAAACTTCCATTAGAGATACCTAGAACTGAAAGGGAGAAAAGAGTGATTGGACAGATGATGTATCTATTGTGATCACAATCACACTTGCTAAAGTTGTCTCCATGCTTGATGATGTTACTATTTTTATAGGAGAGTGAGGAAGTGAGGCTATGACTTCTACAGCTATCCTAACTTCATCACTTTCTTCTTCTTCTTCCTCTTGTCTATCTTCCTCTTCAGCTTCTTCCTCTTTCTCTTCTTCACCATCCTTCATCAAATCTTGATATTCTTCAGCATCAATGGTGACACAAGGAGTATTGTCTTCTTCATTATCTTCATCATTTTTACTATCATCATCATTGATCTCAACTGGATTCTCACTTGGCTTGTGAAGATGGAACACATTCTTCCATAAGTTTATTGCATTCTTCACAATATACTCAACATCTTTCATTAGAACAAGACAAGTGTTGAATTTTAGAGTCATTTTTCTTTCATTGTCTTTTAATGCTTTCTTCACCTCTGCATCTATCAAGTTGGGCACCAACTACTTTAGAGTTTGAGCAAAAATATCCTTGACATTCTTAATGGTGTTATTCCATCTAACCTTGACCTTATCTAACAAAACTATAGGGATTTGAGATGCAAAATAATCAGGAGATAATTTCCATCTACCTAATTTTTCCATGATCAGATCTTCAACCTCTTTCTATTCTGTTGGAGTCCTAGTTTCAAATTTGAGTGTCTTGAAGTTGTTTATTCTAGAACCTTCTCTTAATTGATTCAATCTTTCCTAAAATGTGGGAGGAGGTCAATTAAAGAAAAAATCACTATCATATTTTCCTATTTTCTTCTTATAACTTCTTATGAATACAACTATGGAGGTCTTAGGTGGCTTGGTGATAATCACTTGGCCTTTCTTTCTTATAGGCTCTTCCTCCTTTTCTGATTCTTCTTCTTCATTCTGAAATTCTTCATCTTCACCTTTTCCCTTAGTAAGCATAAGAGGAGAATTTGTTGTTTTTAGTTTTGATATCCTCCTCTTACCTTTATTCATTTCCTGTACAAGCTTGATTTGGAGTTCTATTCAGGCTTTGGCTTCATCATCGGTTCCAAAGATAGGGGCCTTTGGATCTACAGGTTCATTAACTAGGACTTCAATTATTTCCTTTGTCTCATCAATATTAACCTCATAAGGAAGAGGTTTTACCCACACTATTCTAGGCCTTACTACTTGGATTTATACTCTATCACAATCAACCATAAAACAAACATCATCCTTATAGTCTTCAACCAACTTCTGAGGTATCTTGAATCTGTTATTCATCTTTTCTTTGAAAACTTCAAAATAATTGTCCATGATACTATCAAAATTTTCACTCATTTTAGCTATAAACTCATTAATTTGATACAAGATTAGTGTATCTTTTCTCCATACCAATGTTCCTTTAGAAAAAACATCTCCATAGAGAACCAAATTTGCATGGATTATTTTTTGAGGTTCTAATGCTTTCCATATTCTTATTCAACTGCTTCAACATTAAGTCTACTAGGTCATATTCCAAAATTTTTTTAACAACCTTGTATGCTAGGTCAATAGCCTCACACAACACGCTATTAACTCGACTAGAGCTATAGATCTTATGAGCAATAATATGAATACCAAACTTGAGTTCCACATCAGATACATTGCTAATTTTTAATCCTCTACCATCCCACTCAGCTATGGTTTTCTTCTAAAGCTCATCTTGTCCTAGGGTTTTTGTGACTTTAGCTTTGTTAAGCATAGGGAGACCAGTAATGTGATGAATCATTTTCTTCATAATTAGAACTAGTTGTTCTAACCAAAATTGACCATTATGGACTTGGCTCAAGATATATCTAATCCATTTAATCTAAAAGCTTCATGGTAGGTGAGGAATATGGATTAAGCCTTTCTCCTCTAGGTGTTTTTTCTCAAGCTTAAGAGTTCCATCCACAAAAACTTCACCTAGGGCACTATCCATTTCTAGGGTTCCTATCTCTTGTACAACACATATGAAATGAGTTTGAATATCATTAACAAGGAGTACCTTTGGTGGAATTTGTGATTGAGCTCCATTTGGGTCAAGGGATTCTGTAATCACTGGCACCAATTTGAAAATTGGAGCTTTCCATTCAATGGCTCACACCAACATCTCTGATCCTTTCTTCACCTTGCTACTATTTCTACTAGATGCCATGATAACTTGGTAAACTGAGGAAATTCTTCTGAAAACTTTGCTGCAAATACTGCTCAAGATTGCTAGAATGCTCTGCAAATCACTTTGCTCTAAATATACTAAAATCACGGTGGAAATGAAGTCAAATTCCTACCTTTTGATAAAAATGTTCCCATTAATTCTTAGTATGATGAGAGCCATAATAACATAGTGCATGACAAACTTTCATCCACTATCTGCACAAATTGCTCGGTAGAAGCTTATGACTCGACAACCAAACAAAACTTTGTTTCTTTCGACTTCACTCAGTAGAGCCTATAACCCAACCTTGGTTGGTGATAACTAATGCTAAACTCTTGTGATCCTTTGTATCTGGAATACTAATTTGGATCTTTTGCTTCCTTTCAATTGGAACAGTTTAAGATGTGACCTTGAGAATACAAATTCCAGTTCTACCTTAAGAACTTAATTAGAAATGGTGGAGTCACCCACTTCTTAAGTGACTGGACCACCATCACTTGGACTAGCTTGCTTGGTAGATTTAGGAATCCATTGTTGTATCATCTTCTTCTTGATACTATCAGCTCTTGCTTTCTTTTCATCTTCAACTCTACCTATATTCATGCAATTCTTAGCTATATGACCAAGTTTAGTACATGTGTAACATCTTACTATAGTATCCTTTCTTCTCAAGTGATACTTAGCATAGTTTATGCCAATATGTCTGTATTCTCTACAGTAGTGACACCTACACCAAGTATTGTAGTCCCAAACAAATATTGCCTTTACAAATTTTTTAGCTGGATTGAATGGTTTAGATCTACATTTAGATGCCTTGTGACCTTGTTTCTTGCATTTGTGACATTTGCCTTCAAACTTTGGTTTCTCCTTGCATTCATTACCTTTATGACCATTTTGACTACAATTGTAGCATTTTCCATTGAATTTTTCCGTTCCATTGCTCCAACATTTATTTGATGTATGACCTATCTTACCATAGTGATTGCAAGTAGGTCTTTGATTCCTTTGAGCACCTCATTTGGAGGATTCACCTTCTTCTTTGTATCTAAATATTGCTTTGCCCTTTTTCCTATAAAGATTTTGCTCATTTTGCTAATTCAATTGATCCATGTCTACTTGGGATTTCATTATTCTTTCATTGAGTTGCTTCTCATAATTTAGATCAAAGTCAACCTTTCATTGATTTTCTTTTCATTATTCAAATCATTCCTTAACCTTTGATTTTTAGATCTCAGATTCATGATTTCTTCATTTGCATTGGAGAACTGATTGGTAAGAATTTCTTGCTAAAGGGATTGATTTTGAGTTTCATTATTCCTTGTCTCCAAGTCTTCTTTTTCCTTGTTACTCTGTTCCAGAATTTCACACAATCTTATTGACTAGATTTCTTGTTCTCTTTTCAATTTCCTTACCTCTTCTTGCAAGGAACCATTCTTTTCTAGGAGTTCTTTGATTGCATCATTTACTTCATCTAAACTTCTTGAGAGGAAAAATTCTTCAATCTTCTCTTCAACATACTGTTGGTCATTCATCTTTTTTCCAAGTTGTTTCCCTCTTTTTAGGGATTGGGAAAGATGTTATTTTGCTTCCTTGAGTTGAGCTATGGCCATCTCTAGATCTAGCTTCTCATTCTCAATAGCTTTGTTAAGTCTGAATATCTCCATTGTCCTTTATCTTTGCTCAAGCTGTCAAACTTTATCCTAAGAACCACAAAGCTCTGATACCAATTGTTGGAAATAATCAAGACTAGCTAGGTTATTCAGAGGGAAGGGGTGAATCAGTAACCTCAAAACTTTTGACAAATTCAATACTTAATATCATAATCCATTTAACATAGATAGATCTAATCTACTGCATGCATGAGAAACTGATAACACAAAACACTTTGAACACAATATTTGGTGACCTAGAAACCTTCCAAATGGAAAGTAAAACTAGGGTGGGGATATACCCAAAAAATTTCAATACCACAATATAAAGTTGACCTGTTAAGGCTTACAATGATCACTTCTAATGATCTACCCTATTAGGAGCAATTAGGACTACCATGTCCACCTTGTTAGAGGTTTTACAAACATACAATCAAGTATGCACTCGGTAAAGAGATTTAAGAAAAGACTATTAAGTCCACCCTATTAAAGGATTTCAAGTTGATTCACTCATTGGATGAAACAATAGATCTGACCTACAACTGAATTGATGATTAAGATCCTTGAAGTATAGATCACCTCTTTGTGATAGATGTAACTTGACTGCTCCTGATTTGACCTTGCTAAACACTTTTCTCTGTTTCTGATTCACATTCACATTCTCATGCATCAAACATTACTACTATTATGATTAGATATGATACAATACATTACACACATATATCAACCCAATTCTCATAGTTACAAGGTTGACCAAAACACAAGATAACACCAATATTACTAAGTTGACCCAAATGTAAAAACTCGAGTTTTAAAAAACTAACTTGGTGAATTTCTAATACTCGGCATCCACTTCATTACTTGGCATCATCATGCATTCGATAGAAGTAGAGGCTCAGTCCATACTAATCACTCAACATAGCTTCAAACTTAGTATATACTAGAGACTCGATAGATATTGTGTCACTTGGTAGAAATTGAATTCCATGTTTACCATGGGTGCACTTAGTAAACAATAACTTCTCATCACTTGGTTAACACTTGCTTCACATCACAAGAACTAATGACTCAGTAGAAATTGTGAAGATTGGTAACCACTAATTGCTCAGTAAGAACTGGACTTCTTGATCTAAACTGCTAGACTTCACACTACTTTTATTCACTTGGTAACCACTTGGAATGCTCGGTATGAACTATGAAACTTGGTAACCACTAAATACTAAATGAAGAGCTCGGTAACCATACACAGTCTAAATAAGTGTTGTCACTAATAAAAAGCAAGACTTAATACTAACATTGATGACATGGATAAGTGCACACATAGAGAATCAAATATATGCTTGATTTACAAAAGACATTAAGAAGATAGAGTACCTAATAAGTGGTATCTGATGATTGATTTGTGTCTCTTTACTATCATAGAATCTTAACAAGTGCAGTTAGATAGTGATAGTAGATAGCCTAATGATGATGTTAGCAAGTGTGCAAGTTATGAGGTTGCATGTGTGAGAAGCTGTAAAGAATATGAGCTAACAATAATTTGTAATTGTGAAAAGATTTAATGTTTTGTAATATCTAAATGAGGTCCTATTATAATTAATTAAAAAAGCCTCAAGGATGACTCAATGAATTATTTTGAGGATAATTTATAAAAGAAGGTTATTTTCCTTTTGATGAAGTGTGAATTTGATAAGTGATATGCAAAGTATTTTGTAAATGTGAGTAAGTGATCCAATAGATTATTGGATGTGAAGTTGGTGATCTAACATCAAGATCTAAAGAGGAGAAGTTTGGTTAGAGGATAGGAAAGGAGCTATAAATATTTATTATTCTTCAAGGAATAATATAGAGATAAGTTGGATAGTGAGTTTAGTGGCCTTTCCCGTAAATTTTTTTGGGCAATGGGTCCATATGCCGTCTACAACTCCTAACAAGGTTGGTACAACTCTTAACAAGGTTGGAATCTCCTAACAAGGACTGATATGTATTGAATGTTTTTCATTAGCTCCTAATAGAGTCCATCCTTTAACAAGGAATATTTATATTAGTACATCATTTTTTGGATACCATTCTCACTAGGGTTTTCCCTCTGATCAAGGGTTTCCTTAGTTGACATAGTGTATGGGTATCTTGTTACGATTGCTGATTATATTGTTCACATACTTAACGATTAGTAAGGTTGATAAATGTTTTAATATTTTGATAACTGATTCACCTCTCCCCCCCCTCTCAATTTATTTTGATGGACTTTATTTTCTAGCAGTTGGTATTAGTACATTAGGTCCTTGAAGAAAATCTTAACAACTTTGGGAGATCAATGGCGGGTCACTTCAAAAAAGAAAGTCCTAAATTTATTGGTGTTAACTATGAAAATTGGAAGGAGAAGATGAAGACTCATTTTCTATGTATGGGTCAAGGTTATTGGTTGATGAAAATAATGAAAAGAAGATTTTGGAAGAAAGAAAACTTGAGGAATCTAGTAAAACTAAAAGAGATATGTTTATGTGTAATATGCTTGCTAGAGAAGTATTATTGTTAGCTCTTCCTAAGAATGAATATAGTCAAGTAAAATCCTTGGAGACATCTCATGAAATTTGGATAGCCTTACATTCTACTTTTCAAGGTGATAAGCATGCTAAAAGAGTCATACTTGATCAAGATTGGATATAGTCAGGTAAAATCCATTTATAGAGATAGTGTAGATGATTGAACAAGTGATACCTTGCACTAAGAATTTTACCAGAGAAGATTGGAAGTAGCAAAAGTGAGCCTAAAGAAATATCGAGAATTTTCCATGGTGGAAATAACCTTTATCACATTAAGTTTTTGTCTATATTTACCAAGAAGTGCAAGCACCAATGGAGACTATGCTAGCAACAACAGATCTAGATCTAACTAGGATAGAAGAATTGAAGAAGGAATTTCTCTACTTGTAAGAAGAGAACTAGATGGTAAGAGAATTTTTAAATTTTAAATTTTAAATTTTGGACTTGTAATGAATTTGGTCATTATGCTTCTAAGCGTCCTAAAAGAGAGAAATAGTATAAGAAGAATCTCAAACCTATAAGACCTAGAGATTGTTTGTATGCAAATAAAGATGATGAATATGAGGAAATATTTCAAAGTGAAATTGATGATGAATTAGGATTTGTGGCTATAATAGAAGAGAATCCTAAAAAAGAAATAGAGAAGAAAAAGCCCTAGTTTCACAAGTTGAAAATAAATCTAGTTGGATTATAGACAATGGGTGTTCACATCATATGACTGGAGATATGAATACGTTTGTTAAGTTTAGAAATCATGATGGAGGAATTGTTAGATTTGGTAACAATTTAGTTTGTCACATCATGGGAATAGGATCTATTACTCTTAATGGAAAGACTAACATTGATTGTGTTTAATTTTCTTATTGATTAAAATATAACATGTTAAGTGTTGGACAATTGGTTGATAAAGGTTATCACTTACAATTCACAGAGAAGACTTGCATTATCAAAGATAAGGATGGTAAGTTGATTGGAATAAGTACAAGATCCAAAGGTAATGTTTTTCAATTGAACCCTACAAAGATGACTTGTTTAGTTGAAAAAGTGGATAACAGTTGGTTATGACATAGAAGATTTTATCATATAGAATTTGACAATATTGTAAAGGCTAGCAGTACATTTTTTGTTAGAGATTTATCTAGGATCATGAAGCCTACTAATGTTGTTTTCAAAGAATGTATTATGGCTAAGAAAAAGAAAGTGTCTTTTCCCAGTAAGAAGTTCACTACCATAATGAAATTGGAGATTGTTAATACAAATTTAAGTGGTCCTACCAGAACAAGAGAATTCTATGGTGAAAGGTATTTTATGATTTTGTTGATGATTTCACTATAATGATGTGGGTATCATTTCTTGAAGAAAAATAAAAAGTATTTGAAAATTTTAAGTTTTTCAAGAATAGAGATGAGAATGAATCTAGTTTAAAGATAAAGTGTTTAAGATTAGATACGGGTGGAGAGTTTACTTGTAGAGAGTTTAACATCTTTTGTGAAGAAAATGGTATTAAGAGATAGTTATCAACACCAAAGACACCTAAGCAAAATGGGATTGTTGAAAGAAGAAATAGGTCTACAATTTAAGCAACAAGAGAAATGATGTATCCAAATATTTTGGAGAGAAGAAGTCAACACAATAGTATACACCATGAACAAAGTGGAGATTAGAAAAGGTACAAACAAGACTCCCTATGAATTTTGGTTTGGACATGCGCCATCAATAAAGTATTTCAAAAAAATTGGAAGTGTTACATAAAGAGAGATAATGATATAAGTAAATTTGATGCAAGAAGTGATGAAGGTATTTTCCTTGGATATTCATTGAAAACAAAATCTTGTAGATTTTTTAATCATAGAACAAAGACAATTGTTGAGTGTGAAAATGTGAAAATGGATGAAAAATTTGGAGTTAAAGAGAAAATGTTGGATTATATTTCTGATGAAGAAGAAGATAATCCTAAACCTATTAAAGAGAATATTGAAGTTTTCTTTGAAACTAACAATGACTACTAGATAAGGAGGTGGAGAAAATCATTAAAGGGTTGTTGTAGGTGTTGGTCGTGGTTGATGGCATGCTAGTTGCTAGTTTGTGTGGTGTTGTTGGTTCTATTTTTTATTTTTTAGCTTTTGTTTAAACTTACGTTCTAGATCCTTGTAAAACTTGGATGTTTTTTGTTTAAACTTGTGCTTTTAGGTCCTTGTAAAACCTATTTTTTTTGTGTTTTTTGATTAACTCTAGGTTTTATGTCCTTGTAAAACCTGGCAGTACTTAATATTGATCTTTTGCTTTTTTTTAAGGGTTTCGGGTCCCTTCAGAACCTTATTTTACCTTAATCTAAAAAAATGACTTGCAAAATGATGTCCAAATAGTTGAACAAAGAGAAGAACATATCAGAAATAGGAGAAGAAGTGAGAGTTGAAATAGAAATTCCTTCACTAAATAGGAATTTGATAAAGAGCCACCTTGAGAATTAGATTGTTGGAAGCAGAGACAAAGGAGTGATGACAAGAAATAGAGTACATGAGGAATTATGTGTGATTTCTCAAGTTGAACCAAAGCACACAGAGGAGGAATGCAAGGATGGTTATTGGATTCAAGAAATGAAGGAAGAATTAGATCATACTGTGAAGAATGAGACATGGGAATTGGTTCCTAGACCTAAAGACAAGAATTTTATAAATATTTAGAAATAAGATGAATGAACGAAGTGAAGTTGTGAGGAATAAAGAAAGATTAGTATAAAAATTATATTCATAGAAAGAAGGTATAGATTATGAAGAGACATTTTCCCCTATTTCCAAAATGGAAGCAGTAAGGATTTTATTGGCTTATGCAGCAAGTAAGAAGTTTAAAGTGCATCAGATGGATGTTTAAAGTCATCATTTCTAAATGGAGAACGTGAATAAGAAGTCTACATTGAGCAACCTAAAGGATTTCCTTTGACAAAAGAAAAGGATATGGTATGCAGATTGAAGGAAGCATTGTATGGTCTAAAGCAAGCACCAAGAACCTAGTATGCAAGATTGGACAAGTATTTGGAAAAATTGGGATTTGCTAAAGGTATGAAAAATAGTAACTTATATTTGAGAGAATTTGAGAATGGATTGTTGATCATTGTAATGTTTGTTGATGGCATAATCTTTGAAGGTAATTATGAAGGAAGTGATAAGTTTTTTGATGAGATGAATAATGAGTTTGACATGAGTATGATCAGTGAGACGAAGTTTTTCTTGGGTTTACAAAAAGTGCAAAATAGTAATGGTATTTTCCTATCACAAGAAAAGTACTTTAAAGACTTATTGAAAAGGTTTGGCTTAGAAAATTGTAAGCCTATTGGTAAACCTATGATAACTAGGCATAAGTTATCTAGCAAAGATGAGACACCTACAATTGAGTAGAAGAAGTATAGATCTATGATTAGATGTTGCAATGTCTAATGCATATTAGACTAGATAAAAAAAAATGTGGTTGGGATAGTAGCAAGATTTCAATTTGATTCTAAGGAATCATATTTTGTAGTAGTAAAGAGGATATTCATATATCTAAAGGGTACACCTCATTTTGGACTATGGTATGACAGATCAAGTAATTTCACTTTGTGTTCTCATACTGATGTACATTGGGCAAGTAGTATCAATGACAAAAAGAGCACTCATGGTGGAGCATTTTTCATTGGAGGAAGATTGGTTTCTTGGCTAAGAAAGAAATAGGATTGTATTTCATAGAGTAAAGTAGAAGTAGAGTATGTAGCAGTCGCAAACAATTGTAATTGGATCATGTGGATGAAGTAGATGTTGAAGGACATTGGGATAGAATTTTTAGAAGCTATTATCATACATTGTGATAACACAAGTATAGTAAGTATATCTAAAATTTATGTGTTTCATTCTAAGACTAAGAATATATCTATTAATTATCATGTTTTGAAAGAGAAAGTTGTAGAGAAAGAGATTAGACTAGACTATGTAAGTACAAAAGAGAAGATTGCATATATCTTTATGAAGCCTTTTCCTAAAGATATATTTGAGGCAAAAAGTTTATCAATCTAGTAGTATAGAGTACTATGATTTATCTGGATTGAATGTTGATGCTTCTTGTATGGGGAAGTATCTATGATGAGAAGAGGCATCAAGGACTCATGGTAGTTGGTTTAGAATAGTGTCTTTGGACACTTGAGCTGATTGAAGACTTGGAGTAGATGATTGAAATAATGAAGCCTTTCTCATTGATGTAAATGGGGGAGAAGTATAAATGGAAAACATCTCCTATGAATGGGGGAGAAGTGTCTCCTATGTATGGGGGAGAAGTGTTATAATGGATGAAACTGATTAATGTCAATAAAGAGAAACATTGAATAGGGGAGAAGAGTGAAAATTGATGACCATCAATGAAAGAATGAGAGTTGTTCCTATGAGTTAGAGTATAAACAACTAATGTCAATCCTAAGAAAGAGGAAGAAAAGATAGAACAATATTCTAGTGGATTTTATATTTTATTGATGGAGAGGATTTGAAAAGCAGAGAATAGTAGCAGCAACAACAACATTTGATTTGGTATTCTTGGAACTTAGATGTTTTTCATTTATGCTTTCATTAATGCCAAAGGGGGATATTGTTAGCATTAATTTTGATGGTATTCCTTTGGGAAAGTATCCTAATCATTTCTAGAACACTTCAAGATATTTTTGTCAACATAACATTGTTTCTATGAAGAGTAGTAGAGTAGCAAACATAGATCAAGTTCATATGGACTATGTATTGATGATGAGGTCAAGTTTAGTTAAGAATGTATTCTACATTTTATCTTGATGACATGGATAAGTGTGCATATAGAGAGTCGAAGACATACAAAAGATATGCTTGATTTGCATAAGATAGTAAGTAGACACAGTACCTAATAAGTGGTTTCTAATGATTGATTTATATCCCTTTATAGAGATAGAATTGTAATAAGAATAGTTATATAGTGATAGTAGACATCTTGATGATTATTTCATCAAGTTTGCAAGGTCTAAGGTCATACATGGGAGAAGTTGTAAAGTCTGTGAGCTATCGATAATTTGTAATTGTGAAAAGATGTAATGTTTTGTAATGTCTTAATGAGGTCCTATTATAATTAATTGGGAAAGCCTCAAGGCTTACTCAAGAAATTATTTTGAGCATAAATAATAAAGGAAGTTTATTTTAATTTTTATGAATTGTGAATTTGATAAGTGATATGCGAAGTATTTGGTAAATGTGAGTAAGTGATCCAAGGGATTATTGGATGCAAAGTTGGTGATCTGATATCGAGATCTAAAGAGGAGAAGTCTAGTTAGAGGATAGAGAATGAGCTATACATTTCTATTATTCTACAAGGAATAATACATATATCAATTGGATAGTGAGTTCAATGGTCTTGCCCCTTAAGTTATTTGGATAGTTGGTCCATCTTCCTTTTACAACTCCTAATAGGGTCGGCACAACTACTAAAAGGGTTGGAATTTCCCAATAGGGCTTCTACATCTCATAACATGCACTAGTATGTACTAAATGTAATATAGTCCATCCTCTAAAAGGAACATTTCTATTAGTACATCATTTCATGGGTACCATCCCCAATGGGGTTTTCCCTCTGATCAAGGGTTTTCTTAATTAACACATATAGTGTTATTGTGTATGAGTATTTTGTTATGGTTATTTATTATATTATTAAAATGCTTAATAAATAATAAGGTTGATAAATCTTTTAATAGTTGGATAACTGATTCAACCCCCACCCCCCCCAAGTTATCTTGGTGGAGTTTAATTACTTTTCAATAGAAAGAACACATCACTCATTGGAGGGTACATTTAGGGTTCTAAATGGTCATAATGTATCATAAAGGGGACATAATAGGTTCTAGGTGGTATTAGGACCCATGAAAACTCCTTATGACATATTATGATGCATTACAACCCCTTAAGAAAAATTAGGACCTCTTAGGGCCCCATACAACACATTAATCATTGTAGAGCACACTAATGGTTTCTAATGTGTTCTTATATTTCCTCTAAAGTTTTAATGCAGAATAAGTGGTCATAGAAACCCTTGGGACTTGTTGTAACCCCTACCCATTCACACCCATTTACACACATTATGACCTATGACCCCTTAGAACACATTAATCAGGTAAGTGGACCAAGATGGTGTGAAAAAAAGTGGCCAACTCTTAAAAAAAAATCATGACTACTTGTGTTATTAAAATAGTGAAAAAAGTAGGCTTGGAAAATTCAATTATTTTTCAAGCCACATAAAATAATAATAAAACACTTTACTTTTGCAAGTGATCACAGTTTGATTGTCAAAATTTTTATTTAAAAAAACTTGCATTTTGGTTGTTATTTTACTTGCCAAAGCCAAGTTTGAAGGAGAGAAGAGGAAGAAATCTTCCAAAACTTAGGCGCATTTCTTTTTCTATTTGATTTCTTTCCATCTTAATAAATTTGCAACCATGTCATGTGTTGAATAGGTAAGGTGTTTTTATAATTATTTTTGTTTAAATTCTAATCGAATAGAGTTTTTGTTATTTTTAATAAATTTGATGTTCAATTCAGAAAACAATCCTTGACCATGAAAGAGACAATACAAAACTATTTGAACACAAGAAAATATTGATAATATTGGAAATAAGCAAGAAGACAACACACAAAATATAGTCCCATAATAAGAAAACCCCAAATCCAAATCCTTTGTAGCATCTAATAAGTTGTGTTAATGCCACACATGTGGACCTTACCAATAACCTTGAATAAAAAACTATCAAACTATCCACAATGGTTAATAGATTGAGGTCCTTTAGTCTTGTGCGCCACTCATCCCTCACCACTACCCTAGAGAAATGGTCACTAGTGTGAATGAGGTTGTTAACCCTAAAGTAAAACTTATCTATTAGTACAAAACACTTAGTCATTTACCAAGAAATGTTAGTTGGTCATCACTTTGACTAAGCCACTATACAGGTCAAGCTATTAAGTAGCAAAGTGAAAAAAGTTCAATTGGTGTTGAGAAAAATATATTGTCGAGTGCACATAAGCATTGTCAAGCATTTCAATAGTTGTTGAGTGATTCGGGAGGCAGCATGTGTCAAGAAATCTAGAAGGAAGATTTAGTTATAGCCTAGTCAAGTTTATGCCAAGAGATATCATGAAAGAACAAGCAAAATCAAGTAACCCAAGTTATATGAGCTGAATGACATAGTTTATTGTATTTGAGTTTGGAATGACACAAAATCATAGATAAATCATTTTTCTTAGTTGAAACATGATTATATGATCAAGGAGTCAATCATAGAGGTAATTACAACTATAATTACAAATCATTACTCCCTGTGCTGTGTGATAACCCAATTAGAAAAATAGAAAGTTCAAGTGGAAAAATTAATGAATTTTGGTCATTGATCAAGATCTAGAAGCTTCATTAGATGGATAGACTTAAGGAGGGTTTAAACTATAATTTTGAGTCATTGAAGGTTTGTTAAGTTGTACGAGACAAGATTGCATAGTTGAAGGTAAACAAGATGTTACAGGACTAAGACAACCATGAAGTGCATAGATGATATAAAGTATATATGTCACATTGAGGTGATTAAATATTGGAAAGAGGAGATCTATTATCAACAACCAAGTGTACACTAAAGGATCATGGTACATATTTTATTCTACCCAGTGGATTAGGTGAAATTCTTAACAAGAGGTCCTAACATGCCTATTATAAATCTCTTAATAGAGTAATCCCTTTATTGTTATGTAAAATCCATTAATCAAGGTAGTCTTAACAATTTTGTAATCTCTAAAATGGGTAGACCCCTCTCAGGGTAGATCATCAGAAGTGATCAACCTTTGTAACCCTAACAAGCACATTTTATTGCTGTAGTAGTGAATATTTTATGGATGTCATCCCCACCATAGTTTTATCTTCACCTTGGAGGGTTTCTAAATTATCATGTCTGGTGTTATATGGTATTCATGTTATTAGATGTTAGATCTGATATTACATGTTAATATATGATGTTGCATGGTAAGGTTTAAGGTTAAGGTCAAGATGTGTGGTGAATTAAGTGTGAATTTGATTCATGTTTGAAGTGATGAAATTTTTATAGATCCTGATTCACCCCCACACCATCTTTCCCACCCCCCCACCCTGCTCCTCAACATCCTACTTTCCCTATTATATTTCCAACAATATTAATCAAAGCTAAGTTCTCTAAGAAGAATTCTAACCACTTGAGAGTCAAAGATCTTAGAAATAGAAGCCTAAAAGTTGGGAAAGGTTGTTGAGAATCAAAAGATTTTTTTTTAGCTTGCATTTGAGCAAGACAAGACTATGAAGGAAGAATTAAATAAATCCCTAAAGAGAAGGGATCAGGTGGAAATTTTAAAATAATCACACACAATACAAGGAAGAAAGCATTGAAGGTTTATGTGATGAAGGAAGATCAAGTGAAACTGATGTAGTACTAGTAGATCTATTAGAGAGGAAGAACATTCTATATGAAGAAATAAGAGCTCTAAAAATAGAACATGAAATATAACTAGTGAGGCTATGTGAAGTGACTAAACAAAAGATTTTTTTTGAAGAAGACAAGCTAACATTTGAAGAAGACAAAAGATAGATGGCTACAAGTCATGATGAGAGGATCAATGAGGTACAAAGGCTAACTCACAATTAATTTGGCATGGTCAACTAGTTATTAAGTGCCAATCATGAGATTGTTAGGAAGGTGGAAGATATTGAAAATTAGAGATCTAAGAAAAATCAAATGAAAACTGAGTTGAGAGCTGAAAAAGAATTCATGGAGAGAATGAGCATATGTGGAGAGGTAATCAAAAAACTTGATGAATAGCTAAGAGCACCAAGAATACCCTATAACACTACTAGATTAAGCTACACCACATTCATATCATCTACAAAGAAAGGAAAATCATCAAATCATGGAGAACAAAGGAAAGTTAATAAAAAATCCAAGCCATACATCAAACATTTGCAAGAGAAAATTTGATAAGTCAAGTCCTAAGCCTAAATTCAGTGGTAATTATTTCAATTATAATAAGCATGGACATCAAGTGTGTGAATGTTATAGATCAAATAACAATAAGACACAAGCTACATCTAAATTTGAATGTTGTTGTTACACATGTCAAAAGTATTGTCATAAGGCACAAGATTAAAGATTTAATGCAAAGAACATTTGGACACCTAAAGGTCAAGGAAAAGAAACTAGGAAAGGAAATACTATAAATTAGGATTACAATACTCGAGTCAATTGTCAATTATGTGGAAAGTATGGACACATTGCAGAAATTTGTGCAAGAATACATCTTAGAAGAAGATCAGGGAATTGGAGGAATTTTGGATCAAAATGTTTTAACTATCAGAAGGTCAATCACCTAAGTAGAGACTACATGAACTGAGCATGAGTATGACAAGACAAAGGTCAATGCTAAAGAAGTAAGAACCTAGATGAATCAAACCTTGAAGAAGAAAATTGATCAAGGGAATAATGAAAATGGTGAAGTTCTAATCACCAATTTGATGGATTAGGTGACTCCCCCACCTCAAACTAAGTAAAGAGGTATGTATGGAACTATATTCTAAATTTTTTAAATCATACATCAATTCCTAATATTGAAAGTGTAAAATTTTGAATTAGCAAACTATTAGATGTATGAGGACAAATTTGAAGTTTGAACTGAGTATTGTATGGATATTGATTTGATAAGTTAAGAATTATCGATTACCAGTATTGAAGGATGAAAGTGTTAAGTGGATGAGTGAGATTTCTACTATTGACCAAGTTATGGTACTAGCCAATTTGAGGGAAGTGTGAAGTATTTTTGTAGACTTTTGTAGTGAAGGTCGAGACAACTATTGTGCACCCACTATGTGCACGAGACATTTATGAGGCCCCAAAATTGAATTTTTGAGTTATGTAGTGAATTTTGTCAATCATTTTGAACACCTTACATTTTAGATTCTAGAGTAGAGTAGAGTAGATCAGAGTTAGAGTTAGAGTGCTTCTAGAGAAAAGCTAAGTGATTTGCAAAAAGATGATATAGCATTTTGTTGGAAATTAGAGAGATCTGAAGGTTGTGTTATCACTAAGTGAAGCAGAGTTAAGTTTAAAATCCCAAATGCAAAAATGGCATTGAGTTCAACAATTGAGAACGATGAGGCATCAAAGGTGAGTGATGTGTCATTAATTCAAAATGGAGTTTTAAAACCCCCAAAGTTTAAAGTATATCTATAAATTGCATTGAAGGGTGATGTGGTTGGTGCCCAGTCATCCATCCCACCTAGGGTTGTTGTGATGTGGAGCCTAATCAAACTCTGAGGTTTATTTGGCATGGTTTTCACCATATATTATTTCTACAGGGGTTTGGGGGAAGTGCACCCAAGACAGGGTCAAGGGGCATCGCCCCAAGGTGGGGTTGAGAGCCAACACCCCCATGTGGGTTTTCAAGGGTAGTGCCCCTAAAGCTAAAAATGACATTATATTGTAAAAGGCGTCTACTACTATTTTTCCTATTAGATGACTTATTCTAGCCCTAATTTTGTAAGTAGTGAAAATATTGTATAAAAATGCTTAGGGTTAGGGATTTCATAATGTAATGGTGATATTGTAGCTTCTTGTGGCAGTACTAAGTTCTAAGGGATTATAGATTGTAATCATTGGATAATAATAATATTGGACTTGTTGTTGGTGGACATAGGTCAGAGATTGAGTGAACCACATTAAATCCTGGTGTCTTGTATTATCTTCTATGTGATCTATTATTTTATGATATTGGTTATATTTGCATGTAACCATTATTTCTATTTGAGGTTAATCTTAACAAGTGATATCAAAGCTAGATAGTCATCATATTTTTTTAGCCAGACTGTCATTATTTTTTTTAGTAATCCTCTGCAGGAAGGTCTCATAGTTAAATGGGAATCTCACAATTGAGTGGGAACTATGGAAGAGGAGGGTAAGCTAAAAGTTGACAAGTTTAATGGGAAGAAATTTTAGTTATGGAAGATGCAAATGGAGGACTATCTTTATCAGAAGGATTTATGGAATCCATTGGAAGGAAAATCCAAGAAACAAGGAACTATGATAGATGACGATTGGGATATTTTAGACAGAAAGGCACTTGGAAGCATTCAATTATGCTTGGTACCATAAATAAAATTTAACATTAAAAAATTGAAGACAACAAAAGAATTAATGCAAACTCTAGTGAAACTATATGAAAAGCCCTCTACTTCAAACAAGCTATTTCTCATGAAGTGTTTATTTAATACGAAGATGATAGAAGGTGGATCTACTATAGATTATGTAAATGAGTTTATTATTGTTACTAGTTAGTTATCTTCTGTGAGTATTAATTTTGATGAAGAAATTAGGGCTCTCTTGATTATGTGTTCTTTGCCTGAAAGCTGGAATGGCTTGGTAATGGTTGCGAGTAATTTTATTTCTAGATATAATACCCTAAAATTTGATGATGTTATTGGTTTTATTTTGAGTGAGAAAAATCGTAGGAAAATGTTAGGTGGATCTACATCAAGAAGTGCTTTAAAAGCACAAAGCAGAGGAAAAACGAATGAGAAAGGGAATAATTCTACAAATCATGGAAAATCAAGAGGAAAGTCAAAGGGAAAGAGGTCTCAATCCAGAGGAGTGAGAGATTGTTGGTATTGTGAAAAACTAGTGTATAAGAAGAAATATCATTGGACTCAAAAGAAAAAAGAAGGAGATAAACCAAAAGGGAACAACGAGGCAAATATGATAAGTAACAAATCTAAAGAGGATGCTTTACTTCTTTTTTTAGAAAGTATTGATGATCCATGGGTTTTAGATTTTGGTGCTTCATTTCATGCTACACCTCATAGAGGTTATTTTATTGATTATATCCAAGTGGATTTTGGGCATGTTTATTTGGGGAATAATGAACCCTGTTAGATTGTTGGAAAGTTAAAAGTTAAGATTAAGTTGTAGAATGGGAATCATTGCCTACTACATGAGTTAAGACATGTTCCAAGGCTAAGTAGGAATTTAATTTCAGCAAGGCAACTTGGTGATGAGGGTTATGCAATTACTTTGTAACGCCCCGCCAAGGGATCCAAAAGAATTAACCTAAAGTTTCACTAAGTTTGCTAAACATTTTTTTTTTTTTTTTTAAAGTAAAAAAGTATGACATACACATCAAACACATAGTAGCGGAAACAATAACATGTAATCATCAACAAACATACATTGTAAGTTACATTTCTTAAAGATCCCAAGATGTTGAGTCACGTTTAAATTTAATTAATTCTAAGTCTAACAACTATCACATACATATGAAAGAATAATCAAAAACTCCAATGTCCATAATATACATTTGTTCTGAACGCTCCTTGGCAAATTAATTCGGAATGCTCAATCATCCACTGTACATGTCACAGGGTATGAAAGGCTTAAAAGAATATACATATGTAAAGATCAAGATACAACATCCTCAAATCCATGATACAAAGTACAGTAAAAATATATGAAACTATTCACCATACATGATACATCCATACATCCATAATGATAAAACATCTATCATAAAATCTAACCATCCATCATAATAATCCAAGAACATAGTGAAGGTAAATGCCAATCACGAAATCTCCAACCACGGTGCCCACGGAACGGATCTCAATGGTAAGAGTAAAAGCACTACCACCCGACCGCGTGGAACCTAAATGGTCCACTCCCACCGCGCTGAGGAGATAGTCTCAAGTCCCAAATAGGATAACAAAACCGATAATCGAAATACTCTCTAAGTCCAGGAAATCCTATAAGTATGCTAACTCAAGGGTTAATAAAAAGATCAACATCTAAATTCCAGAGGTACTACAAGACATGTAGGAAACCTAATATGCAAGCAGGAAAGTGTCATCGCAAAAGTCACGTAGAAGTTACCCGAGAAATCCCTTAGGAATCCTGGGACCCTACTAATCCTGCGGCCACTAGTATCCTCTCGTACTGACGAGGCATACTATGGAATGCAAGGTCGTAACCAAGCATTCTCTCTACCCCATCCTAGTCTGTACTAGCACTCATGGCATGGGAGAGAACATACAATTATCTTGTTAGGTTCATTTTCTCTCATTTAGTGTAAAATGTTTTCACTTATTAAAAATGACTTACAATGGGTTTCTCAAGGCAGCCTCTTAGGGCTCCGACCCCCATTGCAAGCCACTTCCCGACTCTACACATAGATAACCTACCCTAGATCATGAACTCATAAATCAAAGAATCATAATAAAACCACCTCAGTCCTATACGAGCAACTGAAAACATCATTAAAAAGATAATCCACAAAATTATATCAGTTCTTCATGAGCAACAGATAACATCAAATAGTAATCATGTAACCACGACAGTTCTCTATCAGCAACTAAAGGCATCAATGATAAGTCACAAAATCCAATGGTTCTCTAATGAGCAACCAGAAAGTAATACAAGTATAACTGATCGAGACTCAAAAATGGTTAAGTTAGGTATTCTCAAATACATACACCTCAGCTTCACACAAGGAAACTGGAAAGCAACAACAAACAGTAACCCAAACCTGTCATAGAGCACTTCATCACATTACCATGGTCAGGTTAAGAAAGATCGAGACCAAATCATCATGACATCACATTCACAACCCCGAGCCTCTGGTAACAACCTGAACTGGTCAACGCTAAACCAACCCCAAAACATTCAAAGTACAAAGACAACATCAAAGTCTCAGAGATTGGATCTGAAAGTATGTTGTTTGAGTTAAGGTAAGGTTTATGTTTCAGTTTAATGTCAAATTCAAGTAACTAGGTTTTCTCAACTACCCTTTACAATTATCCCTTTTCTATAATAACTTTCATTAAATCAATATCCAAATTTATAATTTAGTCAAATAAAATTCATTATTAATTAACTTAATTAAACTAATTTTAATTAAATTAATCAATAATCATTTGATCTAATTACTTATTTTAATCTAACAATTAATTGTTAATTTATTAATATTTAAGCAAAATTATTAATAAATTAAAATTTACAAACTATGTCTATGTATTTAATATTTATTTATTAAATATTAATAAAGTTTAAACTATTATAAAATTAAATATATTATAATTTTATTATTTAAAAATTCTAAATAAATAAAATTTGTTTTAATAAATTAAAAATTATATAAATAAATAAAAAATAAAAAAATGAAATCAAAATTTCAAATTTTTTTTTAATTCAAAATAACGTTTATAGCCCGTCGGCTTGGCCGCAGGGCCTGCGACGACAGGTACTCTGTACCTGCCATCGCAGTACCTGCGACGCAGATACTGTCGGCCTGCGACAGTGGGGGGCGGGTACGGGGTGATTCCCTCCCCCCCACTATAAATATATATGTTTTTTTTTATATTATTTTTTTTTCTTTCTTTTTTTTTTAATTTTATATATATAATATCTGATATATATATATATTTTTTTTAAAAAAACAAAAGAATACCATTTCGTTATTAATAAGACTCTTATTAATAAACAAATTAATTAAGAATATATATATATATATATATTAATATATATATATATATATATACATATATAAGCATTGAAAAATTGGTCTCCTTTTTAAATTGATATAGAAAATATATAGTCAACCAATCGATCTACTAATTTAGAATTTTGGTATTAGATTCAACCCTTCCCATTTAAATCTTATGTATACAGAAGTTTATTGGCAAGCATCTGATAAATTCCAATATCGTAATGTTTTAACATTCATCACAGAGAATTTAGATGTACAATCCACAGGCACGAAGAAGACAAGGAATAGAGAGATTGCGTAAATAATCAACAATCAACACACAAGACCCTACCTGATCCTGATGCTAATATACAATCTCCAGGAACTGTATAAGAATTCGCTCCTCTCAATCACCTTCCTCTGGAACACTTTCTTGGTATCAGCTTTCTGAAATTCGCTTCCAAAAATTGTCTCCCAAAAATTCCCGTCCAGATTCCTCTATCTAAAAAATGAACCCCCAAAGTTGTGATAAGCAATTTCTCCTCAATCCGGGGCACTAATTGTGCGTTTACCCAAAAAGACTCTTTGCACAACTCAGTTAACTCCAATTTAACTTTTATTATCTTTTCTTATTCTTTTGCATTCAACTTTCATGCACATTAAGTTGAATTATTAAATAACTTTATTTAAAATTTCACTTGACTTCAATTCTTAATTAATTTATTACTTTAAATCTTATGTGCACTTTTAAGAAATTAAAATAACATTATTAATTTTTATAATTTAATCTTTTAATTTAATTCTTAAATTTAACTCATGTTTAGATCATGCGATCTAGAATTCTTAATAAATTAATATCTTTCAACTTTTAATTTATTTTAGAACTTAATTGATAACATATTTAATTAATTTAAATAACAATAATATTTAGCATTTATTTAAAAATGAACTCCAAATATATTATTATTAAATTAAATAAATATTATCCTGTTCTAAATATATCTTGAACTTTAATCTCCAACTTTAATTCTTTTATTTAATTAATTAATTAATTAAATATAAAGATATCATAATAATTCTTTATTAAATTAAATCATTAATTAGTCTTTTTAATTAGACTTAATTAATAGAAAAATACACCAAGGACTCATAAAGCAACATACGAAAACCCATCATAGAAAAATACATACCAAATCAAAAAAAAGGGTTATAATCACAAAATTACATCATTTGATGCATTCGAAGGGTACTTAACTCAGATACTTGTCCTAATTATTAATTAGGACAATTGGCTAAAGGGTTTAGGATTTGGACTTAAGAGCTTATCTCCCCTCTCTTACCATTGAGATAGTGCGATAGGGTACGCTCATCCTGACAATTCAGGGAAGTCGATACCCGGTACCTGCAACCTGCATAAAATCCACGCATATACAAACACAATATTCTAAGCTAAACAGACAATGGCAGGAAGTGGTGCATCGTGTAGATCCCGACTAGCAGGTGACTACGACTCCCTCCCTTAACCATATCAGAAACACCATACATAAATAAAACAACACGCACACCATACACATGCAGTATGGGGTAAGTATCCATAAGAAGCACATGAAATAATAAACCATCTAACTAATCATCATTGATAACTGAGACCATTGAATAATCATCATACATGCATGAAATGTAGAGTACCAAGTAATCTCATCATATAATAAACTGAGTGTAAACATCATCTGATAATCTCTAAAATAATAATACTAATCATCAAACATAAATTGGCCTAAAAGAGTTTGGCAATGATATCAGAAATGTAGCTCAAAAATGTAAACTAGGGGCAGGCACTACATCGACCCCCCCTAGACTTAGGCTTACTCCTGGAAGCCTATAAACAAATAGGGATATAAATCCCGTAATCTAGATGCATCCTCCCATGTAGCTGAAGAGTCATCAGTAGGGTCCCATTGGACCCTTACCTGCTCTATGGTTCGACCCCTGAGGGTCAACTCCCGCTGCTCCAGAATACGTATTGGCTCCAAAGCCAGCTGCCCATCCTCTACCTGCAATGCATTCCAATCAAGAATATGTACGACATCAAGAATATACTGTCTAAGTACTGAAACATGGAAAACATCGTGAATGCGAGCAAGGCTGGGTGGTAAAGCAAGACGATAGGCAACTGGACCAATCCTCTCAAGAATATCGAATGGTCCCACAAAGCGAGGTGCTAGCTTTGAGCCCTTTCCATAACAGATCGAACTCTTCCGCAGGCGCACTCTCAAGAAAACCTTCTCTCCCACAGCAAACTGCTTATCTGACCTATGTGCATCAGCATACTTCTTCTGCCTATCTTGTGCCGTTGTCAAGTGCTCTCGGATACGCACCACCTGTTGCTCCATGTCACGAAGCATCTCTGGGCCCAACAGGATGCGATCCTCAAGGGTGTCCATATAAAGCTTGGAAAGGTGCCATGCTAATAGAACTGTGATACCCGTTGTTGTAAGAAAACTCCACTAGATAGAGATAGTCCTCCCAATGAGTTTGCCTATCCATCACGTACATCCTCAATATATCTTCAAGAACTTGATTCACTCTCTCCGTCTGCCCATCTGTCTCTTGGTGATATGCTGAACTGAAGTTCAATTGCGCTCCAAGATCATGCTGTAGTGATGTCCAAAATGTGGAAGTGAAAACATGATCCCTATCAGAAATGATCTTTCAAGGGATACCATGTAGTCTCACAATGTCACGCATGAAGACATTAGCTACTGAAGCTACAGTGTAGGAAGACCTCATTGGTCTAAAATGTGCCACCTTGGTCAACCGATCAATGGTGACCATGATAGCATCATGACGACGAAGAGTCATAGGTAATCCTACTATGAAATCCATAGAGATGATGTCCCACTTTCATGAAGGAATGAGATTCGGTTGCAAAAGTCCTGCCGGATGTTGGTGTTCTGCCTTGACTCTCTGACACTCAAGACATCTAGCCACAAAATCAGTAATGTCGCGCTTCATCCTGGACCAATAGAATAAACATCGCAAATCTGCATGCATCTTCTTGACACCTGGATGTGCCGCGTAAGGTGCACGATGGGCCTCTGATAGGATCAATATGCGAAGCTCATCCAGTAGCGGCATATAGATCCTTCCTGAATGTCTCAAAAGGCCATCTGACTCTAGGACATAGCCTAGAAACTTACCCTCCAAGGGTCTCCCTGAATTGATCTCACTGCACACCTCCAGATACCATGAATCAGTGGGGAGTGCCTGAAGTATCTGACACCTCAAATCGACACTAAGAGTCATAGATGATATCACATGTTTCCTGCGACTCAAAGCATCAGCTACAACATTCTCCTTCCCTTGGATATACTTTACCTCAAAGTCATACTCGCACAAAAACTCCATCCAACGCCTTTGTCTAGCATTCAGATTAGGCTGCATGAATATGTACTGAAGACTACGATGATCGCTATGTAGTTCAAATCTGTGTCCCAACAAGAAATGTCTCCATCTCACTAAGGCATGAACTACTGCTGCTAACTCAAGGTCATGTGTAGGATAATTCAACTCATGATCCTTGAGTTTGCGTGACTCATATGCAATCACTCGACCATTCTGCATTAGAACTGCTCCAATACCCTCAAGGGAAGAATCTATACACACCATGAACTCACCTTCTGGATCAGGTACTACTAAGATCGGTGCACTGGTCAGAAGCTCTTTGAGTTTCTGAAATGCTTCTACACACTTTTCTGTCCAAAGAAACTTCTTTCCTTTCCTTTGAAGGGAGGTAATAGGGTGTGCTATTCTGGAGAAGTTTTGAACAAATCTGTGATAATACCTAGCTAGACCCATGAAACTACAAATCTCCGACACAGTAGTGGGTGCAAGCCAATCTACTATTGCCTGGATCTTTGCAGGGTCTACAGAGATACCTTGGCCTGAAATAACGTGTCCCAAATACTGTATCTCTGATTGAAAGAAATCACACTTTGCTGCATTGGCATATAGTTGATTATCTCTCAAGCACTGCAAAACTAAACTCAAATGTTCCTCATGTTCCTTTTGGGACCTAGAATATATCAGAATATCATCGAGGAACACAAGAACAAATCTATCAAGATAGGAACGGAACACCCCATTCATTAAGCACATGAAAACTGATGGAGCGTTCGTCAGCCCAAAGGGTACCACTGTGAACTCATAATGCCCGTAGCGAGTTCGAAAGGCGGTCTTATGAATATCAGCCTCCTTGATGCGAAGTTGATGGTATCCTGACTTATGATCAATCTTAGAGAACACTGTAGCCCCCTTGATCTGATCAAATAAATCAAAAATCCTTGGTAAAGGATACCTGTTCTTTATTGTCACCTTATTCAGCTATCTATAATCAATGCAAAGGTGCAAAGAACCATCCTTCTTCTTCACAAAGAGCACTGGAGCTCCCCATGGTGATACACTAGGTCGAATACTACCCTTGGCCAAAAGTTCCTCTAACTGCAAACGCAACTCACTTAGCTCTTGAGTGGTCATACGGTAAGGAGCTCTAGAGATAGGTTCCACTCCTGGAGTGAGCTCAATGCTAAAATCAATGTCTCTTTTTGGAGGCATGCCTGGAATCTCACTCGGAAAGACATCAACATACTCCTGTAAAATAGGGTGATCTAGGGTCTTCCTCGTAGAGTCTTCCTCATCAAGCTCATTTACCGTAACGGCAAATACCTGACATTCCTTACGAAAGCTTCACTTTAGTTACATAGCAGAGATCATCCGTAGGGATATAGGCCTCGGTATCCCCACAATCTCAACATCCTTCCCTTGGTCATCCTGACACATAATGGTCTTCTTTCTGCAGTCAATACTAGCCCTGTGAGAGCCAAGCCAATCCATACCCAAGACCACATCGTAGGAGCCAAGAGGAATAACTCGAAAATCGACTGAAGTCTCAAACCCTCCTATGCTAAGTCCACACTTATGAACTACAGAATCTGTGGAAACTTTAGCGCCTAAGGCTAGTTCCACTTGCCAACCATGATCTTGCTTAACCGACTCCAACTTACACTTATCAACTAGAGATGGAGAAATGAAAGAATCTGTAGCACCTGAATCAAATAATACAGAGAGAGGTGTACCTCGGATAGCTCCTGTAGTCTCAACTACTGTCCCCTAATGGTCTGCCTGACGGTGATCCACCGCTGCAAATACTCTATGAGAACCACCTGCATTTCTGACTGTAGGCTCAGATGCTACTGGCCTAGGCCCTGAATACTGAGATGCTCGCTATGGGCAGTATGCTGCAATATGACCAATCTGTCCACATGAATAACATCTCGTGCCTCTACCAGATCCTCTCCCTATAGGTGGTGCATTCGACCGCTGGTGGCTACCCCTACTAGCAAAAGACTGGTTGCTCTGTGCAGGCCGAGGTTGCTGATTCTGTCTATTACGTTGAGCATTGCGATTGATCCTAGAGTTGGATCCACAGCCACCACTCTGTGCCTGAGGGTAAAATCCCTTATGCTGCTGAGGCTGCTGCTGAGAATGTTGCTAAGAATGCTGCTGAGAATACTGATTCCTCCTAGGGAAGGGAGGCTTCCTGATTCCACCGAAATTGTGGTTGCCCTTAGATCCTGCTATAGTAGGCGCTCCCACAAATCCTCCTTGCCCAAAGTTGACACTCTGCTCTACCAGGATAGCTCGATGTACCGCATCCTTGAGGGTCTTAGGCTCAAATACCTTAACACCCCCAATAAAACGGTTGTTCAAGCCTCGAATGAAATGTTGTGCCAACGGTGCTGGGTTGTCACTGAATCCCGAAAAAGGCATGAGCTCATAGAACTTGCGCTCATACTCTACAACAGTCATAGTGAACTGTCGCAGGTTATGGAACTCATCTGCTCTATGCTGCTTCCATTCCTCTGGTAGGAATTGCTCATGAAAACTCTCCAAGAAAATATCCCAAGTGACACTACCCATGTCAATGCCCAACTTCTTCTCCTCAATAGTCCACCAGGTGGCTCCAAATAACTCTAGATTGGTAATGGCAAACCTCGCTTTGACATTACTGTCAAAGTCCTGCATAGAAAAATTCCTGTCAAGGGCAATAAGCCACTGCTCAGCTACATACCCAGAACCTTGCCCATTAAAGGGCTTGATCTTGGACCTCTGAAGATCCTTCATCTGAGAAGATACTATGAATCTATGTCGATCCCTCTGAGGACTCCTAGATCTACGTCTATGCTCATGTCCAACCTGGTGTGCTCTATCCTGCTCAAGAACAGGAGGTAAGCGATCAATAAGGGTTCGCATCATTTGCCTCAGATCAACCTCCTCAGATTCGGCATGTCCCTCTTCGTGGTTCTCTTCCTGATGCTCACTGACATGCTCTTCCCTATTCTCTTCCTGAATGGGGCTCTCATGGATAGACTCATGAACACTAACATCTCTGCCTCGTCCACGGCCTCTGCCACGGCCAAGGCTATGGCCCCTAACAGAAGATCTCGTCCCAGATACCATCCTACAATAATATCCAAGACACAAGATGCTAAAATAACCATGAAACATACTACTGAAATACATAGATAAAAGACACATGTTTTGCAACCAAGATATTTTCAGTTTTCAGTTTACCTATAATTTTAGTTTAAGTATAATTTCAGTTTTGAAGTTTTGAGTGTTGAAGTATGAATAAAATAGGTAACTAATAGTTTATATACTATTTCAGTTCAATTAGCTTCAAGTTTTAGTTTAAGGTTTGCATTTTTATTCAACTAGTTAACACTAGTGGCGTTCCAATATACCCAGAGCTCCCAATGTAGAAACTTCGGCTCTGATACCAGATGTAACGCCTCGCCAAGGGATCCAAAAGAATTAACCTAAAGTTTCACTAAGTTTGCTAAACATTTTTTTTTTTTTTTTTTAATTAAGAAAGTATGACATACACATCAAACACATAGTATCGGAAGCAATAACATGTAATCATCGACAAACATACATTGTAAGTTACATTTCTTAAAGATCCCAAGACGTTGAGTCACGTTTAAATTTAATTAATTCTAAGTCTAACAACTATCACATACATATGAAAGAATAATCAAAAACTCCAATGTCCATAATATACATTTGTTTCGAACGCTCCTTGGCAAATTAATTCGGAATGCTCAATCATCCACTGTACATGTCACAGGGTATGAAAGGCTTAAAACAATATACATATGTAAAGATCAAGATACAACATCCTCAAATCCATGATACAAAGTACAGTAAAAATATATGAAACTATTCACCATACATGATACATCCATACATCCATAATGATAAAACATCTATCATAAAATCTAACCATCCATCATAATAATCCAAGAACATAGTGAAGGTAAATGCCAATCACGAAATCTCCAGCCACAGTGCCCACGGAATGGATCTCAATGGTAAGAGTAAAAGCACTACCACCCGACCGCGTGGAACCTAAATGGTCCACTCCCACCATGCTGAGGAGATAGTCTCAAGTCCCAAATAGGATAACAAATCCTATAATCGAAATACTCTCTAAGTCCAGGAAATCCTATAAGTATGCTAACTCAAGGGTTCCTAAAAAGATTGACATCTAAATTCCAGAGGTACTACAAGACACGTAGGAAACCTAATATGCAAGTGGGAAAGTGTCATCGCAAAAGTCACGTAGAAGTTACCAGAGCAATCCCTTAGGAATCTCGGGTCCCTACTGATCCTGCGGCCACTAGTATCCTCTCGTACTGACGAGGCATACTATGGAATGCAAGGTCGTAACCAAGCATTCTCTCTACCCCATCCTAGTCTGTACTAGCACTCATGGCATGGGAGAGAACATAAAATTATCTTGTTAGGTTCATTTTCTCTCATTTAGTGTAAAATGTTTTCACTTATTAAAAATGACTTACAATGGGTTTCTCAAGGCAGCCTCTTAGGGCTCCGACCCCCATTGCAAGCCACTTCCCGACTCTACACATAGATAACCTACCCTAGCTCATGAACATATAAATTGAAGAATCATAATAAAACCACCTCAGTCCTATACAAGCAATTGAAAACATCATAAAAAAGATAATCCACAAAATTATATCAGTTCTTCATGAGCAACAGATAACATCAAATAGTAATCATGTAACCACGACAGTTCTCTATCAGCAACTGAAGGCATCAATGATAAGTCACAAAATCCAATGGTTCTCTAATGAGCAACCAGAAAGTAATACAAGTATAACTGATCGAGACTCAGAAATGGTTATCAAATATAACTGATCGAGACTCAAAAATGGTTAAGTTAGGTATTCTCAAATACATACACCTCAGCTTCACACAAGGAAACTGGAAAGCAACAACAAACAGTAACCCAAACCTGTCATAGAGCACTTCATCACATTACCATGGTCAGGTTAAGAAAGATCGAGACCAAATCATCATGACATCACATTCACAACCCCGAGCCTCTGGTAACAACTTGAACTGGTCAATGCTAAACCAACCCCAAAACATTCAAAGTACAAAGACAACATCAAAGTCTCAGAGATTGGATCTGAAAGTATGTTGTTTGAGTTAAGGTAAGGTTTATGTTTCAGTTTAATGTCAAATTCAAGTAACTAGGTTTTCTCAACTACCCTTTACAATTATCCCTTTTCTATAATAACTTTCATTAAATCAATATCCAAATTTATAATTTAGTCAAATAAAATTCATTATTAATTAACTTAATTAAACTAATTTTAATTAAATTAATCAATAATCATTTGATCTAATTACTTATTTTAATCTAACCATTAATTGTTAATTTATTAATATTTAAGCAAAATTATTAATAAATTAAAATTTACAAACTATGTCTATGTATTTAATATTTATTTATTAAATATTAATAAAGTTTAAACTATTATAAAATTAAATATATTATAATTTTATTATTTAAAAATTCTAAATAAATAAAATTTGTTTTAATAAATTAAAAATTATATTAAAAAAAAAAAAAAACAAAAATGAAATCAAAATTTCACATTTTTTTTTAATTCAAAATAACGTTTATAGCCCGTCGGCTTGGCCGCAGGCCTGCGGTCGCAGGGCCTATGGTGGTAGGTACTCTGTACCTGCCGTCGCAGTACCTGCGACGCAGGTACTTTCGGCCTGCGACAGTGGGGGGCGGGTATAGGGTGATTCCCTCCCCCCCCACTATAAATATATATGTTTTTTTTTATATTATTTTTTTTCTTTCTTTTTATTTTATTTTATATATATAATATCTGATATATATATATATATTTTTTAAAAACAAAAGAATACCATTTCGTTATTAATAAGACTCTTATTAATAAACAAATTAATTAAGAATATATATATATTTATATACATATATACAAGCATTGAAAAATTGGTCTCCTTTTTAAATTGATATAGAAAATATATAGTCAACCAATCGATCTACTAATTTAGAATTTCGATATTAGATTCAACCCTTCCCATTTAAATCTTATGTATACAGAAGTTTATTGGCAAGCATCTGATAAATTCCAATATCGTAATGTTTTAACATTCATCACAGAGAATTTAGATGTACAATCCACAGGCACGAAGAAGACAAGGAATAGAGAGATTGCGTAATAATCAACGATCAACACACAAGACCCTACCTGATCCTGATGCTAATATACAATCTCCAGGAACTGTATAAGAATTCGCTCCTCTCAATCACCTTCCTCTGGAACACTTTCTTGGTATCAGCTTTCTGAAATTCGCTTCCAAAAATTGTCTCCCAAAAATTCCCGTCCAGATTCCTCTATCTCAAAAATGAACCCCCAAAGTTGTGATAAGCAATTTCTCCTCAATCCGGGGCACTAATTGTGCGTTTACCCGAGAAGACTCTTTGCACAACTCAGTTAACTCCAATTTAACTTTTATTATCTTTTCTTATTCTTTTGCATTCAACTTTCATGCACATTAAGTTGAATTATTAAATAACTTTATTTAAAATTTCACTTGACTTCAATTCTTAATTAATTTATTACTTTAAATCTTATGTGCACTTTTAAGAAATTAAAATAACATTATTAATTTTTATAATTTAATCTTTTAATTTAATTCTTAAATTTAACTCATGTTTAGATCATGCGATCTAGAATTCTTAATAAATTAATATCTTTCAAATTTTAATTTATTTTAGAACTTAATTGATAACATATTTAATTAATTTAAATAAAAATAATATTTAGCATTTATTTAAAAATGAACTCCAAATATATTATTATTAAATTAAATAAATATTATCCTGTTCTAAATATATCTTGAACTTTAATCTCCAACTTTAATTCTTTTATTTAATTAATTAATTAATTAAATATAAAGATATCATAATAATTCTTTATTAAATTAAATCATTAATTAGTCTTTTTAATTAGACTTAATTAATAGAAAAATACACCAAGGACTCATAAAGCAACATACGAAAACCCATCATAGAAAAATACATACCAAATCAAACAAAAGGGTTATAATCACAAAATTACATCATTTGATGCATTCGGAGGGTACTTAACTCAGATACTTGTCCTAATTATTAATTAGGACAATTGGCTAAAGGGTTTAGGATTTGGACTTAAGAGCTTATCTCCCCTCTCTTACCATTGAGATAGTGCGATAGGGTACGCTCATCCTGACAATTCAGGGAAGTCGATACCTGGTACCTGCAACCTACATAAAATCCACGCATGTACAAACACAATATTCTAAGCTAAACAGACAATGGCAGGAAGTGGTGCATCGTGTAGATCCCAACTAGCAGGTGACTACGACTCCCTCCCTTAATCATATCAGAAACACCATACATAAATAAAACAACACGCACACCATACACATGCAGTATGGGGTAAGTATCCATAAGAAGCACATGAAATAATAAACCATCTAACTAATCATCATTGATAACTGAGACCATTGAATAATCATCATACATGCATGAAATGTAGAGTACCAAGTAATCTCATCATATAATAAACTAAGTGTAAACATCATCTGATAATCTCTAAAATAATAATACTAATCATCAAACATAAATTGGCCTAAAAGAGTTTGGCAATGATATCAGAAATGTAGCTCAAAAATGTAAACTAGGGGCAGGCACTACATACTTTTTATGATAGAAACTGGAAGGTTTCAAAAGTTCCCTTGTAGTAGAAAAAGGTTTGAAAGTAGGCACCTTATATCTTTGTATAGGTCATATTGTTCCAGAGAAAAATAAGTGTTTAGGAACACTTGTTGCAGTTGAGCAGGAAGAACAAACAATTATTGTAGATTATGATACATCGCTATGGCACAATAGACTTGGGCACATGAGTGAGAAAGGTTTGAAATTACTTCATTAAAAGAAATTTTTACCAAGTGTAAAATGTGTTAATATGGATTTCTTTGAAATTTGTGTATGGAAAACAAAAGAGAGTAAGTTTTGTTAAGACTGGGAAGGAAAAAAAAAGTGAGAGATTATAGCTTGTGCATACAGATGTATGGGGACCAACTCAGGTATCTTCCCTTGGTGGCTCTCATTATTATACTACATTTATTGATGATGCAACTAGAAAAATATGGTTTTATTTCCTTAAAAAAAAATATGATGTTTTTCAAACTTTTAAGAAATGGAAATGCTTGGTTGAAAATGAGTCTAGTAAGATATTGAAATGTCTCATATTTGGTAATGGTGGTGAGTATTGTAGTCATCAATTTGAAGATTATTGCTCCACTAATGGTATTTATAGATAGAAAACTATTCCAAGGACTCCACAAGAAAATGGAGTGGCTGAATGCATTCAACAAGATTATAATGGAGTGTGCAAGATGCATGAGGTTGCATGTAGGGTTTCTCTCAAACATGTGAGAAGAGGGTGTCAATACTATTATATATTTGATTAATAGAGGTCCCTCTATTCCTTTGGGTTGTAGTATTCTGAGGAAGAATGGGCTGGTAAGAAGGTCAGTTATTCTTTTCTCAAAACCTTCGGTTGTGAAACATTTTCTCATATAGATTATGAAAATAGAACCAAGCTAGAAGTTAAGTCAAAGAAATGTGTGTTTATTGGATATGGCATTAATGAATTTGGTTATAGGCTTTGGGATTTTAAAAATTATAAAATTGTAAGAAATGGGGATGTCATATTCAATGAGAAAGTATTGTACAAAGATTTGTTGCAGTAGCATGAGAAGAAAGAAAATGATTATGTAGTGCTGGATGGTACCCCAAAAGATGGTGTTCTAGAAATTTCTTATAATCTGCAACAATCACAACAAAAAATACCATACACCCCAATGAATATTAGATAATCAACAAGGCTAAGTAGACCTCCAGAAAGATTTTCTCCTTCTTTGTATTCTATTTTACGTATTGATTGTAGTGAACCTAAATGTTATGATGAAGTTATGTAGGTGGATACAAAGATTTAGTGGGAGCTTGCGATGAAAGAAGAAATTGACTCTTTGCTAAAAAATAAGACTAATTTAGATTTATGCAAGTTTCCTGTAGGTAAAAGGGCTTTATAGAATAAATGGGCTTACAGGTTGAAAGAAGAGGATGGAAGTAAGAAACGATTTAAAGCCAAGATAGTGGTAAAATGATTTGCATAGAAAAAGGATATTGACTTTGATAAGATATTTTCTCCTATTGTTAAAATCACTTCTATTCACACTATTTTAAGTATTATGGCTACTAAAGATTTGCATTTGGAGTAGCTTGATGTTAAAACAACCTTTCTTCATGGTGATTTGGATGAAGAGATATATATGGCATAGCAATATGGATTTGAGGTCAAATGTAAGGAGAACTTAGTGTGTAGATTGAAGAAAAGGTTATATGGCTTAAAGAAAGCACCTCAACAATGGTATCTGAAATTTGACAATTTTATGCATGAGCATGGATACAATAGGTATCATTCAAATTCATTGTGTTTATTTTAAGAGGTTGGATGGTGACAGCTACATTATTTTATGTTTATATTTTGATTATATGCTTGTAGTTGGGTCTAACATGGATCACATTAAGGGGTTAAAGGAAAAATTAGAACATTCTTTTGCTATGAAGGATTTGGGAGATAAAAATCCTTGGTTTGAAGATTTGCAGAGATAGGAAAATAGAAAATTAACATTATCTCAGGCTAATTATATTGAGAAGGTGTTGCAACATTTCTCTATGGAGAATGCTAAAGCTATCAACACACCTTTACCTAGTCATTTGAAGTTGACTAAGGAGATGTGTCCCAAGACACAAGAAGAGGAGGATAAGATGTCCAAGGTACCTTATGATTTAGATGTAGGAAGCTTGATGTATGCTATGGTATGTGCAAGGCTAGATATTGCACATGTAGTGGGAGTCATTAGCAGGTATATGAGTCATCCAAGAATTGAACATTGGAATACAGTAAAATGGATTCTTAGATATTTGAGAGGAACAACCAATAAGTGTTTATATTTTGTGGGCTATACTACTAATTTACAAGACTATGTTGACTCAAATTTGGTAGGGGATATTGATACCAGGTGGAGTAGCAGTAAGCTGGGTTTCTAGGTAATAGAAGATTAATGCTTTATCCACTATAGAGGTAAATTATGTTTTCTATAGAGGTAGCCAAGGAGATGATATGGCTTCATTTTTTTCTGGAAGAATTGGGACACCCTCAAAAGGATAATCATTTATTTATAGATAGTTAGAGTGTCATCCATCTTGCAAAGAATTCAATTTTGCATTCAAAGAAAAAACACATATAGTTGGGATATCATTTCATTCAATTAGTTTTGGATGATGGATAGTTAAAGCTGGAGAAGACACATACATATGATAATTGAGCAGATATGTTTACCAAGGTAGTAATAAGGGAGAAGTTTAATTCCTCTTTGGGTTTGGTTGGTCTTTTGGACTGAATAGAATCAAAGAACAACAAAGTCTAGCATGGTCTAATATTCTAGGGGGAGATATAGGTTTAGCAATGTTATGATTAGTCTCCAAGTGAGAGGTTATTGTTGTGGAGTCTAATCAGTCTCCAAGTGGGAGGTTATTGTTGTGGAATCTGATCAGTCTCCAAGTGGGAGATTGTTGTGATCTAGAGCCTAATCAGACTTCGAGATTTATTCAACATGGTTTTCTCCCCATATTATATCTATGAGGGTTTGGGGGTAATACCCCCAAGATGGGGTCAAGGGGTAGCACCCCGAGTCTGCTCCCTATTGTAGTTTAGGGTGGGGTTGAGGGGCAATGCTCCCATGAGGGTTTTCAAGCATAGCACCCCCATAGCAAAAGATGACCTTATATTATAAAAGGTGTCAACTACTATTTTTCCTATTAGACAACTAATTCTAGACCTAATTGTGTAAGAAATAAAAAGCTTGTATAAAAAGGCTTAGGGTTAGGGATTTCATAATGTAATGGTGATATTGTAGCTTCTTGCGGTAGTATTGAGCTATAAGGGATTGCAGATTATTATTATTGGATAATAATTATATTGGTGGATGTAGCCTAGGGATTGGGTGAACCATGTTAAATCCTAGTGTCTTGTGTTCTCTTCTGTGTGATCTATTAATTTCTAAAATTTGTTATATTTGCATGTAATCATTGTCTATCTAAGGCTAATCCTAACAAGGGTTATAATGATCCATGATGTAAGGTCATGCTAAACATGAAATATTGGTGAGATAGGTGATTTTGAGCTGAGGAATGCATATGATAGGTTATGCATTAATGGAAAACTCAAAGATGGGCACAAACATATTGTCGAGGCAAGACTTATCTGTTCCCTAGATTTCCTTAAGCTTTTTAACTTGTCAAGTGGATCAATATTTTTCTTAGCCATGTAGATGAAATGAAGTTGTGGTTGGAGGATGGACTAGTTGAAATCAAAAAGAAAATTGTTCATTGAGTGACTAGTTACCCTACAACTGACAAAGTGAATACTATCCTATGTCAAAGCAAATATGTAATTGAGGCTATTAAACTAGAAATGTGGAACAAGCATGGAATTATGATTTCCATTATTAAGGAAACTAGGACAAATTTGGTTGTGAGGATTATCGCTCACAAGTTCTACAAATCTAGTCGACTAGACACCATTCCTTGTGTTGCAATTGACATTGCTTGGAAGATTGCCAAGAAAGGTTATTCCTATGACCTAGTAGAGTTGTGCTTACAACAACTAGATGAAAAATTGAAGAGTATCAGGAAGATGAAAAATACAATGTGTAAGTTTGGTTCTTTGTTATTTTGCATATTTTTTGATGTGCAAATTTCTTTTCCTACCAAAGGAAATGTTACAAGGAGTAAGAAGAAGTCAGTCACCCAATAAATCAATGAGTTTATCAATCAATTGGGAGATGATTTTGAGAGTATGATGGATGGATGCTCTGATGAATGAAAATAGAAAATGAAGGAAAGGTATAGGATCCCTAAGTCTTTGGTCAACAAGTACTATGAGTTTATTTTTTTTCTAGTAGATATAGACATGACTTATATCTAAGTTTTTATACCTAGAATTGCATGGTTGAAACCACTAGGTTATGAGATCAAAATTGATGAGGTAGTTGTAGCAATCACAATATTCCTAGATGAACCAATAGATAAGGAAGCTAAGCCATTAAATACATATGATACTACCAAGATAAAGATCATGATGGATACTAAGGTCCCTAAAATGGATAGGAAGAGAAATTGGATGATCAAGGATCTAGAGAGATTTTTGGGTGAAGGTGTTGAGTAGGAGGTGGCCCTACAAATCACTGAAGAAAAATGAGAAGATTTATCCAATAATGAAGAAGATGAAGATGAAGATGAAATAAATCATGAAGAAGAAGGAATAAATAAGAATAGATCAAAGGCAAGGGTAAAGAGGTAGTTGTGGCCGATCCAAAAACTAGCAAAGGAAAGACAAAGGATTCAAAGCCTACTCCTAAAACATAGAGAGTGACAAGACAGAGAACCAAGTCAACTACCACTATAGTTATCGAGCCATAAAGTAAGGGAATAGTAAAATTTATAAGAGAAACTCAAGGAAAGAGTGCAACAAAGAGGAAGGATAATCCATAAGGGACTGAACCTAGAAAAATAGTGAAGAAGTCAAGGAGAAGACTTATAGTTGCAAAAGAAGATGATGATGAGGATATAATAGAATCTTAGGATACAAGCTAGCTTAGAGTAGCTATGAACAAGAAACCCAAAAAAATAGAAGGGGTATGTGAAAATATTAGGGGAAGTGCATTATTATCAAGATTTCATTTTATTAAGTTTGATAAATTGAGCAATGAGGATAATAAAAAATTAGAAGAGGAAATGTTAGCCATGATGGATAATTTTAAGTATACATCATTAGAGTAGATGCAAAGTGGAAATATCTATTGACAATTAAGAGGCAAATTAGAGAGGCTACACTTTCCCAAATCATGCATGAAGAAATAAATTTAAAAATCCATGAAAGATTTCAATAATAGATTTGTACCTAAGAGGAGGAATTTCCTAATTTTGTAGAAAAAAATTGAAAATGTGGTTGAGGAGAGAAAATTGATATGGAAGAAGATATATGGTTAATTCTTGATGATGAAAAAAAGGATGAAAACAAAGATGAATAGGAACATGTGGAAATAGATAATACTGAATATATTTATGATGGGATAAATAACCTTGTTGATACATTTCATAATTTGGTGCAATTGAGTGAAGGGAAAATAGAAATAGTGGTCACTAAAGATGAACCAAAAAAGAGCCCCAATAGAAATGTGCTAAGTGAAGGGAATGTCATAGCTAAGCCATAGAAACAAAGTGAAGACTATGTGCATACCAAGTGAGTTTAGATGCTATCTCATAAAAACCCCAAGCCTGTGATTGTGCAAGTCAAGGACTATCCAAAGATCAATGCACATGAGTCCACAAAATAGGTAGAAACTACACATGTTATCCCTATTATTCCTATTTTCACAATTAGTCAAGACCAGGGCCAAGTAGATACAAGTGAGAGTCTTGTTGAGCAACAAGATGTGTCAACCAATAAAGAACAAAATGTCCAAGGGAAAGAACAACATAATAATTCTGATAAAGGAAATGTAAATGAGAATACTAAAGTTGAGAATAATGAGAAGAGCAAGAATGATCAAGTGGATCAGTCCACTATGGGTGAGAGACCAATTGCCTTAGGACATTCGATTTAGGGGGAAAATGAGGTTGTAAAATTGATTCCTACAAGTAAACTCACTAAAAATGATCATACATAAAAGGGAAATGCACCTCTACAATAGGTGACTACTACTGAGAGTCAAATAGAAATTTTCAAGCATACACAGATTGAGGAGACATGTAGACTAAGCATAAGTATACAAACTAAAGGTCTACAATTGACTATGCCAACCTCCAACACCCTAGACTCAAAGGGAAGAGGATAAAGAAAAATAAAATTAAGTCTCCAGTGGGATTTCAAGGTAAACCAGTTTCCTTAGATGAAGTGATTAAGAACCCCAATTAGTTGAAAATATTAACTAAGTTATTTGCAAGGAAAACCAAGTAAGAAGAAATGAGGAGAGAATTCTAGTAGAGGCAAGTATTGCATGAGATCAAGGATATATTCCTTAAACTATATATGTTGAGAACTGTTATGGTTTAAAAACACTTGCCCCATTTTGACTCAAAATGGGGACCCCCTTTTTTTAAGTCTAAGATCCTTCATAAGGCACCCATTCAAATACCTTAGTGAATGAAGATCTCCCTCTAGGTCTAGGTAAATCTATGATATTTAGTTAGTTGATCTTGAGTGATAACAGATAGTCAAAAGGGAAAATTTTGGAAATTATAGTAAAAAATGCACATGTGCACTTGTGCACCCACATGGAGTGCACAATGCACACATTCAATTCATCTCTGAAGATATACAAGTACACATGCACATGTGCACACCTTTTGAGGTGCACACTCTGACAACCACCACCTATAAATCTCCCCCCCACACCTTCTAATCACTTTTTTAGATTTAGAGTTTAAGATCACACCCTCGAAGACTCCACACCTCCACATAACCACACCAACATTGACCCTTTAAAAAAGAAGGTGAATAAAAGGTGTATACTAGCACACATGTGCACCTTTTTCATAGTAAGAAAGAGTGTCCCCTTTTGCACAACTACGGTGCAAAGCCTTTTGTAAACCCTACAAAGCACCCATTTATGCACATGCACAAGTGTGCCATTTGCACAAGGTGAGAACATGCACATTTTAGGCACTTGTAGCCCATCTTTGTTAGTTTCATTTATTTTGGTTTGTTTTTTCATCATCTAGTCACATTTCTAAGGTCATGTTCAATTTTCATCATTAATAATATTGACATTGCTTTTATGGCTACAAAGATTGCACCCAAATTGGTAGCCTTCAAATATCAAGGAGCATCAAAGAAGTTCATATTCGGGGATAAATGTTAAAAAATATGAGGTACCAAATTAGGACATATTTTTTGGAATGCCTTCTTATTATTGTGTAAAAAACCCAAGGAAATATTAGTTATGGTATATGCATTGATCAAAAATAGGCTAGTAAATGTGGCTTCTCATCCATCATTGGTCCAATCATCAGAATCAATAATGACTCTAGCACACTACTATGTACCAAAAGAGAAAGTGGTTAAGAGTGTAATGGGGGAAAAAGTTAGGCATAAGGTTGTGAAACATTGAGAAGGTCTTCCATTTACCCAAGTAGATAAATATTTATGATTCACTTATGATATGGTAGACATGTGGTATAGAGAAAATGAGTTAGAAGTGAAGGATTTGGTACAATGAAAGTACCTTATTGATAGGACACCATTGAACCAAAGAGGAGGGAAGGTTGATATGGCCCAAAGGTATATGATAGATAACATCAAATACTCTACAGTCCTTTTGAGTAGAGTCATGGGCCTCCCTATAGTAGGTCATCTAGAAACATGAATGATAAATTTCATAGAGACCATTAGGATAGGAAAGATGCTATAATCCTTAGTGAAAACTATGATGAACAACTCATTTTAGTGAAGAATATCCCACATTTCTACATGACCTCCTATGTCATGCATCTTCTAGCCACAAGACCAATAGATTATCCTAGCCTAGTTAAGCAATGAAGTATATAGGATGCAAAATGAATGGCCATATTGTCTTGTCCCCAATTGGTAAAGAAGAAGTTGCCTTTCAAAACTCCCAAATATAGGTCTTTCAATGATGGATTCATCTTTTCTATCATTTGGTTTGTTGAGGGGACTATTCCAAAAATATGTCAATAGAGGTAGTAGCCCAAATATAAAAAATTGTAGCTTATTTCATCTAGTTTAACATGTTTTCCTATATTCAAGTAGTTGGTACCCTTCTATGCCCAAAGAAGCTCCCTCAGCATCCATTAGATAGATTGTTTCTATTAAAGATATCAAGGCAATTGACCTTGGCCTATGATAGAGTACGAAAATATAAAAAAAGAAGACATGGATCTAGCCTATCACCATTGGGAATTTCAAGGTCAAGAAAAAGAAAGATATAGCTACTTTTGACTTGAAATGGGATCAATATCCTTCGTAGGATTATCCATCATCTCTCCCATACTTTAAAAATATTGGGATGGTCTAGCATCTTGTACAAAAAAAAATTGTACCCAAGATGGTGATTGAAATCACTAGATGAATCGTGTAGATGACTATGATGTTTGGATTAGGGACTACTGTAGAATGAGTCTACAGCTTGTGGAAAAAGTGTTTAACCTAGAAGTATCCATTGTACAATAGGGACAAGATCTATGAGTGACCCATCATGAATGCAAAAATCAGCTAAGAGGAGAATGATGATATTCATTGAATAGGGCCCAAAACATTATAGAGTTAACAAGGGAGTGGGTTAGGAAGTCTTTTCTCTTGGGTCTAGTTCCACAAGATCTAACTCTAGAAGCTACTACCTAACCAAAAAAGGGTAAAGGAACAAAAGTTACAGTTCCTCTATACCTTGTAAAGTCACCCATAAGGCTAGAGATAGTGCATCAACATGAGTGGGAGGTGAAGTACTTCCAAACTAAAAGGGTCAAGAGTCACTTGACAGAGAGCCCAACAAGAATAGGTCCAACTAGAGTTGACCACACAAGAAGAGGCCAACCTAAAGAAGGAGCTTTGGTGCAAGAAAACCTTACAACTCTAGTAGAGACCACCCTATTAGTTCCTAAGAGATCTCAAATTGAGATGAAAATGGTAGGAGAGAAGAGGAGAAAGTTAAAGAAGAAAAGCAGTTTTTCACCTCAGGTTTTTGCAAACCATTCCTGAGGTTGAAGATTAGGAAGAGGGAGAGCATATTGAATGTATCCCACTCAATAGGAGAACCTACTTAGGAAGGGTCCTAGAAGAAGAAAGGAGGAGGAGTTTGACCTAGACATTTTCTTCTATCCCAAAAGATCCCATCCTTATAGAAGCCTCAAAATAAGAACAAGAAAGATCAATAACAAAGATGGGGAGTGAAGGATCTGATGTCTTTGACATTTTTGACTTTGACTTCATGCTAGTAGGTACAAAGGTGGTAGGGGAAAGGATATGGGATACCCCTCAAAATGAGTCATTAGGAGAAGATTGGGAGTAGTTGTCTCCTTTACCTAAAAGTCCTCTTGGTATACCTCCCCCGACATCAAAAGACCTTCTATCTATACCTCCTTAGTTAGAGAAAGAATCAATTTCCCTACCTCCTCTAATAGTAGAGACCAAAAGACAAACCCTAGAGGAAGGAAAGTATTTCTAGTTACATATAGATGAAGTATTAGAAGAAGGAAAAATTGTTGAGGATGGAGAAAAAGTTCTTCCTAGAATAGAAACTAGGCCTTCAGCCCAAGTAGACATGGAAGCTCAATTAGTAGTCCTCCCTCAATAAGAGAAGACTCTAGAGTGATGTGACAAAGAGAAAGGGCCAACTTTAGAACCTATGTCTTCTGCCAAATACATGTCTCCCATGGGAACTACTCTAGTATGGTTAGAAATGGAGGTCTTAACTCGACAAAGGAGACATGTGTATCTCACTAAAGAAGAGGGTATGACAGAATTGATAAAAGTAGTCATAAAGCTAGATCCACCCAAGGATGATGCTAAGACATTAGCTTTTGTTATGAAGAATAAAAAATGAAGACCTTTTGGGATACATTTACATTCTACCTCCCCATGTTGATACAAAAGAATTGTCTCCAAAAGACTTTTAGATGAAAGAGATAGTGCTTGGAAAGCCTATAGTGGATACAACCAAGGTTTTGATCACCATGAGCCTTAAGCAAGTGTTTTCACACCTAGATAAAGGTGAACTATAAATTTTGGTTTTTAGAAAGAAGAATGAATTACTAAGCGAATAAAGAGCGAGCACAAGTTGTGAAGGAAAATGGTTCATTTTTGGACACTTTCAAAAGGTGGCATCATAGTTTTGAAGATAGAAGGGTACAAATAATAGAGGGTAATTTGAACCTTCTACACAACATTTGGAATAACGCTGACAAATTGGTTATCGTAATAAACCAAGATTTTGGGTTGACGGATGAAGTGCATACTTGGGCCAATGATTCAGAAGCATTAAAGACTGTCAAAGGGAAAAGGTAAGAGATGCTAATGGAAGTATATATAGAAGAAGAGTTAGATAAAATAGATGATTGGATAGAAAAGATGTTGGTAGGATATGTTGAGATAATGGGTGTTGCACACATTGCATGATATTGTTATATTGTATTATTTTATTTTATTATGTAATGGTACACCTAGATGGATGTACAACATGTAAAGATTCCCATGGTATTGTAATAGTGTGATAGTATTTGATGTAATTATTTAATATTGGAAAAAAAGAAATTAAATTTCCAATATTAAATGTGAGGTTAATGGGTTAGGTGGCACATGGTTTATGTAATACCACTTGGTGGTTTTGTGGGACTTGCTACTATATAAGTAGCCATAAGGGTAGTTTTTGTAAGAAGAAGAAGGAAAAAAGGCAAGATTAAAGTGGGAAAAGGCTTTATAGGTTACCCAAGGGAGCATTTGTGAAGGTTGGAAGCATGACATGGGATGTGTAGATTCATGCTTGTTCACATGGATTGCTTGGTTATGGCTACGACTTTGAAGGCTTCCATGGTTCTATAGAAATGATATTTTTGTTGAAGAATACATGATGATGGATGCTTTTGGAGGTTGGATTTTTCCCTCAATGAGGGTTTCCCAAGGTATATGTTGTGTCACAATTTTTGTATGTATGTTGTCTATTCTCTTGCATGTGGATTTATAATTACATATTTATTTCAAATCTATTATGGGTTATATGGAAACAGTTATATCTTTTGTTGCAAGTTTCCTTGTAGGAAATAAGGTTATGGAAGGGTTATATGAGGATATTCAAGAGATAAAGAATAAAGCCTAAGGGAATTCTTTAGAAGCAAAAAATTATTATAATGCCGCTAGCCTAGAAAATTTTGCAAGGACTCAACTTTCTTCAGTAAAAACAGTCGTGTAACAATTCAGAGCATTATTTGAGGTAGCTTTTTCTGAAGATGATGTTAGACAAATCTTCAAGATAGAAAAGGCATTATTGGAGTTAGATTCTAGAGTGGAAGATTTTACAGATACTAGGCTAGAGATCAATAATTACCACCATGTGGTGCATAATAAATATGAGTCTTTGGATTTACCAGAAGCTCAAGAAATTATGACTATTATCCAAAAGTTTAGAAGCACACATCCAAACATCATTTTGGTCCAGAGGGAAGATTACTGGATGCTAGAAATTAAGTTTTGACACTTTGTAAAAACATAGTAATTTTTTATCTTGTCAGAAGGTGCACTTTTTTAGAGGTGCACTCTTTACAAGGTGTGATTTTCCAAATGTTTCCTTTTTACAAGGTGCACCAAATCAAGAGGTGTGCCAATAATTTTGAAGATGAAGCAGTACACTTACAATTTATTGCCAATTATTATTTTTTAGCATTCCATGCATTAGAAACATATTTTAATAGGAATTCAACCCTCAAAAACACCTAGAGAAGGCCAAGCTTGCATTTTTAGAAGTCCTAGTGACTCCAAGGTTATCTAATGGATTCTTTCTTATTATCTTCTTCTTCTTTTATTGTTTTAATTCATGTAAAGGCTTGTGCACTCAATTAATTGATATAAAAAGGGTGGAAACCTACTTAGCACCATCTAGAGAGTCAGTTTGTATATAATTAGCTTTATTTTATTATTTATAACATAGTGTTTTCATTAGAAGAGCTCTTAGTCCTAACACAAGAAGAGGAGATGGTTTCTTATAAATACATGGATGTAATGTGTACTATAGGCCAATACTTTTATGCAATAATAAATGCTATTGGTCTTCTCAGTCTAAGTGTAGTAAATCTTTGTTGGAAATATAGATGGAGTAACTAAGAGGGGGGGTGAATCAGTTACCACAAAAATATTTCACAAATCCCTTAGATGTCTGATAAAACTATTTACTACTATCTCTTGGTAAACATACTTAAAATGTGTTAACTCGGTAAATGCTATGTATGTTAACTTTAACAGATCTTAAACATTCACAATGATTATCATGCAAGCATAAAAAAAACAACATAAACACATGAGACACTAGATTTAACATGGAAACCCAATATGGGAAAAACCACCAAGTAACTAGCTACTAATTTTCACTCTTTTGAAGTGAGCCCTATTAGGAGCCAACCTAGTTAAAAGTTACAAAACACATTGTTAGGTGTGACCTTGTTAGAGGATTTAATCATAATGTTAACAGTGGCCTTGCAAGAGGTCTTAAAAAAATTCAATGGAATTGTCATCTTGTTAAAGGATTTACAACTTGCTATTAAATCAACTCTATTAAGAGATTTTGGAATCACTGCTACAATGGTAAGAAAGTAACAATGAAATGACCTGAATGAGATGCAACTGAATTGCTGATTACAAATCTTTGTTTTGCTTCACACTAGATCCTTCCTGATTGAATATAACTTTGCTGCTCCTCAAGGATATCTAACCATCCTTCAAATTCGCTCACACTTTCCTCTTCAAACAATCAATACACTTGCATACTCGCTCATACTTTAGAATCTCAACTTGACTTTATATTTATACCATTCAGATTATCAAGTTAGCTCAGTTACAACTTACAATTACCATAATCATTACCTCAATCAGCTAGAATCAATACTTGAAATAATTAAACTTTATTTAACAAAATTCTTCATTGGCCAACCCTACTTGATAAACACTGATCCTAAAATGATTTCCTATGTTAACCAATAGATGATTGGTTAACATTGCGAACTTGCAAAATCCTTTGGAAACCAAGTGAACTTGGTAAACACTAACTTTCCTTTGTTAACCATGAGAGCTTGGTTAACACTACTTTCTACCACATTTTCCTTTAATGCCCAAGTGAGCTCTGTACACTGTCTATGTAGAGTAATTTCCAGGAATGCCCAGTAGACACAGAAAATTACCTTGCTAACCAACTGAGCTAGGTAAGCACTGATTGCCAACTGATATGACATTTGTGTAACATCAAAGACAACACACAATTAGACAATTGTATCCAACAATCTCCCTCTTTGGCATTGATGGCAACACAATATGTCATAGCACAATGAAATTTGAAAACAAGACTTTCTCTAATAGAAAGTTTCTCCCTCTTAGATTGTATGCCACAAACTTCTCTAATGCAGTAATCTCCCTTTGTGAAGGAATTACATAGCTTCTTCTCCAAATAGTAAACTCTCCCTCAAACAAATTTCAAAAAGATATGATAGTAAATTCTCCCTCTTTGACAACACATGCCAAAGACAACACATACCAAATGAGTATCAATGTACCTTGAGTACTGATTCATATGCAATGTTCCCTTGACTATGCTACATCAACTAATAGATCTTCAATTTGATTCCTATTGAAGCATCACTAAAACTTTATTTTAGTGAGCTTCAGATAGGAGAATGACCCCTAGCTTACCTCTTAGATACAAGAATACATCCTTAGGTAATGGCTTGGTGAATATGTTTGCAATCTATTCTTTTGTATGGACATATTCCAATCTAATTTTTTTGTCTTGCACTAATTCTCTAACAAAGCGGTATTTTATAGCAATATGCTTGGTTTTGGAATGCATCACTGGATTCTTAGATATGTTAATTGCACTAGTATTACCACAAAACATGACAACTGGTTCTTTGATCTCAACCTTCATGCCTTCTAACAACTGTTTAAATGAAACATTATTAGAACAATTCATTATTGTTGCAACATATTTTGCCTCTATTGTGGAATGGGATGTGCAATTTTGATTTTTACTTGTCCAAGATACCAACCTTTTTCTAAGAAATAATGCTCCACCACTTGTACTCTTTCTGTCATCAATGTTTCCTGCCCAATCAGAATCAGTAAACACTTATAAGTCCAGATTTCCTCCAATTTTATACCATAAGCCATAATCTTCAGTGCCTTTCAAGTATCTCAAGATTCTTTTGATTGTCATCATATGATTTTCTTTGGGTTTTTCTAATAATCTTGCTACTATACCAACTGCAAGAGCAATATCAGGCCTTGTATGAACTACATATTGCAATTTTCCAATCATTGATCTACATAAGGTAGCAATATCAGGCCTTGTATTAAATATATAGTATAATTTTCCAATCATTGATCTATATAAGGTCTGATCTACCTCTTTTGATTCATTATCTTTGGTAAAATTTAGTCCAGTACACATGGGGGTTCCAACTATTTTACAATCTTCCATACCAAAATTCTTGAGTATCTCCTTGATATACTTAGAATGTGTAATGTAGATACCATTCTTTCTCTACTATATCTGAAGACCAAAAAAGAACTTAATCTCACCAAACATTCTTTCTCTACTATATCTGAAGACCAAAAAAGAACTTAATCTCACCAAACATAGACATTTCAAACTCTTTGTTCATTTGCTCTAAAAATTCTTTGCATAGATCATCATTCCCTATAAACAAAGTATCATCCACAAATATTTTTGCCAAGACAATCATGTTAGCTAGTCCTTCCTTGATGTACAAATTATTGTTATCATTAGTTCTCTAGAAACCAATCTGAACAAGGTAGTTATGCAATCTCTCATACCATGCTCTAGGAGCTTGTTTCAAACCATATAATGCTTTGTGTAACTTATAGACCATTTCCTATTTGTTGGATCAAAAAAACCTTCAGGTTGTTCAATGTAGACTTCTTCATCAAGAATACCATTGAGAAATGTAGATTTAACATCCATATGATATACTTTAAATCCTTTATGTGTTGCATATGGAAGTAAGGTTTTGACACCTTCCAATCTTTCAATAGGAAAAAAAGTCTCACCATAATACATTCCTTCTTCTTGAGAATATCCTTTACACACCAATTTATCTTTGTTTCTTGATACTTTACCATCTTCATTCAACTTATTCCTGAATATCCATTTTGTTCCAATCACATTTTTATCTTTAGGCCTAGGTACAAGAGTCCAAGTTTTTTTCTTCTCTATTTTCTCTATTTCTTCATTCATAGCCTCAATCCAATTTTCATTTTCCAATGCATCTTTGACATTTCTAATTTCAAAATCAGCAAGTAAACATGTACCTTTTAGCTTACTTCTTGTCATAGTAGCTTCTAATTTATCTCCAATGATCTGATCTAGTGCATGATGTCTCCTAATATACTTGGCCAATATAGGTTCTTTGCCTTTTGACTAAGTTCCACTATCTTCATTTTGAATTTCAAATTCTAGCTCTGATTGATCTATCTGTGGCTCAGGTCCTTTAGACTTGGTAGGCATTGGCTTGGTAGCTTTAGACTGTGACTCAGTTTAAACTTCTTGTAACTTGGTGATTATGGAAGACTCGGGAGTTCCAGGGGTTTATACCTATCTTTTGATTCCTCTTTCAATGAAAAAGTTATTGAATTTATTAGAGATGAATTCACCATCTCTGTCTAACCTTAAGCATTTCAGTCTTTTTCCTGTTTCCTTCTCTACTTTTTCCAAATACCATTTGAATTTCTCAAATTCTTCTAACTTCTCTCTTAGATACATAACAGTCATCATTCTAGAGTAGTCATCAACAAAAAGAATGAAGAACTTTTCTTTAGTATAGCTCTCAATTCCAATAGGACCACACAAATTAGTATGCTCAATTTTCAAAATATCTGGATCAACATAACCTTCTATTCCATAACCAACTTTCTTCAACTTAACCAATAAAACATGAGCACTCACCAAGATCAAGATAAAACAAGTTATCTTTTGTTTGTTTTCCTAATCCAATCAGTTTTCCCTTGTCATCCAGTAGTCTTACCTTGCCATGCATGGATTCCAACTTGAATCCAATGCTAATTAGTTGTGCCACACTCAAAAAATTATGTTTTAGTCCTTCATCCCAATAGGCATTATCACACACAAGTTCTTTGGTTAGTCAGATTTGTCCTCTCCCTTTTATGCAACAAGGTTCTATGTTTCCAAACCTTACACTACCACCATCATAGTCTTCCAAGTGTTCAAACTTTTCTTTGTCACTAGTCCTACGATGTGAACATCCACTGTCTATGATCCATGTATCATTTTTTCTTAGATGAGAGATAAGTTCCATCTTATCTTCTTCATCATTATTAGATTCATCTTTCACAGCAATGTAAACTATTTCATCTTCACTATTATCAAAATCTTTAGCCATAAAACAAGTTTTCTTACCTTTTTCCTTGAATGATTTGAAATCTTTCTTGCCATTGCACTTATGACCTTTCTTCTCATCCTTGCTTGCTTTGTTTGGGTACCTAGTTGCAATATGACCAATTTCTTCACATAAAAAATAAATTAAGGGAACTTTACCTTTGTATTTTTCTCTACCTCTAGAATATTTCCTTGCAAGTAGAGCTTTAACAACTACAAGATCACTATCAGAACTTTCCTCTAATTCTTCTTTACTTTCTGACTAAGTGTCCTTTATTTTCTTGCCTTTTTCCTTAAGTGAAATCTTGGCCTCAAATGCAGATTCAATATTCTTGGAAGCTAGAACATAATTTTCATAGTTATCTAGCTCAAAGGTTGTCAAGTTATCTTATGATTTGTCTCACATCTTATTTCTTGAATAGCAGATACTCTAATTGCATTAATGGGAAGCAATGTTCTAAGAACTTTACTTACAGTTGTTTCTTCCTTAATCTCTCCTCTAGAAGCTTTAATTGTGCTAACACTTGCTTTGATTCTTTCAACATACTTGGCAATGTTTGTATCCTCTCTCATTCTCATCTGATCAAATTGTCCTCTAAGGAATTCTACTTTGGCTCTCCTCACATTGTCATCACCACCGTAGATATCTTTTAGCTTATTCCACATTTCAAAGGCAGTTTTGTAGTCCTTGATATCATTAAATTACTCATAGCTTAGAGCACATGCAATGTCTTTCATCATAGTGTTATGAGTATTTTTCTTAGCAATGTCACCAACAGATAATGTACCAGAAGGAGTTGTGTATTCTTTATCAAGGTATTTCAATCCTAAATAACCAATGGAAGATAGATGAAGTCTCATAAGACCCTAACATCCTTAAAAGTTATCTCTGTTAAGCCTTGGAATTTTCTCTTGTAAGACATCTTGATCTTTAGCTTAGGTCCTTGAAACCTTTCCTGCAAGCACCAAAAGCTCTGATACCAATTGTTGGAAATATAGATGGAGTAACTTAGAGGGAGGGGAGTGAATCAGTTACCACAAAAATATTTCATAGATCACTTATATGTCTAATAAAACTATTTATTGTTTTGTCTCAGTAGACATACTTAAAATGGTGTAACTTGGTAAATGCAGTGTATGTTAACTTTAATAGATCTTAAACATTCATAGTGATTATCATGGAAGCATAAAAGAAACAACATGAACACATGAGACACTGGATTTAACGTGAAAACCCTATATGAGAAAAACCACCAAGTAACTAGCTACTAATTTTCACTCTTCTGAAGTGAGCTTTGTTAGGAGCCAACCTAGTTAAAGGTTACAAAACACACTGTTAGGTGTGACCTTGTTAGAGGATTTAATCACCCTATTAGGAGTGGTCTTGCAAGAAGTCTTAAAACAATTCAATGGAACTATCACCTTGTTAGAGGATTTACAACTAGTTGTTAAACCAACTCTATTAAAAGATTTTGGAATCACTACTACAATGGTAAGATAGTAATAATGAAATGACCTGAATGAGATGCAACTGAATTGCTGATTACAGATCTCTATTATGCTTCACACTAGATCCTTCCTAATTGAATATAAATTTGTTTCTCCTCAAGGATATCAGACCATCCTTCAAACTCGCTCACACTTTCCTCTCCAAACAATCAATACACTTGCATACTCACTCATACTTAAGAATCTCAAATTGACTTTATATTTATACCATTCAAATTATCAAGTCAGCTTAGTTACAACTTACAATTACCAATAATCATTACCTCAGTTGGTTGGAATAAATACTTTAATTAAAATTTATTTAACAAAATTCATCATTGGCTGACCCTGCTTGGTAAACACTAATCCTGAAATGATTTCTTGTGTTAACCAAAAGACACTTGGTTAACACTATGAACTTGCAAAATCCTTTGGAGACTGAGTGAACTCAATAAACACTAACTTTCCTTTTTTAACCATGAAAGCTTAGTTAACACTACTTTCTGCCACATTTTCCTTTGACACCCGAGTGAGCTTGGTAGATATTGTCTATGTAGAGTAATTTCCAGGGATACTTGGTAGACACAAAAAATTGGCTTGCTGACCAACTGAGCTCAGTAAGCACTGATTGCCAACTAATATGACATTTGTGTAACATTAAAGACAACACACAATTAGACAATTGTATCCAACAATCTTGTCAGAGTGTGTTATTTTTTTGTGAATTCATCTTCATGAATGATAATGGAGCTAATATTTATATTGCATTTGTATAATTGTGCAATCTTTTAGTTCTAGTGTTTTCCTGATGTTAACAAATTTTATGAAAAATTGGAGAAATGGTCATTATTTTTCTTGCTTATCATGTTGTCTCATGTGCACACACTTTATGTGGCTTCACAATTCGATGAATTGTGAAATATCCTTCAATTCTCATTAAAGTTCCCATCAACAATTGCATCAACAGAGTCAAGGAAGTGTTGCTCATAATTTCATTGGTTCTCCACAAGATCATTTTGATAATTTATTTCCTAGACATGTTACTTTGGCTTATGTCCATTAGGAATTTTCCTTTCAAAAAATTTCTTTAAATCACTTGTTACTCTATCTTTGTTATATTCTTTCCAAAAATGCAATTAAAATAGGAAGTCATATAGTTGCATTGATTAGAAATTGCATTCATCATAACATAGAAAATACAAAAATATATTGGTTTTCTTGGTTACATTTCAAAAACTTGGTGTAGAATTGGTAGATACAACAAAGGCCTCCATGTAAACATTCACATTTATCTCTAAGCAATCTAGAAGGAAGATTCAGTTATAGCCAAGCCAAGTGTATGCTTAGGGACAACATGAAAGAAAAAGTAGAGCTACATGACAGAATCTATATGAGTCGTGTAACACAATTTGTTGTATTTGAGTTTGGAATAGCACAAACTCATAGATAAATCATTTTGCCAAGCTGGAAACATGTTTATATGATCAAGGAGTCAATGAAAAAATTAAAAGGTCAAGTGACCAAAATAATGAATTTTGATCATTGATGAAAATCTAGAAGCTTCATTAGATGGCTATTTAAGGAGGGTTTAAGCCTTAATTTCAAGTTGTTGGAGGGTTGTTAAGTTGTAAGAGAGAAGATTGTGTAGTTGAAGGTAAATAAGTGGTTGAATGAATAATGTGATCGAGAAGTGTAGAGAGAAGATAAAGTACATTTGTCACATTTAGGTGATTAAATATTAAAAAGAGAAGGTCTCTCATCAACAACCAAGTGCAAACTAAAAGGTCATGGTACTAATTTCATTCTAACCATTGGATCAGGTGGATCTCTTAACAAAGTGGTCCTAACAAGCCTATTATAAATCTCCTAACATAGTACTCACTTTATTGTGATGTAAAATCCTTTAATCAAGGTAGACTTAATGATCTTGTAAGCTCTTAATAGAGTAGGGCCCTCACAAGGTAGATCATAAGAAGTGATCAAACTTTTTAGCCCTAATAGGTACACTATATTGTTGTGGTAGTGAAGATTGTGTGGGTGTCATCCCCATCGTAGTTTTACCTTCAACTTGGAGGGTTTTTATGTTACCAAATCTAGTGTTATGTGTTGATCTATTGCTTATATATGTTATTCATGTTATTAGATGTTAGCTCTAATATACATTTTGATACATGATGTTGCATGGTAAGGTTTAAGGTTAAATTTGAGATGTGTGGTGAATCAAGAGTGAATTTGATTCATGTTTGAAGTGGTAAAAGGTTTATCGATCCTGATCCACCCCCACCCCCCCCCCCCCCCCCAACATCATACTTTGTTTATTAGATTTACAATTTCCAATAGAGGTATCTAGGGAGATTGTAACATGAGGTTCATGGAGGGCTAGATTTCATGCAATTTATACAAATGGGTTAGCATATGATCGTGTTAAAAAAAGGGCATACATAGAGATGACATGTGTTTCATGCCCAAATTTATGGACAAAACACACCAACAATTTTTTTTCCTAAAAAGGTTAAACTACTAGGTTATCTGATTACTTAACTAACCTGGATTGCAACTATTATGCCAATTGAATTGTATGTCTACATTGTTCATGTTGATAGAACTAGTTGAATTCTTAAGGAATTCATGTTTAGGCTTCGATTTTCATATTGTTGAAGTTCTCTAGTTATATGTTCAAGTTTCTAAATTCATTTTCTAGTTTCTAGTTGTCTAAATTCATTTTTACATTTTAATCCTCTAGAAGGCAACCTAAAGGGTGTATTGTTTATGAATGTTCCATTTTGAGAAGATTCAAATGTTAAGATCCATATTTTGTTCCAATTGACCCTCATAAGTCATAGGGAAAAATATTTTCATGTATTTTTCTTTCTATATATATAGAATAAAATGTATATATTAGTTTGTATATATAATCAAAGTAATTAAATAACATATAAATTAAATAATAAATCTTGAATATTATACAATTCACAATATATATATATATATATATATATATCATATAAAATTATTTATATTTAATATATATTATATTTAATAAATTAATTATGTTTTATATATTATCAATTATATATATATTAAATTATAATTATATTAAATATCATATAAAATAATATTTAATTTATTTATAAAATAATATTAAATATTAAATAAGCTAATGTAAAAATATTTTTAAAAAATTACTTACCACATACCTCATGCGCTCCCTTTATAAAGGGAGGCAGAGGGGTGGAACCTTGCCAGCCTACCCGTGTGGAGGCCACAAGTCCCCCACAAGGGTTTGTCCCCCACTCCACTTATGTCTAGTCAACACTTTTTTTTTAATATTTTAATTTCCTTTGTAAACCATGTACAAGTGCATGGACAGTTTTGACAGGGGTTGGTGGGACATGCTCAAGAACCACTCCCATAAAGGATATTAATTAATATATTTTTTAATTGCATTTTATATAAATGAGTTTACTTATATCAATGCTATATATATACATAAATAGATACACAAACACACACACACACACACACACACATATAAATATATATATATGTGTGTGTGTGTGTGTGTGTGTGTGTGTGTGTGTGTGTGTGTGTGTGTGTGTGTGTGTGTGTGTGTGTGTGTGTGTGTGTGTGTGTGTGTGTGTGTGTGTGTGTGTGTGTGTGTGTGTGTGTGTGTGTGTGACCCACTTGGCCTTGTATTATAGGAGAAGTATAATATTTAATTTTTAAAGAGACAATTTTTATTTGCTAATAATAGAATTGTGAGTATGGGAATTTATCTCATGGATTCCCATTTATTTTAAACTTCCACTTTTAACTATTAGTTGTTTAGTACTAATTCACTATACCTCTTTTATAGGATGAATTTAAGAGGTAATTCAGGAAAGCAATTAATCCCTCTAAGGATTGTTTTACACTTACTCATTTATTTTTGAGAGACCTCTAGGTCTCTATTGGGCATTTTTTATTGTCTTTTTCCTTTGTGTCTACTAATCACTTTACTAACTTAACTAATTTTGTACTTAGTGGGTTTTGTTGCTAGGATATGAAATAATTAAAAGCACAATCAATTGTCACACTTTTGTAAAGGAAATGGTTAACCGTGGTAAAACTGATAAACTTCATATTTTATTAGGAATTTCAAGATGGTGTAAACAAATGAAATGCGTTAAACAATATGAAGATATATGAATATATTTTATTTTATTTGGAATAATAATTGGCATTTTAAAAAAAAATTAAAGTTTCTTTTTGTTATTGTTGAAAAATCCTGAAAAACAAGGATTTTACTTCCCACTGCAAAACTATATGTCAAAAATATTGTTTCGTCTAGATTACAAATATATGTTAAAAGACATGTATAGCTAGTGCAAGAAATAAGAAAGATTCATTTTCAATCTATATTTTGTGATTTACAGATTTTCAAACTCAATTTTTTTGGAAATTGATAGTTTTCATCTCCCACCATCATTCTCCTGTGAAATCTATACCAAATAGGGAAAACAAATATTCTTGAAGAGGACTCTCTCCTCTAGTGCAACATATAAGTTTTATATTTTTTGGACACAATTTACTATATTTCTAAATTATTTTTTAATCTACCTCTTTTGAAAACTTAATATACTTATTTTCATTTTTAATAAATTAAACACTATGTTTCTACTCCAAACTCTATAAAAAATTATATGGTTAGATTCATGATTGAGAGATCTATGATACTATATTTTTACTTTTTCATGTTTTTCAAAATTAATGAAAAATTTGGCCTTAAAGTCCATAATTTCAATAAAACACATATTTGGTTGATGTGACTATCACATGGCAAGCCACATCAAGGGACTTGACTGAGTCCCACTTGGTCAAGTACCCCTTGGTTGAGCATATGTATGATCAGCCCAGCTCCACATAGTTGTGTGGGTGCTAGCAACTCATATAAAGGTGGGATGAAAATTGTCATTTTGAAAGAAAATTAATCAAGTAATTTGTTTCTACTTATTTTTTGGCTACTTAATTGCTGCTTTTGCATGAGATAGTGGACAATCATTTTTTTCATTCAGTATTGAAGCAATTTATTTGAATATTTTGAACATAATGGGAATTCAAAGAAAAAGAGAAAGGAAATATGATTGAAAGAGGGATGAAAAAATGAAAGCACATACAAAACAAACTTGACAAGTTGTTGAAGATGAAGAGGTACCTATTAATGTTGAAGAGAATACAAGTGAAGATAGGGAAGATTTTGGTGCAATAATTGAAATATTTTTTCTAGCATGGAATATTTGACAAAATTGAATGAAGATTATATTTTTAATCAAGTTTCATCTGAAGACATGGTAACTAATAGCACAATCAAATTACATCTTAGAAAATTGTGTGAAGAATATTCTGAGAAAAAATCTTTGATAGGAAAAGCAAAATTATTCATCACATTATTCAAAAAAAAAAAATGACACCAATTTTGGATTTGTTGGGCTTCAACAATAAGAAAACCTTAGGAGGTCAAGTAAAAGAAATAGTACTTGACAGTGTGCTTGATGCTATGAATGTTGTCAAAATGTCAAGGAGTCAATTCAGTTGACACATAAAAGAAAAATTCAAGCAATTTATTGTTTACTAAATTTTTTGAGAAGAACCATTCAAGGTTATATTCAAATGAGGAACATGTTAGATGAGAATATTAAAAATAATTGGATCACTATTTGTAGACTTCATTGAAAAGATAGAATTTCTAAAGATTTAAGAAGACGTGTCATTAAATATTGGAGTAGTCACTCTTGTGTTTTATCTAATAGAAAGGACATTATACAAAAAAGAGATGAAGAGAGAGGTAGAAAGATTTCACATCCAAAACATTTTGATACAACACAAAGTGAGTTGTTTGATGCATTCAAACAAGAATTTCTAAATCATGAAAATAGGTTAAATAAATTTTGAGATGTTGCACCCTTCCTTCGTATGCATTAATAAGGTTCATGAAATTTTTTGTTGAAATCATGTTGAGTTTCATGTATATTTATAATCATATATAAAATTTAAGGTAGAAGTTAATAAAGATGTGGTTGTTCCTAGAAGTACGATGCAATTTGTGAAGTCTATTCTATTGGATACAATTATCTAACTATCTGTCATCTTTGATGTTACACAAATGTCATATCAGTTGTTAATCAGTGCTTACCAAGTTTACTTAATCAGCAAGACAATTTTCCTTGTCTACTGAGCATTCCAAAAGATTACTCTATGAAGATAGTGTCTACCAAGCTCAATTAGGCATCGAAAGAATTATAGCAAGAATTAGTGTTAACCGATTTCCCATGGTTATTGAACAAAAGTTGGCTAGAGTTAGTGTTCACCGAGTTCACTTAGTTACCAAAGGATTTTGCAAGTTCACAGTGTTAACCAAGCTTTTTTTGGTTAATACATAAAATCATTTCAAAAGCAATGTTTACCGAGCAAGGTCGACCAATGAAGGATTTTATTGTTTTGACAAAAGAAGCTTATTTATTTTAAGTATTGTTTGTAGCTGATTATGGTGATGATTATTGGCTATTGTAATTTTTAATTGAACTGACTTGACAATCTAAATGATATAAATATAAGGTCAAGTTGATATTTTAGTATATGTGTGTGCGAGTATACTGATTGAATCAAGAAAGTAAGAGTGAGAGTGAACTTGAAGGATAAGCATTTATCCTTATGGAGTAGAAAATATTTATTCAATCAAAAGGATCAAGTATGAAGCAGAATAGAGATCTGTAATTAGCAAATTTAGATGCATCTCAATCAGGTCATTTCGTTGTTACTTTCTTACCATTGTAGTAGTGATCTAAAATCTCTTAACAGAGTTGGTTTAATAGCCAGTTATAAATCCTCTAACAAGATGACAGTTCCATTGAACTATTTTAAGACCTCTTGTAAGGCCACTCCTTGTAGGGTGATCAAATCCTCTAAAAAGGTCACAACTAACAGTGTGTTTTATAACCTTTAATAGGGTTGGCTCCTAATAGGGCTCACTTTAGAAGAGTGAAAATAGTAACTAATTACATTGGTGGTTTTTCTCATATTGGGTTTCAACGTTAAATCCTGGTGTCTCATGTGTTCATGTTATTTCTCTTATGTTTGCAAATTAATCACTATGAATGTTTTAAGATCAGTTAAAAGTAAATCACACTCTACATTTACCGAGTTATAGCATTTTCTATTTGTTTATTGAATAACAACAATCAATTTTATTGTTAACATCTGAGGGATCTAAGATTTATTTTAGTAGTAACTGATTCACTCCCCTCTTAGTTACTCCTATATTTCCAACAATTGGTATCAAAGCTTTTGGTACTTGCAAGAAAAGTTTCAAAGACCTAAGCTAAAGATCAGGATGTCTTACAAGAGAGAGATTCCAAAGCTTAATAGAGATGACTTTTCAGCATGGCAGGGACTCATGAGACTTCATATGGCTTCCATTAGTGATTCAGGCTTGAAAAACCTTAATGAAGAATACACAACTCCTACTAGTACATTATCTATTGGAGATATTGCTAAGAAAAAAAACTATAAAACCATGATGATTGATATTGCATCTACTCTTACCTATAATGAATTTGATGAGATCAAGGACTGCAAAACTTTTTTTGATATGTGGAACAAGCTAAAGGACATCTATGGTGGTGATGAAAATGTGAGGAGAGACAAAGCATAAAGCCTTCAAGGATAGTTTGATCAAATAAGAATGACAGAAGATAAAAATGTTGCCAAGTATGTGGAAAGAATCAAAGCAAGTGTTAGTACAATCAAAGCTTATGGAGGAGAAATCAAGGAAGAAACTATAGTAAGTAAAGTTCTTAGAACATTGCTTCTAATCTATGCAATTAGAATATCTGTTATTCAAGAAAAGAGGTGTGAGCCAAATCACAAGATAATTTTTGATACCTTAGTAGGAAGATTGACAACTTTTGAGCTAGTTAACTATAACAATTATGTTCTAGCTTCCAATAATATTGAATATGCATTTGAGGCCAAACTTTCACTTAAGAAGAAAGGCAAGAAAATAAAGGACATTCAGTCAGAAAGTGAAGAAGAATCAAAAGAAAGTTTTGATAGTGATCTTGAAGTTGTTGAAACTTTACTTGCAAGGAAATATTCTAGAGGTAAAGGAAAATACAAAGGTAAAGTTCCCCTAATCTATTTTTCATGTGAAGAAATTGGTCATATTGCTGCTAGGTGCCCAAACAAAGAAAACAAGGATGAGAAGAAAATTCATAAGTGCAATGGCAAGAAGGATTTCAAAAATCACAAATCATTTAAGGACAAAGGTAAGAAGACTTGTCTTATGGCTAAAGATTCTGATAACAATGAAGATGAAATAGTATAATTGCTGTGAAAGATGAATCTGATAAAGAAGAAGATAAGATGGCACTTATCTCTCATGTCAGTAAGTGATGGTGATACAACCCAAGCACAGAATGGACACAACAGGAAAGGGAAATTTTTATTAACTATAAAAATATGCTAGTACACTTAGTGTAGAGAAATAGACTCCAAAACATGCCCTATGGGCCTAAAATAGCATAAATCTAGAGATAATTTCTTCTCCCAGTACCTTATCTCAAACTCCACTCTGAACTGCCTTTTACAATGCCAGAAATGTTCTTAAATAGACCTCAAAGGGTTAAGGATTAGGAATACATTCTAGAAAGTGCTAGTTGGCACCCACCGCCCAAATAGAAGGCTCCAAAAGTCGCATTAGAAGTCAGTGCAAAATTAGAAGAATCCAAAAATGGTAGCCGAACTTTCGGAAGGCATAACTTTTGAACCGTAGCTCTGATTGACGAACTGTTTACATTTTTGGAAAGCTCTCAAAGTGCTCTATAATCCTATGGAATAGCTTCACTCATCCCCCATTTTTTGGCCCTATTTGAGGTCTTTTAATTCCCCTAACCTAACTTTGAAGCATTCTTAGGAGGTCCCCCAGAAGCTGAAAATTGTAATAACTTTCAAATCGTGGAGTCTTTTTACCTGATTCTTTTTCTGGAATGCTCTAAATTACAATTACAATCATTCAACCAATTTACACCTTATTGTTCACCAAAACGATGGCTCAATTACATACTCTTATTTTTTTAGCATTTACACGTATCCCAAGGTGATTAAAAACTCTAACCCAAAACACTAATAGTGGAACTATGAGAGTTGGAACCCTTATTTGACCCAAATGGGTATCCAAAAATGAAAACACGTGAAATAGAAACTAAGTCTAAGTACATTTTATTTGGGTGACACAGGATTGCCCTTATACCTCTAGATGCTCCTGCATTAGACACCCAGGGTAGATTGAAAAGTGACCCTATCACTTTCTAAATGGTAGAGGAAATCCCAAATGGTAAACCTCAGCTGCTGATATCCAAGTTGAGTTCTCTATCGATCGTCCTTTCCACTTGACCAAATACTCTTCATACTACCTATTTCTGGTACTCCTACCCACACGACTCTCTAGAATCTCTTCTATCTCCTCCTTCTTAGAAGTAGGAATTGGACATGGCTCTAGCATCAAACCCTCATCTGTACCATCATCATGATACTCTGTTAAGTCTAAAATGTTGAAGATAGGAGAAATGTGAATTCCATTTGGCAACTCCACTTCATATGCATTTCCTGAGTGATGTTTCTTCAAAATTTTGCAGGGGCCAAATTTCTTCATTTTTAGCTTGTTGTAAGTACCGGTTGGGAATCTTTCTTTTTTTAAGTGTACCATAACTAGATCCCCTACTTGTAATTCCTTATGTCTTCTCTTTTGATCAGCCCTAGCTTTATACTATTGGTTTATCTTGGTAATGTGTGCCTGGACCTCCTCATGTAGACACTTGATATGTTCAACAAATTCTTCTACTTTAGCACTTGTCCTCTCCCCTTGCTCTATCTTCTTCAATTCTGGTGCAGTCCTTAGGCTACTTTCATATACAATTTGGAATGGTGATCTACTAGTACTCCTATTTATAGAGTTATTGTAAGCAAACTCTACTTGTGGTAGAATCAAATCCCACCCCTTGGGCTTATCCCCAACTAAAAATCTCAATAAATTGCCCAGACTTATATTTACCACTTCAGTCTGTCCGTCAGTCTGCGGGTGATGTGTAGAACTAAACTTCAAGTCTATTCTCAACTTCTTCCACAATGTTCTCTAGAAATACCCCACAAATTTAGTATCTCTGTTAGAAACTATACTTCTTGGGAGACCATGTAAACTTACCACCTCTCTGAAAAACAAGTCTGCAATATGGACAACATCATGAGTTTTGTGGCATGGAATGAAATGTGCCATTTTGGAGAACCTATCAACCACCACAAATACTGAGTCATTACCCCTTTGTGTCCTTGGAAATCCAAAAACAAAATCCATACTTATGTCCTCCCATGGATTTGATGGAACAGGCAATGGCTGATATAGTCCAGTATTGTGACTAAATCCCTTGGCCACTTGACAAACCTGGAAATTTTGTACAAACTTCTTCACATCCTGTGACATTTGAGGCCAAAAATAATATTCTTTGAGAATGGCAATGGTCTTATCTCAACCAAAATGTCCTGCCATCCCTCCACTATGTTTCTCCTTAATTAGATTTTCCCTCATGGAACTCCTTGGAATGTACAATTGACTGCTCTTGAACAACATACCATCTTGAATCAAATAGTCTAGCCACTTGGTTCTGTCTATAGCAACAGGCTCTTTACAAGCTTTCTACACTTTAGCAAAATCAGGATCCTCAGGGTACAGATTCTTGAGTTCATCAAACCCAACAACTTCAACCTGCATTACTGTAAGCAACAACTGCCTCCTTCTTAATGCATCTGCAACCCTGTTAGATTTTCCACTTTTATGCTTCAACACAAATGTATAGCTCTGCAAGAACTCTACCCACTTCATATGCCTCTGGTTCAATTTACCTTGGGTATTTAGGTACTGTAATGCCTGATGATCAATATACAAAACAAATTCCTTTGGCATTAAATAATGTCTCCATTTCTTTAAGGCCTAAACTATTACATAGAAGTCTTGATCATAAAAAAAATACTTTTTCTTCGCATCATTCAATTTTTCACTGAAATATGCAATAGGCTTACCTTCTTGGCTTAATACAGCTCCAATAGCACTGCCACTAGCATCACAATCCACTTGGAACACTTTTCTAAAATTTGGAAGTGCCAACACAGGTTGTTCTATCACCTTCTTCTTCAGCAATTCAAAACTTCTCATAGCTGCCATAGTCCATTTGAGCTCTTTTCTATCCCCTCTTATTGTGTCAGTCAAGGGTGCACATATGCCACTAAAATTCTTAATGAACTTTCTGTAAAAATAAACCAGAACATGAAATGATCTCACCTCAGTAGAAAACCTTGGAGTAGGCCATTCCAAGATAGCTTTTACCTTCTCTGGATCCATTTTAAGACCTTCAGGTGATATAACAAACCTCAAGTAGACTAACTCCCTTTTTGCAAAGATACACTTCTTTAGATTAATTAACAGTTTCTCTTTCCTTAATCTTTCAAGGACACTATGGATATGCAATAAATGTTCTTCCAAAGTCTTGCTGAAAATTAAAATATCATCCAAATAGACAATAACAAATTTTCCCAAAAACTTCTTAAGTACCTCATTCATAAGCCGCATGAAGGTGCTTGGGGCATTTTTCAATCCAAAGGGCATGACTAACCACTCATTAAGATCCTCCTTGGTCTTGAAGGTAGTTTTCCATTCATCTCCTTCTCATATCCGTATCTAGTGATAGCCACTCTTGAGATCTATCTTTATGAAGTACTAAGCTCCACTCAAAAAATCCACAAGGTCATCCATTCTTGGCAAAGGGAACTGATACTTGATGGTTATCATGTTTCTAGTTGCAGAGTCTGTACACATCCTCCACCCTCCATCCTTCTTTGATGCTAGTACTGCAGTTTATGCACATGGACTTAGGCTCTCCCAGATCAACCCCTTCCTCAATAGCTCTTAAACTTTTCTATTTAGCTTCTCAGTTTTAGTAGGAGTCATCCTGTGAGTAGCCTTGTTAGGAAAACTAGCTCCTAGGATTAAATCTATCTGATGACTGATTTTCCTTACTGGTGGCAATCCTTTTGGAACATTATCGGAGATGATATCTCCAAACTCACCTAGTAAATCTGAAACTTCAAGTGGTATTTCACTACTACCTTCTTTATCTTTCCTAGGAATCAAAGCATAACACATATGCTGATGTTTCATGCCATCTAAAAACTTCCTTTCATCAACAAGACAAATCCTAGCACTGCTACATACCTTTTCTACATACCTTTTCGCCTTCCTTTTTCATGGGGTTCAATTTGTGGTGAACTCCATCCTTTGTTAGAGAGTATGTGTTTGCACGACCATCATGTACCACATGCCTATCAAACTACCACGGTCTACCCATCAATAGATGGAAAACATCCATTGGAATAACATCACAAAGAACTTCATCATGGTAACTCCCAATTTTGAACTACTTCTTTAGTTTGTCAACCGTGCGATCCCACTTTGTGATCTTTTCCTTTCCTCTTCTATTTATTTCTAATTAAACCTGTTGCCACCAGATTTTGGCATGGCCTTTCAGTTTGGCCTTTACAAACTTAACCCTATCTGGATCCTTGATATCCTCATACTCAAAGTACTCTTCCAGTTCATTGATCCATTCGATCAACTCATTTGGTTTCAGATTTCTTGAAAATACACCTACATCAATTGTAGGTCTTTTCCCAAACTTAGTAATGGCCCTAAAAAGCCTCTCCTCTACCTAATTTAGAACTTCCCCTTCAACTTCCCATTCTACTCCAATTTCTTCTTCTTCATTGTCATCCTCACTTTCGTCACCTACAGTAACATTTGTTCCTCTACAGAGCTCCTCTCACAATTCTTGAACTTGCCTTTGGAGGGCTTTAACCTCCTTAGGATTAATAGATCTAGCCCTTCCACCATGCTCTCTTCATGGAGGCATCTTCTTAACTCAAACCCACAACCACACAATCCTGGTGCAAACTGCCTCACATTCGGCGCTCTGTCTACACACTCAGGAAAACCTTGCTCTAATACCACTTGATGGTAACATAACCCAAGAATAGAATGGACACAATAGGAAAGGGAAAATTTTATTAACTATGAAAATATGCTAGTACACCTAGTGCAGAGAAACAGACTCCAAAACATGCCTTATGGGCCTACAATAGCATAAATCTAGAGATAATTTCTTCTCCCAGTACCTTCTCTCAAACTCCACTCTGAACTGCCTTTTGCAATGCCAGAAATGTTCTTAAATAGACCCCAAAGGGTTAAGGATTAGGAATACATTCTAAAAAGTGCTAGTTGGCACACACCGCCCAAATAGAAGGCTCCAAAAGTTGCATTAGAAGTCGGTGCAAAATTAGAAGAATCCAGAAATGGTAGCCAAACTTTTGAAAGGCATAACTTTTGAAACGTAGCTCCGATTGACAAACTGTTTACATTTCCAAAAAGCTCTCAAAGCACTCTATAGCCCTATGGACTAGCTTTTCTCATCCCCCATTTTTGGCCCTATTCAAGGTCTTTTAATGCCCCTAACCTGACTTTGAAGCATTCTTAGGAGGTCCCCCAAAAGTTAAAAAACTGCAATAACTTTCAAACTGTGGGGTCTTTTGACCTGATTCTTTTTTTGGAATGCTCTAAATTAAAATTACAATCATCTAACCAAATTAAACCTTCTAGTTCACCAAAATGATGGCTCAATTACATACTCCTATTTTTTCAGCATTTACACATATCCCAAGGTGATTAAAAACTCTAACCCAGAACACTGATAGTGGAACTATGAGAGTTGGAACCTTTATTTGACCCAAATGGTAATCCAAAAATATAAACACATGAAATAAAAACTAAATCTAAGTACATTTTTTTTGGGTGACACAAGATTGCCCTTATACCTCTGGATGCTCTTGCATCAATAAGAATGACACATGGATCATAGACAATGGACGTTCACATCATATGATTGGAGATAAAAAAAAAGTTTGAACACTTTGAAGACCATGATGGTGGTAGTGTAAGGTTTCGAAACAATGCAACTTATTGCATAAAAGGGAAAGGTTGAATCTCATTAACCAAAGAACTTGTATGTGACAATTCTTATTGGGTTGAAGGACTAAAACATAATCTGCTAAGTGTGGCATAGCTGATCAACATTGGATTCAAGGTAGAATTCATGCATGGCAAGGAAAAACTACTGGATGACAAAGGCAATCTGATTGGATTAGGAAAACAAACAAGAGGTAACCTATTATATCTTGATCTTGGTGGTTGTTCATGTTTTATTGCTCAAATGGAAGAAATTTGTTTATGGCACAAAAGATTATGTCATGTAAACTTTGGTAATATGGTCAAAATAAGAAAATTCAGAAAAGTAAGAGGTATTCCTAGTTTGAAGAAACCAGGCATTGGTCTATGCAAAAATTGTCAGATTGGTAAAATGGGAAAGACTAGTTTTAAAAGAAAAAACTATCAGTCTGAAGATGTCTAGGAAATCGTGCATACTAACCTATGTGGACCCATTGGAATAGAAAGCTATAGTGGAGAAAAAAAATATTCTTTTTGTTAATGGCTATTCAAGAATGATGAATGTTATGTATCTTAGAGAGAAGTTAGAAGCATTTGAGAAATTCAAATGGTATCTAGCAAGAATAGAGAAGGAAATAGGGAAGAGATTGAAATTCTTAAGATCATATAGAGGTGGTGAATTCAATAACTTTTGCATTAAAAGAAGAATTAAAAGACAAGTATCAGCCCCTGGTACTCCTGAATAGAATGGAATAGTTGAAAGAAGAAATAGATTTATCATGGATTGTGCAAGGACTCTAATGATTGAAAAGAATGTTGCTATCAAATACTGGAAGAAAGCTATCAACACTATAGTTCATACGTTGAACCGAGTACAGTTGAACAAGGACTCATATAGAACTCCCTATGAATTATGGTATGGCTACAAATCCAATGTAAGTTACCTAAAAGTATTTGGAAGTAAATGTTATATCTTGGGAGAATCTAGAAAAGGCAAGTTTGATGTGAAAGGTGATGAAGGTATATTCTTAGGATATTCTTGCAAAAGTAAGGCATATAGATGTTTGAATTTTTCTACTCATAAAATCATAGAAAGTGCACATGTGAGAATTGATGAGTTTGTAGAAAAGACTTAAGAAGAAAGCTAAAAGGAACCAGAAAATTACAAAAAAATTGTTTACGTCTAACTTGATACATTGCCAGACACATGTATTAATAAGGAGACTTCTACTCCCAAGTCTTCCTTAGTTACCAAGTTGCAAGAAGTTTAGACCAAGTCACAAAAGTCACATTCTAAAGCTACTGAGCCAATGCCTACCAAGTCTGAGCAACCAGAGGCAAAGGTTAAAATTCAAAATGAAGATAGTACAATTCATTCAAAAGGCAAAGAAACTATATTGGCCAAGTATGTCAAAAGGCATCATGCACCTGATTAGATTATTGGAGATGAATTAGAAGGTATTAGACTAAAGCTTACCAAACATGATGATTCAGATCAAAGATTGGAAAATTATAGTATGTAGTTCATATAAGGCCTGGTATTGCTTTAGCAGTTTGGATACTGGCAAGATTCTCAGCTAAACCTTGAGAAAATCATATGATGGCAATCAAAAGAATTTTGAGATATCTAAAAGGTATTGAAGACTATGGCTTAGGGTACAAACCTGGAGGAAACTTAGATCTAAATGTATTCATTGATGCTGATTAGGTAGGAAATCTTGATGACAGAAAGAGTACAATTGGTGGAGCATTCTTTCTTGGTAAAAGATTGGTATCTTCGACAAGCAAAAAGCAAAACTGCACATCCCAATATATAGCAGAAGAAGAATATTTTGCAACAGCAGTGAACTATTCTAATATTGTTTGGTTTAAATAGTTGTTGGAAGGCATGAAAGTTGAGATTAAATAACCAGTTTTCATGTATTGTGATAACATGAGTGCAATTAACATATCAAAGAACCCAATGATGCATTCCAAAACTAAGAACATTGCTATAAACTATCATTTTGTCAGAGAATTGGTGTAGGATAAAGAAATTAGATTGGAATATGTTCACACAAAAGAATAGAATATAGACATATTCACCAAGCCATTAACTAGGGATGCATTCTTGTATCTAAGAGGTAAGTTAGGGGTCATTCCCCTATCTGAAGCTCACTAAATAAAGTTTTAGTAATGCATCAATAGGAACAAAGTTGAAGATCAATCAGTTGATGCAACATAGTCAAGAAAAAATTACATATGAATCAGTACTCAAGGTACATTTAATTTGGTATGTGTTGTCTTTGGCATATGTAGTCAAAGAGGGAGAAGTTTATTGTCATATCTTTCTGAAATTTTTTTTGAGAGAGAAGTATAGTATCAAAGAAGTTATGTAATTCCTTCACAGAGTGAGATTACTATATGAAAGAAAAAGAATTTTTTGGTAAAAATCTAAGAGGGAGAAACTTTCTATTAGAGAAAGTCTTGTTCTCAAATTTCATTTTGCTATGACATATTGTGTTGCCATCAATGCCAAAGAGGGAGATTGTTGGATATAATTGTCTAATTGTGTGTTGTCTTTGATGTTAGACAAATGTCATATCAATTATCAGTCAGTGCTTACCACATTCACTTGGTTAGTAAGACAATTTTTCTTGTCTATCGAACATTCTTGAAGATTACTCTGTGAAGATAGTGTCTAACGAGCTCACTCAGGTGTTAAAAGAATTCTGCCAAGAATCAGTGTTAACTAAGTTCTCATGGTTAGCAAAGGAAATTTGGATAGAGTCAATGTTCACTGAGTTCACTTAGTAACCAAAGGATTTTGCAAGTTCGTAGTGTTAACCGATGCTCTATTGGTTAACACAAGAAATCATTTCAGAACTAGTGTTTACCCAGTAGGGTCAGCCAATGAAGGATTTTATTGTTTTGACATAAGAAGCTTAATTATTTTAAGTATTGTTTCTAGCCAACTATGGTGATGATTATTGGCTATTGTAATTTGTAATTGAGCTGACTTGACAATCTAAATGATATAAATATAAGGTCAAGTTGAGATTTTTGTGTGTGTGTGTGTGTCTATGCGAGTATGCTAATTGAATCAAGAAAGTAAGAGTGGGAGAAAACTTGAAGGATAAGCAAGTTTCCTTGTGGAGCAGAAAAGCTTTATTTCAATCAAAAGGATCCAGTATGAAGTAGAATAGAGATCTGTAATTAGAAAATTTAGTTGCATTTGAATCAGATCATTTCATTGTTACTTTCTTACCATTATAGCAGTAATCTAAAATCTAATAATAGAGTTGGTTTAAAATCCAATTATAAATCCTCTAACAAGGTGATAGTTCCATTGAATTTTGTAAGACCTCTTGCAAGGCCACTCCTTATAGGGTGATGAAATCCTCTAATAAGGTCACACCTATCAGTGTGTTTTGTAAATTTTAATAGGGTTGGCTCCTAACAGGGCTCACTTTAGAAGAGTGAAAACAATAACTAGTTACATTGGTGGTTTTTACCATATTGAGTTTCCACATTAAATCCTAGTGTCTCATGTGTTCATGTTATTTCTCTTATGTTTGAAAGTTAATCACTATGAATGCTTTAAGATCAGTTAAAAGTAAATCACACTCTACATTTACCAAGTTACAACATTTTCTGATTGTTTATTGAATAACAACAACAATTAGTTTTATTGTTAACATTTGAGGGATCTGAGATTTGTTTTAGTAGCAACCAATTCAACCCACCCCCCCCCCCCCCCCCCCCCCCCCCCCCGCGATCTTAGTTACTCCTTTTATATTTCCAATAATTGGTATCAAAGCTTTTGGTGTTTGCAAGAAAGGTTTCAAGGACCTAAGATAAATATTATGATGTGTTACAAGAGAGAGATTCCAAAGCTTAACAAAGCCAACTTTTCAGCATGGCAGGGACTCCTGAGACTTCATCTGGGTTCCATTAGTGATTCAAGCTTGAAATACCTTGATGAAGAATACACAATTCCTACTGGTACATTATCTATTGGAGATATTGCTAAGAAAAATAACCATACCACCATGATGATTGATATTGCATCTTCTCTTAGCTATGATGAATTTGATGAGATCAAGGACTAAAAATCTACTTTTCATATATGGAACAAGCTAAAGGTGTCTATGGTGATGACGACAATGTGAGGAGAGCCAAAGAAAAAAGCCTTCAAGGATAGTTTGATCAAATGAGAATGAGAAAAGATGAAAATGTTGCTAAGTATGTGGAAAGAATCAAAGCAACTGTCAGTGCAATCAAAGCTTTTGGAGGAGAAATCAAGGAAGAAACTGTTGTAAGTAAAGTTCTTAGAACATTGCTTCCTATCTATTCAATTAGAGTATCTACTATTCAAGAAAAGAGGTGTGAGACAAATCACAAGATAACTTTGGATACCTTAGTAGGAAGATTAACAGCTTTTGAGCTAGATAATTATGACAATTATGTTCCAGTTTCCAAGAATATTAAATCTTCATTTGAGGCCAAACTTTCACTGAAGAAGAAAGGCAAGAAAACAAAGGACATTCAGTTAAAAAGTGAAGAAGAATCAAAAGAAAGTTCTAATGGTGATCTTGAAGTTGTTGAAGCTTTACTTGCAAGGACATATTCTAGAGGCGGAGGAAAATACAAAGGTCAAGTTTCCCTAATATGCTTTTCATGTGAAGAAATTGGTCATATTGTTGCTAGGTGCCCAAACAAAGAAAGCAAGGATGAGAAGAAAAGTCACAAGTGCAATGGCAAGAAGGATTTCAAAAATCACAAATTATTCAATGACAAAGGTAAGAAGACTTGTTTTAGGGCTAAAGATTTTGATAACAGTGAAAATGAAATAGTATACATTGCTATGAAAGATGAATCTGATGAAGAAGAAGATAAGATGGCACTTATCTCTTATGTTAGTAAGAATAACACATGGATCATAGACAATGGATGTTCACATCATATGACTGGAGACAAAATAAAGTTTGAACACTTTGAAGACTTTGATGGTGGTAGTGTAAGGTTTGGAAACAATGAACCTTGTTGCATAAAAGGGAAAGGTCAAATTTCATTAACCAAAGAACTTGTATGTGAGAATGTTTATTGGGTTGAAGGACTAAAACATAATCTGCTAAATGTGGTATAGCTGATCAACATTGGATTCAAGGTAGAATTCATGTATAGACTACTGGATGACAAAGACAATCTGATTGGATCAGGCAAACAAACAAGAGGTAACCTATTTTATCTTGATCTTGGTGTTTGTTCATGTTTTATTGCTCAAATGGAAGAAATTTGGTTATGGCACAAAATATTATGTCATGTAAACTTTGATAATATGGTGAAGATAAGAAAATTCAAAAAAGTATGAGGTACTCCTAGTTTGAAGAAACTAGACATTGGTTTATGCAAAAAATGTCAGATTGGCAAAATGGGAAAGACTAGTTTTAAAAGCAAAAACTATCAATTTGAAGATGTCTTGAAAGTGTGCATACTGACCTATGTGGACCCATTGGAATAGAAATCTATAGTGGAGAAAAATTATTTATTCTTTTTGTTGATGACTATTCAAGAATGAAGATAGTTATGTATCTCAAAGAGAAGTCAAAAGAATTTGAGAAATGAAAATGGTATCTAGCAAGAATAGAGAAGGAAACATGGAAAAGATTGAAATGCTTAAGATTAGATAGAGGTGGTGAATTCATCTCCAATGAATTCAATAAATTTTAGATTGAAAGAGGAATTAAAAGATAGGTATCAGCCCCTGGTACTCCCAAACAGAATTGAATAGTTGAAAGAAGAAATAGATCTATCATGGCTTGTGCAAGGACTCTAATGATTGAAAAGAATGTTGCTATCAAATACTGGAAGAAAGCTATCACAACTATAGTTCATATGTTAAACTAAGTTCAGTTGAAGAAGGACTCATATAAAACTCTGTATGAATTATGGTATGGTTACAAACCCAATGTAAGTTACCTAAAAGTATTTGGAAGTAAATGTTATATTTTGAAAGAATCTAGAAAAAAAAAATTGATGTGAAAGGTGATGAAGGTATATTCTTAGGATATTCCTATAGAAGTTATGGAAGGGACACCAACTATACAAAGGAAGATGAGAAACAAAGACAAAACATCATCCCCCCATGGCACTTTAATCAAAGTAGTGCATGTACAATAAGGCATAAGATATGGTGAATCCCAAGAATAAAATAATTTGTATGAGTTTCCTCAAATGACACTTCTTGAATTAGAAGACAAAACAACTAAAATGAAAATACAGATACAATATGGCAATTTATCTTAGTGCTTTTGTAAGAATTCATACAAATGATGTTTAAATAGACTAGAAGAGACATAAGGCTGATATAATATATAGTACAGCCCATGATGAATCATCTAAAGCAACAAAATCAATCCCTAGATATGAAACAACCAAGATATCCACTGGAATGCAAAAAAGAAAAAAATAGAATAGAATATGCCTGGAGCAGAATCTAGAAAAATAACCAACATCACTAGAAAGAGCTCTAAAAGACCTTTCCAACCATATAAAGAATACCCAAATTAGAGATTGAATGCTCAAGATATATCTCTAGGAGTGCAAAAAAGAACCCCTAACTTTGAAAATATAAAATGCTATTATAAAGTTATCAAAAACTTAAAATTGCATATACCACTATGACAGGCTTGGAACTAGCTTTCTAGCAATATCTTATTTATGGAAACCAGAGTCTGTATGACCAAGATACGAGCAAAAAACTAAAGGTAGGTCTGAATAGAACTAGAAGGGATGATAGGATATGTTGATGCAATTTTGATGTTAGTAGATGAAAAGCATAAATTTGATAGTCAAATGATTGTCAAAACAAAATAAATTCCTAAGAAATGACTCTGTCACTAGAAAATCACCTTGCTGGAAAAAATAAGTTGTCAAGTGGTTGATGTTGAGAAAAGAACCTAGTGGCCTTAAAATTTTGACACAATATTATATGAATCTTCATTAAAAATTCCAAATATTCATAGGCACCAATAAAATTCATGAGTAAAATTTTCATCCAAGGAAGATATTGCAAGCATGGTAGTTAGAGGAATCACTTGCATTGGAGTCCAAAAAAGGATGAGGCCATGAAAAAATGCCTTCACCAATATTATGCTAGTTACCATAAAAAAAAAGGACTTGAGGAGAGAGTGTGTCCAAAACATGGGACTACCCAAATCAAGGCACAATCTATGGTGTAACTTGTATGCACACATGTTCAATGAAAATATAAGTCCTTTAGATGGTTTAACACTTGATACAGATGCATATAAGTTGCTCGGTATCCACTAGCCTAAATCAGTGGGCATGAAAGAGGATCCAAAAAACAAGTAAGGTCTAACCTTTAAAAAAAATGAGCCCACACTTCCCAAATCACCCACCAATCAAAGTGCATCATTCAAAAACCATGTGCTTGGGACCTCCAAATTATCCAGCTAGAAAATCAATAAAATCATCATTGATAGCACTTGAAAGTTCAAGTACCAATTCAATAGAAATGGTAATAGGAGCACAGAGCCAAATCACATGTGTGACCCCAAAAAAACACATAAAAAATATCCCATAGAGGGTGTTGAGTGGGCATTACATTGCCCTAATTGGACAGAAGACTTGAGGACTGGCAAATGAGGGTCCAAACAATCAAAAAATTACTCATCAAAAAATTGTGCTCCAAAAAATCTTCACAGGTCAGATTGGGGTCCAAAAAATAGCCTTGTATTGGAAAAACCATAGCCAATATGCAAAACAACAACAATGTCCCTAATAAACCATCTTGAATGGCAATGAAAAATGCCAAAGAATAGTGGGAGCCACCATAATAACAAAAGACTACATGTGACCACCAACCTATAATGTCCCAACCACCATGAAAAGTGCATGTCAAAAAAAATCATAATATTTTGTCTAATTAAAATGGATGCAACCCCAAAACAAGGGCCTATGGTATCAGAGTAGCGATTAATGAAAAAGTTGAAATTGCTAAGGAAGCATGAAAAACTCCAACTCTCCAATTTCAGATAAAATATTTCAAGGAGTGTGGGTTGGCCAATAGCATACACCCAAAAACACCTACTGAATGGGCCCCGCATGGTGGTTGAAGAGCTCACTTGGATTGTAGAGCATGGAATTTAGAGGCACCAAAAAAAAAAACCTTCCAATTGATACACACACCCTCCCAAAGGTGTCTGTATGTATAGCTAGTTTGGCACACGTGGGTGTGAAGATAGAGAGGTCTCCTTGATGAGCATGTAGCACAAGAGTATGGAAAGGAAGTAATAGAATTTTTTTTTCTATTAAGATAGTTTAGAAATAGTTACAAGTATAGAGCTGAGTCTAAGAATAAACAACTTGATCACACCCCCAATTACATATATAGTTACAAAATTTGGGGGGATGAAAGAAAAAGAACTATAAGTAAAATAGAGTTACTGATTTATACATCCTTTTACATATATTGCATAGCAAAAAATATTTATAAAAGATAATTCTATCTAATCCTAGCCATCATTGTGGCTACCTTGGTCATACTGAACCAAAGGAACCTCATTAGAAATCTGTATCACATTAGCATAGGCCTCATCTACCCCTCTAGCCAAAGCATTACCTTGGTTGGATGCACTATTGGCCTGGAACTCATTGATCACATTATTCAAATATTCCATCTCAGTAGGAGCTAAAAAGTTCTGGTACCTAGAAATATAATTTGTTGCCTGTACTTTATCTTTATTAATCACTAGACTACCTTCTCGCATTAGAACCATGAAATCACTCCTAGAAATGTGTAATACCAAAGCAACTTGTGACATAATATTAAAATGAGTGAGTTTAAATTTAAACTTAGTAAGTTCCCTTCTCTTAACTTGAAAGATTTCTTTGTTCTTGTCCTTCCAAAGAGTCCATAAAACCTCAATTAAAAGAGAAAACTAGAAAGTATTAAGTTTAGAATCAAAATTTTCCACATATCCTGCAAGAATTTCACTCCAAGAAATACTATCATCACAATTCCATAGACAAGGATACCCAAGAAAAATAGCCCACATCTTGTGAGCATAAACACATTCAAAAAATAAATGTTCAAAAGACTCAGCAACATTACACAAACTACAAGACATAGGAGAGAGACCAATAGAAGAGGGCACTTGACCAATAGCCAATTTTTTTAACAATAACAACCACTTAAAGAAAATCTTTTTGGATTCATCTTTACCTTTCCAAAAAAAAAAAAAAAAAAAAGACCAATTAGAAAAAGGATTTTTCCCCTAGCACAAGGATACCCTAGGAATAAGAGATGAATCATTCTTCATGCAAAGATACAACCCTTTAGCAGTGATATCAGTCAAAAAGTTGCCATTAGACCATTTAACCTTATGAAGGAAAGCATTATCATCAATAATCTCATAAGAGCTATTAAAGTTAATAAAAGGGCCAATAGAATTAAAAAAGGACACATGAGTTATTGTTAACTCAAAAAAATGCCTCCCAAGATGAAACACTTTGTCCAAAAAAGATAGGAAGTTGGAAATATAAGAGGAATAGCTAAGAGGGGAGGGTGAATCAGTTACTACAAAAGTAAATCCTAGATCCCTTAGATGTCAAGACAATTCAAAACATAAACTCTAATTAAACTATATTATTTTGTTTACTCGACAAACACATAGGCACTCAGTTAACATTAGTAAATATTGTAACTCAGTAAGCATTGAGAATCAATTGTAACTTTGAAATAACTGAACATACTAAACTTAATGTGATTAGCCTTAAACTTAGTTGTATACATATAAAATAAATAGCATGAACACAAGTGACACCAAGATTTAACATGGAAACCCAATGTGGAAAAAACCACCAATTGCATCTAGTTATTGATTTTTACTCTTCTGAAGTGAGCCCTGTTAGGAGCCAACCCTATTAAAGGTTACAAAACACATTGTTAAGTATGACCTTGTTAGAGGATTTAATCACCATGTTAAGAGTGGCCTTGGTAGAGGTTTTTAGACACTTCAATCTAGAAATGCCACCTTGTTAGAGGATTTACAAATAGTTGTAAATTCAACTCTGTTAAGAGATTTAGATCACTACTAAAATGGTTAGAAAGTAATAATGAGATGACCTGATTTTTGATGCAACTAAGTTATTGATTATAGATCTCAACTCTAGTTTGTATACTTGATCCTTTCTAATTGAATTTATATTTGCAACTCCACAAGGATATTCTACTTATCCTTCTAATTCTCTTCCTCTAAGCATCTTCAAATCTTTTACTCACTTCCACACATTCAATCCTCAACTTGACCTTATATTTATATCTTACACATTATCAAGTCAGCTTGAATAGAAATTGGAATACTTAATATTCATCTCTTTAGTCAGCTAGAACCAAAAAATAAATACATTGAACTCAATATGAAAAAATAAAAAAATCCTTTGGTTGCTAACCTTTCTCAGTAGACACTAACCAAAGTAACTTTTTCCTTCATTAATGAAGATAGCTCTCTTAATACTAGTTTCATCCAACATTTCCTTCATTAACTGTGTGAGCTCAATAAACACTCAACTTATGTGATCTTCCAATAGAGACTGACTTCTAAGCTTGGCAAAATATGGAATGCTTGGTGGACATGGGAAAATGTCTTCATTGCTTGAGTGAGTTTTGCATACACTGACTAGCAATGATATGATATTAAATATGTAACATCAAAGACAATATACAATTGATCAATTATTTTCAGCAATCTCCCTATTTCACATTGATGGAAACACAACATGTCATAATACAATGGAATTTTTAGAGCAATATTAAAGTAAGGAGCATATCCTTAGTTTCATTTTGATTCTCATCCAGGGGAACTCCCTCTATCAATGTGAACTCCCTTTGCCTTTAGTTTCACCTTCTATCAACAAAACTCTATCTTCAACATCTTCTTCTAATAGCAAACTCTTCTTCTATATGAGATGAATTGTGGCATCAAAACTCTTCCTCTTTGACATCTCATGCCATAGACAATATTAGTGTACCTTATGTACTAGTTCATATGCAATGTGTCCTTTTCAATGCTGCATCAACTAACTGATCTTAAACATGATCTGGTGGATGCATCACTAAACTTCATTTAGTGGGCTTTAGATAGGGGAATGACCCCTAATTTACCTCTTAGATACAAAAGGAATCCTTAGGTAATGGCTTAGTGAATCTTTCTACAAGTTGTTCTTTAGTATTTACATATTCCAACCTTACTTCCTTGTCTTATACCAATTCTCTTAGAAAATGATATTTTATAGCAATATGCTTGGTTTTTGGCATGCATCACAAGATTCTTTGATACGTTAATTGCATTGGTGTTATCACATAATATAATCACTTGATCCTTGATTTTTAGCTTCATACCTACCAATAGTTGTTTGAACCAAACAATATTGGAGCAATTAACTACTACTGCCACATATTCTACCTCAGCTATAGATTGAGAAATACAATTCTATTTTTTGCTTGTCCAAGATACTAGCCTTTTAGTAAGAAAGAATGCTCCACCAATGGTGATCTTTCTATCATCAATGCTTCTTGTCTAATTAGCATCAATGAATGCTTGTAACTCTAAGTTGTCTCCTTTATTTTACTATAAACCATAATTTTTGGTACCCTTTAGATATTTCATGATTCTCTTGATTTCCATCATATGATTCTCTTTAGGGTTTGCTGAGAATCCTACCACCATAACAACTATAAGATAAATGTCAGGCCTAGTATGCACAACAAATTGAAATTTTCCAATCATTAATCTATATGTGGTCTAGTCTACCTCCTTGGAATCATCATTTTTGGAAAGCTTATGTCCACTAGACATAGGTGTTCCAACTATATTTGAATCTTCCATTCCAAATTTCTTTATTATCTACTTGATATATTTAGACTAATTAATGTAGGTACCATTTTTCTTCTATTGAAGCTGTAATCCAATCAAAGATTTTATCTCTCCAAACATAGACATCTCAATTTTTGTACTCATTTCTTCTAAAAATGCCTCGCACAAGTCATCATTTCCGATAAAAAATGTGTCATCTACAAAGATTTTTGCCAATACAAGTTTCTTGTCTAGTCCTTCTTTGATGTTCAAGCTATTGTTATCATTTGTTCTTTGAAGACCACTATTTATCAAGTAGTTATGAAGTGTTTCATACCAAGCTCTGGGAGCTTGCTTGAGACCATACAATTCTTTGTGCAATTTACAAACCATATCCTTTTTTCTAAGATCCATAAAACCTTCATGATGTTCTATGTAGACTTCCTCTTCAAGAATTTCATTTAAGAATGCAGATTTTACATCCATTTGATAAACTTAAAAACTTTATGTGTAGTGTAAACAAGTAAAGTTCTAACACCTTCTAATCTAGAAATAGGAGAAAAAGTTTCACCATAGTCAATACCTTCTTGATAATATCCTTTATATACTAACCTTACCTTATTTCTAGAAATTTCTCCATCTTTATTCAACATATTTCTAGAAACCCACTTTGTGTCAATTACATTTTTATCCCTTGGTCTGGGAACAAGAGTCTAGGTCTTATTCCTTTCTATTTGTTCTATTTCTTCCTTCATTTCTTCAATCCAACTTTCATTATTCAAAGAATCTTTGACATTTCTAAGTTCAAATTCAACAAGCAAACATGTACCTTTCAATTTGTTTCTTGTCATTGTTTCATCTAACTTGTCTTCAATGATCTAATCAAGTGCATAGTTCCTCTTGACATATCTTTCTAAAATAGGTACTTTGGATTTGAAATTTGTTCCACTAATCTCACCATGATCTTTTGTATCAAGCTTGGGTCCCACTGTCTATGACTTAGGTCCATCAGACTCAATTTGCTCTAGCAATGGCTCAATAGCTTCTGACTATGACTCGGGTCCTTCAGACTATGACTCAAGTTGCACTATTTGCAACTCGATAGCTTTTGGATATTTTGGGGACTTAGGAGGTGAAGCTTCCTAATTTCCAATTGGATTTGGCAATGCCTCAAGTTCACAATACACAAATCTTCTATAATCCTCAGGTTCTTTGTTGCTTTCTTCTTCACTCTTTTCTACAAATTCATTAATTCTCACATGTGCACTTTTTATGATTTTATGAGTAGTTAGATTCAAAAAATTTTATTATTTACTTCTATAGGAGTATCATAGGAATATGCCTTTATCACCTTTAACATCAAATTGACCTTTCTTAGATTCCTTCAAGATATAACATTTTCTACCAAATACTTTCAAGTAGCTTACATTAGGTTTGTAGCCATACCATAGTTCATAAGGAGTTTGATTTGAGTCTTTCTTCAACTATACTTTGTCCAAGGTATGCAATGTAGTATTGATTGCTTCCTTCTAGTATTTGATTGCAACACTCTTTTCTATCATTAAGGTTCTTACACAATCCATGATGGGTCTATTCATTCTTTCTACTATACCATTCTACTGAGGTGTACCAGGGGCTGATACTTGTCTCTTAATTCCCCTCTTAATGAAAAATTCATGAAACTCATTGAAAATAAATTCACCACCTCTACTTGATCTCAAACACTTCAGCTTCTTTCTAGTTTCTTTCACTACTCTTGCTAGATACTAGTTAAATTTTTGAAAAGCTTTAGATTTTTCTTTTAGATACATTACAGTCATCATTCTAGAATAACCATCAACAAATAGAATGAAATGCTCATATCCACTATATCTCTCTATTCCAATAGGTCCACATAATTTTGTATGAACTAGCTCCAAGACTTCTTCTAAATGATAGTCTTTGAATTTGAAACTTGTCTTTCCCATCTTACTAATTTGACAAATTTTCATAGGCCCATATTAGGTTTCCTCGGAGTAGGAATACCTCTTACTCTTTTGTTTTTCCTTATCTTGACTAGATTATCAAAGTTTACATGACACAACCTCTTATGCCATAACCAGGTTTCTTCTACTTGAACAATAAAACATGAACTTTCACTAGGATATATGTAGAACAGGTTACTTTTTGTTTGTTTGCCAGACCCAACTAGATTACCTTTTTCATCTAGTATTTTGGCCTTCCTGCTCATGAATTCTACCTTGAATCCAATGTTATTCAACTATTCCACACTCAGTAGATTATGCTTTAGTCCTTAAGCCTAGTAGGCATTGTCCCATCTGAATTCATTTGTCAATAAAATACAACTTTTTCCCTCTATGCAATGAGGTTCATTATTTCCAAATCTAACACTTCCACCATAATAATGTTCCATATGCTCAAACTTTTTTTTGTCACTAGTCATATGATGTAAATAACCATTATCAATAATCCATGTATCATTTTTGCTAACATGAGAGATAAGTGCCATTTTATCTCCTTCATCATCAGATTCATCTTTTACAGCAATATAAACTATTTCACCATCTTCACTACTATCTAAATCTTTGACCATAAAAAAATATTTCTTACCTTTATTCTTGTAGTTTTTAAAGTTCTTAAAATCCTTCTTGCCTTTGTACCTTTTGTGTTTCTTTTCATCGTTGTCGTCTTTGTTTGGGCACCTTGCAGCAATTTGTCCAACTTCTTCACAAGAGAAATATATTAGAGAAATCTTACCTTTATGCTTTCCTTTCCCTTTGGGATACCTTCTTGCAAGCAATGCTTCAATGGCTTCAATATCACTATTAGAACTTTCTTCCTCTTCACTCTTAGATTGTTTACTTTTAGACCTTTTAGCTTTCTTCTTGAGTGATACCTTAGCTTCAAATGTAGACTCAAGATTGCTAGAATTAGGAGTATAATTATCGTAGTTATCTAGTTCAAATGCAATCAATATTCCAACTATAGCATCCAAAGTCATATTTTTATTTGGATCACATCTCATCTGTTGAATAACAGACACTCTAATTGCATAGATAGGAAGAAGAGTTTTGAGTACCTTGCTTACTACCATTACATCCTCAATTGTTCCTCTAGAGGTTTTGATAGCACTAACATTGGCTTTGATTCTTTCAAAATATTTTGCAATATTTTCATCCTTTCTCATTTTCATTTGATCAAAATATCCTCTAAGACTTTATACTTTGTCTCTCCTTACATTGTCATCTTCTTCATAGATGGCTTTTAGCTTGATCCACATTTCATAAGCAGTTTCACAATCTTTGACCTCATCAAATTTTGTATATTTGAGAGATGAAGTTGTTGGAAATCTAATTGGAAATATCATTGATGAAGAAGATTGATTTAAAGAGGGAGATTTTTGTTAAAAGAATTTTTTCAATCATTTTTTTTTCATTGATTTCAAACTTGCTATGTGTAGGAATGACATTTTCTTATAAGATCCAAGTACTATCACTTAGTTGATTGATGAAGAGGATTTAATCAACAAGATGTAATATTGTAATGAAGTGCAAGGATTAGTTAAGAGAATGGTTAAATAGTGTATTAATAACATACGCAAAGATATAGAGGTTGGCTACACTTAGAAATATTGGAGGAATAAGTTGTAATAAGGTTGACTACAAAGCTTAAACTAAGTTCATTAGTGGGTGCCGAGCAAGCTAGTTTAAGCCAAGAAAAATTCTTAGTTAGAGTTGAGAAAAAGGTTAATCTAGTGTGTGCCGAGCAATCTTAAGGTGCTAAGTGAAGTTCAAGTGCCGAGCAAAGTAACAAGTGTCGAGCATCAGAAAATCTTAGTAGGTGCCAAGCATTAGTAAAATGTAGTAGGTGTTGAGTAACACAGTATGTGTCGAGCACTAGTATTTCAATAGTGTCAAGTTGTTGCATTATTGGAAATGTCAAAGATTCACCAAATTTGAGCTAACATAACTGTTATCTTGAATTTTGTGAACTAGTTGGAGGATAAGGATGATGAGCTAGTAGCACAGAATTTTATGTAAACCATTTTTGAGAAAATTCAAAAGGATTATTCAAGAAGTTTCTAGAGGAAACAAAATATCAGTTAGATTCAATGAATCCTACCTAATCCATACGAATTGAAATTAAAAGAAGGAAGAATTGAGTGGGAAAGGAACTCCAAGACTTCTATTTAAGAAGTCATAGACCAAGAAGCAATTGTTGTTGCTATTGGTTAGCCAAATTGTGAAGTGGTTAGAAGGGTGTCAAGGAGAAGGCATCTAGTAGAAGGAAGAGCATAGAGGGTTTTCTTTGACAAGTGGTTAGAGAGAGATGATTACACTAGTACATTGAGCATGAAGACTCAAGGAGACAAATCTTCAAAGGAGGGCAAGCTGACAGAGTTGCAAAGATTGAAGGCCGAGCAATGTGAAGAGCTAAAGAGTGATCTAAAATTTGCAAGTTAAGTTGTATATTGTAATCAAGTCAAAGATTTTCTAATACTCTCTAGAAATTGTATTAGACATGAAAATCCTATGGACTTAGGTTGGTTTAGTAGCCATTTGTAAATCCTTTAACAGGGTGGCATTCCAAGTGAATATTCTAAAGTCCTCTAACCAGGCCCACTTCTAATAGGGTGGATAAATTCTCTAATAAGGTCACATTTAACAGTGTGTTGTGAGCCTTTAACAGGGAAGGCCTTTCATAGGGCATCACTTCAGAATAGTGAGAATTGAGTAGCATGTTACTAGTGGTTTTTTCCAAATTGGGTTTCTACATAAATCACTATGTTATGTGTTGATTCTTTATGTGTTATGCTTGCATTTTGATTTATAGTAACTTTCTTATTAGGAAAATTAAAGCTTGGATGAATGAATGGTTGGATGGGTTCACTACATTTAGTGAAAAATTTTGAATTGGACATTAGGGCCTTGACTAACTGATTCACCCCCCCAGTTATTCTAAAGCATTTCTAACAATTGGTATTAGAGCCATTTGCTGATCTAGTTTCAAGGTACTAGAAGAAGGAAGATCAAGATGTCCAAGAGAGAAGTTCCCAAGCTCAACAAAGACAACTTTGTTACATGATAGAGTTTGATGAAATTGCACCTTAGATCAATAGGTGATTATGCAAAAACCTCAATTGGAACAAAACATGTAGAACCAGCTAGACCTCTTACTGCAGATGATTTGAACAAAAGGAAGGAGCACAATCAAGCAACATTGGAGATTGCCTTTGCACTCAGTTATGCTGAATATGATGACATCAAAGGATGTGATACTGCATTCAAGATGTGGAAAGTCCTGTCAAATATCTATGGAGGAGATCAAAATGTTTAGAGAGAAAAGAGAGAAATCCTTAGAGGAAAGTTTGATGACATTAAAATGGAGGAAGGGGAGAATGTTGCTTAATATGGATCTAGAATGAAAGAAGTGGTAAGTGCAATAAGAAGTCTAGGTGGTCAATTGGAAGAAGAGACTATCAATAAAAAATACTTGAGGACCTTGCTCCCTATCTATGCTATTAGAGTTTTAGCCATCCAAGAGTTAAGGTGTGTACAAGGAAACACATTAACCTTTGAAGGAATAGTAGAAAGATTCATTGCATTTGAACTGTCCAATTTTGACAACTACAGACCTGAGAACCTTGAATTTTTTTTCAAGGTCAAGTTCACAATGAAAGACACTAAGGAGGTGACATCAAAGAAGAATATTAAAAAAGGAAATCATACATCCAATGGTAGCAACACAGATGAGGACGATGTGGAATAGTTGGAAGCACTACTGGATAGGAGATTCCATAGAGGTAGAGGTAAATTCAAAGGTAAACTCTCCATCATTTTTTTTAATTGCAATGAAGTAGGACATATTTCTGCAATATGTACATAGAAGAAGAACTAAAAAAAAGGAAACAAGTAAAAGAACAAAAGAGAAGATGATAGAAGAGACTACAAGGACAAAGGCAAAAGATGCTACATTGTTGAAGAAGATTCTGATGAGAATGATGAAAAATTAGTCTATGTGGCCATGAAGGATGAATTAGATAAAGACAAAGATGAAGCAACAACATTGGTAACTTGTGTGAACAAGAATGATAAGCGGATCATAGATAGTGGATGCTCACATCACATGATAGGAGATAAAAGTAAGTTTATTACCTTTACGCAATATGATAGAAATAGTGTTAGATTTGGTAATGATGCTCCATGTCAAATCAAAGAAAAAGGTTCCATTAAACTTACAGAGAAGATTTCATGTGATAATGCATACTATGTTCAAGGATTGAACTAAAATTTGTTGAGTGTATCACAGTTAGGCAATTTAGGTTGCAAAGTAGAATTTGGAAACAAAATTGCCAAGATCTATGACACTGATGGAAATATAATAGGAAAAGGTGAACAAACTAGGAGTAACCTATTTTACCTAGATATGGAAGATGCAACTTGTCTTGTTATTAGACTTGATGAGATGTGGTTATGGCATAAAAGATTGTGTTATGTTAACTTTGACAATCTAATTAGCATCAGCAAAAAGAAGAAAGTCAGAGGGTTGCCTAAACTAAAAAAGCCTGAAAACACAATGTGCAAACAATATCAACTAGGGAAGATGACTAAGTCTAGTTTCACGAGAAAAACTTTCACATCCAAAGAAGTACTAGAACTAGTCCATATAGACTTATGTGGACCAATAGAAGTACAAAGCTACATAGGAGATAGAAGTCTGCTTTTTTGAATGGTATATTGGAAGAGGAAGTCTACATTGAATAACTAGAGGGATTTTTTGATAACAAGAACAAGGATATGGTCTATAAACTACATAAGGAACTTTATGGTTTGAAGCAAGCACTTAGAGCATGGTATGAGAGACTGCGCAAATATCTTGTGAAGATAGGATTTGAGAGAACAGATGACAACAAATACTTGTATATCAAGGCTGAAAAAGGTAAAAACATTTTGATATATGAAATCTTTTTTGATGATATAATATTTGGAGGAAAAGATATTTTATGCAAAGATTTTGCTGATCAAATGAAACATGAGTTTGAGATGTCAATGTTTGGAGAAATCAAGTTCTTTGTTGGTTTGCAAGTACATCAATTAAAGAATGACATATTTGTGACCCAATCAAAATACATCAGGGAGATACTCAACACATTTGGATTAGAAGAGTCAAAACTAGTTAGCACACCAATGGTAAGAGGACATAAGTTATCTAAGAATGATGAGCTAGCTAAAGTGAATCAGACAATGTATAGATCAATGATTGAAAAGTTGCAATATGTTGTACATAGTAGACTAGACATTGCATTAGCTATTGGAATAGTGGCAAGATTTTTTGTAGATCCAAGAGAAAAACACCTAATGGTAGTACAGAGAATACTAAGGTACCTAAAAGGAACTAATGACTTTGGTTTGTATTACAAGTGAAGTGAAAAGTTTGAGCTAAGGGCCTACACTAATGCAAGTTGGGGAGGTAGTATTGATGATAGAAAAAGCACCAGTAGAGGAGCACTTTTCTCTGGAAGAAGATTGATTTCATCGACCAGTAAAAAGTAAAGTTGAACCCCACAATCCATAGCAAAAGTTGAATATGTTGCAGCTGCTATAAATTGCACCAATATTGTATGGATCAAACATTTTCTACAAGGTATGAAGGAAGAGGTAAATGAGCCTATGATAATTTATTTTGATAATAAAAGTGCTATCAACATATCAAAAAACCCTATAATGCATGCCAAAACCAAGCACATTGCAATTAAGTATCACTATGTAAGAGAATTGGTGGAAGACAAACAATTGAAGATGGAATATGTTAGCTCAAAGGAATAGATTGCTGAAATCTTCACAAAAGCACTACCTAAAGATGCTTTTGAGTATCTTAGAAGTAAGTTAGGGGTGATACCCATAGCCAAGGCTCCTTATGAAAAGGCAAGACTCCCCTGCATCAAATGAATTGATTGTTGAAATATTACACAATGATGCAGAGGATACTTACTTTAGGATTCATGCCTAAAGTAATTGAAGTAATGAAGTTCTAAATTAGTCACAAGCAAGGTGACAGAGGGAGAAAGTGAAAGAACACGCAAAAGCTACACTTGCATATTAAGATGTTGAAACAGTATGTCTTTGGCATTGTTGTCAAAGACGGAGAAAGAGTAGAGAAAACTAATCAACAATAGGAGAAAGAGAAAAAACTAATTAACAAAATTCAATGGATAAAAGCTTTGATCAATAGATTGAGGAAGAAAGATGATTAGAATAGAGAATAGAAAAATATGAGCAATGCATATAGAGGGAGAAATTGTAAGAAGGAAGAAAGGAAAAAGAAAGGATATAGCAGCTAAGAGATAGAAGTTAGTACTAACAGGGAGATGTGAAAACTGATGATTACAAAATTACTTTTTGGCATTTGAGTTGCTACTCTAACCTAGCTAACTTTTTTGAATAGTTTAGTCTAATGGATGATTAGTTTGGTTTTTCATCAATGGCAAAGAGGGAGATTGTTGGAAATCTGATTTAAAAGATCATTGATGAAGAAGATTGATTGAAAGAGGGATATTTTTGTTAAAAGAATGTTTTCAATCATTATTTTGTCATTAATGTCAAACCTACTATGTGTAGGAATAAAATTTTCTTATAAGATCTAAGTACTATCACTTAGTTGATTGATGAAGATGATTTAATCAACAAGATGTAACAAAAGCACCTAAGAGAAAGGTTGAGTTATGATATTGTAATGAAATACAAGGATAAATTAAGACAATGGTGTATTGATAACATAGTCAAAGATACAAAGGTTGGCTACACTTAGAAAAATTGGAGTAATAAGTTGTAATAAGATTGACTACAAAGCTTAAACTAAGTTCATTAGTAGGTGCCAAGCAAGCTAGTTTAAGCCTAGCAAAATTCTCAATTGGAGCCAAGAAAAAGGTAAATTTAGTGTGTGCTGAGCAATCTTTAGGTGCCGAGTGAAGTTCAAGTGTCAAGAAATGTAACAGGTGCCAAGCATCAAAAAATCTTAGTAGGTGCTGAGTAAAACTTCAGGTGCCAAGCATCAGTAAAATGTAGTAGGTGCCGAGTAACATAGTATGTGCCAAGCACCAGTATTTCAATAGTGTTGAGCTACTACATTATTGGAAATGTCAAAGATTCACCAAATCTGAGTCAACATAATTGTTATCTTGAATTTTGTGAACCAGTTGGAGGATAAGGATGATGAGCTAGTGCTATAGAATTTTATGTAAACTATTTTTGAGTGAATTCAAAAGGATTATTCAAGAAGTTTCTAGAGGAAAAAAAATGTGGGTTAGATTCAATGAATCCTAACTAATCCATACAAATTAAAATTAAAAAAGGAAGAATTGAGCAGGAAAGGAACTTCAAGACTTCTATTTAAGGAGTCAAAGACCAAGAAGCAACTGTTGTTGTTGCTAGTGAGCCAAATTGTGAAGTGGTTAGAAGGGTGTCAAGGAGAAGGCATCTAGTAGAAGGCAGAGCACAGAGGGTCTACTTTGACAAGTGGTTAGAGAGAGATGATTACACTAGTACATTGAGCATGAAGACTCAATGAGACAAATCTTCAAAGGAGGGAAAGCTGACAAAGTTGCGAAGATTGAAGGCCAAGCAATGTGAAGAGCTAAAGAGTGATCTAAAATTTGCAAGTTAAGTTGTATGTTGTAATCAGGTCAAAGATTTTCTAATACTCTCTAGAAATTGTATTAGACATGAAAATCCTATGGACTTAGGTTGGTTTAGTAGCCATTTGTAAATCCTTTAATAGGGTGGCATTCCAAATGAATGTTCTAAAGTCCTCTAACCAGGCCCACTTCTAATAGGGTGGATAAGTTCTCTAACAAGGTCACATTTAATAGTGTGTTGTGAGCCTTTAACAGGGAAGGCCTTTCACAGGGCATCACTTCAAAAGTGTGAGAATTGAGTAGCATGTTACTGGTGGTTTTTCCAAAATTGGGTTTCCATGTAAATCACTGTATTATGTGTTGATTCTTTATGTGTTATGCTTACATGTTGATTTACAGTAACCTGTTGATTATGAAAGTTAAAGCTTGGATGAATGAATGGTTTGATGGGCTCACTACATTTACTGAAAAAGTTTGAATTGGACATTAGGACCTTGAATAACTAATTCACCCTCGTACCCCCTCTTAGTTATTCTAAACCATTTCTAATAGAAGAAATATCAATCATTATGATATTATGAATCTTCTTCTCTACAATTTCTTCAACAGTCATAGTTCCAATAGGAGCCTTGTATTTGGCACCTAGATAATTTGGCCTTGAATCTTTAATGGTTTCTAAGTGTAGCCTCATGAGTTCTTGTCATGCCTTGAAGTTATCTATGTTCAAATTTAGGATTTCACTTCTATAATACATCATGATCTTTAGCTTAGGTCCTTGAAACCTTCTCTACAAGTACCAAAATCTCATATACCAATTTTTGGAAATATAAGAGGAGTAACTGAGAGGGGAGGGGTCAATCAATTACTACAAGAATAAATTCCATATCCCTTAGATGTCAAGACAAGTCAAAACATAAACTCTAAGTAAACTATATTCTGTTGTTTACTCAGCAAACACATAGGAACTCAGTTAACACTAGTAAATGTTGTAACTCGGTAAGCACTTAGAATCAATTGTAAGTTTACAATAATTGAATTTATTAATCTTAATGTGATTGGCCTTAAACTTAGTTGTATACACATAAAAGAAATAATATGAACACAAGTGACACCAAGATTTAACATGGAAACTCAATTTGGGAAAAACCATCAATTGCAACTAGTTACTAATTTTCACTCTTTTGAAGTGAGCCCTATTAGGAGCCAACCCTATTAAAGGTTACAAAACACACTATTAGGTGTGACCTTGTTAGAGGATTTAATCACACTATTAGGAGTGGCCTTGTTAGAGGTCTTTAGACACTTTGATTTAGAAATTCCACCTTGTTAGAGGAGTTACAAATAGTTGTTAAGCCAACTCTATTAAGAGATTTAGATCACTACTACAATGGCTAGAAAGTAACATTGAGATTACCTGATTTCTGATGCAGTTGAATTGTTGATTATAGATCTCAACTCTGGCCTGTATACTTGATCCTTTCTAATCAAATGTATCATTGTTAATCCACAAGGATATTCTACTTATCCTTCTAATTTCCTTTCTCTAAGCATCTTCAAATCTTCTATTCACTTCTACACATTCAATCCTCACCTTGTCCTTATATTTATATCTTACACATTGTCAAGTTAGCTTGGATATAAATTGGAATACTTAATATTCATCTCCTTGGTTGGCTAGAAGCAACAAACAAATCAATTGAACTCAATATGTGGGTTGTGCCCCCATTTGGGATGGCATCTGCAAATAATTGGTGGTTGGCTGGGGTGGTGGATTACCTCCTAGAAGTGGCATTGAAAAGTAGTTGGTAATTAGAGGTAATGGATTAGTTGGTGGTGGAGGTGGTGGGAATTGAAAGCTTGGGAATGGAACTGATGGGGTTTGATAGCTTTATGGCTGGATTTGGAAGCTTGGTAGAGTGGTGGTGGGAGCTGGGGTCACTTGGGAGCTTGGTAGAAGATTGGCAGTAGCTTGTGGGTTTTGATAGCTTTGTGGAGTGAAGGTAGTAGCTTGTGGATTTGTGGCTGGTGGTATTGAGCTTCCAAGACCTAATGGAAATGATGGGATTGTGCTTTGGGCTGTGGTGAACAAGCTGGGGGTGATGAAAGGTTGATAACTTGGCCCCATGGGTGGTATCCCTGTTGTATATTGCTGAGGTTGGCCAAAGATGCTAGCACTGATTTGGGAGATGGGTGGATTGGGAAGGCTAGGTTGGGGAGCAGCAGCAATAGTGAAGGGGGTGAATGGTGAGGTGTTTTGGGTAAAGGGGGTTTGGAGCGGAGAGGTATGAACCAAGGATGGAGTGGTGGTGGCTGGGTTGGCTTGCGGCATGGAGATTTCAACTTGGGTGGATGATGGTATGTTTGGGTCTGTTGGGTCATATGGATTGGCTGGAGGCTCTTCTTTTGGAATAAATTGAGGATAATTTGGATCATAAGAGCCTATGGGTGGTGGCAGCTGCCCAAACAATGGGTGAGATGGATCTGATAATGGAGGGGGTCTTCCAAAGTCAAAGGTTCCTACATTGTCCCTTTGAAAATTAGCCATGATTGTCTCTTTGTTTTTGTCTATAATGGCGTTTACCAATACTGCATTTCCTGGTTGGTTCATGAAAGCTTCAATGTCAGTAGGTGATGGCATAGCTGGCTCTGGGCTAAAGGATGGCTGAGTGCTCAAGGGGGGTGAGGCTGTTTGATCTAAATGATAGGGCTCCATTGTTTCTTTCTTCTTGGCTAAGCGAGTGACGGGTGGCATGAAAAATGCTCCTAGGGATGAGATGCAATAATGCTGATGGATGCAAAAGGGGGAAGGCTTTTCTATGCAAATGATTTCCTAGGTTGAGGCAAAGCTATATGAAAAAACTTAAGGAGGATTGGGTTGGGGATTCTAACTTCAAAGATATGTTGTCAAAGCACAAAAGGTTTGCTTTCCTATGTGCAAGCTTGGTGGTGATTGTGTCAACTTAAGGATAGACTGATGATCCTTTAGGAAGAACACGAGATTGACCACTTGTGGATCCCAACCTTTAGCTCAAGGTGATGAGGGATAACAAGTGACAAAGCTAGATTACCCTAGACAAAGCTCTGTCAAAGGGATAACCTTGGTGAGATTGGTGGATTTGGAAGATTTTAGGAATGGCAAACTTTTAGCAAGGTGACAACAATTTTGAAAGCTTAGATGTGCAGATTTTGGATTGCTGGCTAGATGGTTTGATTCTAAATGAGATGGATGAGCTAATAATGCTTAAGGGGATAACCTAAGATGGCTGGCTTTTCTACAAAGATGACTCTAAAGTGAATCTTATCCAAGAAGATGTGGAGAAACAAGGGTGTCTAATCATAGAAATCATGCCTAGTTGGTAAGGCATAAGCAGGATTAACTCCTGGATGTTGGCTAAATTTGATGGTGCGCTCTAACCAGGCCTCTTGAAGTGCTTCGTCGGTAGCTTTTTCCTCTGCTTTGTGGAGTTTGGCAATTCGTGGGCTTGGTGTTATTTCTTTTCTCTTGGCTGAAAGTTCTTGGTATGCTAGAGATGGCTTGAGTTTGACCTTGTGAAACTTCTGTTTGGGTTTGGGTTGTTCCGACATAAATTCTTGAATTTTCTTGGCTTTGGAAAAAATCTCAGTTGTTTTGCTTCAACTTGTTCAACTTTCAAAATAGGCAGTGACTACGCTAAGTGTGCCCTAAGCTAGGATTGACCAAGTTTGGCAAACATTCATTCAACAAGTAAAATAAAAACAAGCAATAGATAGGAACACCCAGATAGAAGTTTGTGGTTCTCAGAATGTGATACTTGCGCCAAGGAGTGTGTATGTTCTACAAATGTTTCGATCAATCACTCCAAACACATTAACATCCTAGATGGTTTTCTGCAAGGCTGACAATTGGTTTAGCTAGGGAGTCCTCGATATACGCAAGGTACGTGAGGCCCAAATCCGTAGATGAGACCAAAAGGATGTCACACAGCCAAGAGGAGCGGTAACCCACTTCTCCTCTTTCACTTCTCAAGGGTATAAAGTTCCTTGAGGCTTAGCCCGAATGACAAAATCTTGATCCCAAGAGAGGTGTCTTTTGATTCACCTCCCGATTCTTATACTCCGTCGGAGCGCTGGAGTTGAGGTCATCCAAGGGGTGATGAAATCCCCAAGCAGACCTCCTAAAAAGAAACAAGGTTTTGGATCCTAATCTTATGCACCCAAGATGGCCTCGAAAGACGACAAGGGGAGAGAAGACTCGGATGACCTTGGGCTAAAAAACGCGCTTGTTCTTTTACCAACTGACTCTTATGTGTGCTAATCTAGACTTTGCAAGCACTCATGTTTAAGAGACAATGTTCAATTCCAACTTGAAGCACCAACAAAAGTAAATCGATCAAAGAATGCAAACAATAAGAAGAGTTAGGGTCAACAAAAGAAAACTCGCGCGCCCGGAGGCCTCCACGTCAAGTATCAATTAATTTTCTTTAAGGCATTCAAGATTGAGTGTGAGTTTGTTTTAAGCCCAAAACAAAAGTGTGTGAGATTCGATTTCAAGCGCGCGCCCGAAGGCTCTCCACGTCAGTTGTTGTTCAATTTTAGTGCCCAAACTTGAAGTGTGATCGATTTAATCTAGAGTTTTGGCCATTTAAGAATTTTGATAAAGTTAAAGCAAACGTTCAAAGACCAAGTGAGTGAGTTAGATTGTGGAACATTTAACACCTTTTTCAAGTAGACCCATCCCTATAAATGGCGCTGAGATTGCAACCAATGGTTAATATTTGATGGGTGATTAGAAAAGAGGTGAGTCCAAGGAACTACTCAAATTGATTTTTGTAAATTTGTATTTTAACTTAACAAAGTTTCTTAAATGTCCAAAAATCAAACTTTACCTAGATTGCATGTGAAAAAGAGATTTGTAATAGTTAATTGATCTTTGGCATTCAAGATTGGATTTTTTGTTTTAAGCATGCATTCCAAAGAAAGTTGATTTTAATCCATGACATTCAAGAGTGTGTTTTTGAGCAACATTCAATCAATGAAAAATGTGTTTAACCATTCAAGTTCAATTTTTTTTTTTAGCAACATGCATTCAAAGACAAATGGTTAAACATTCAAGTTCATTTTTTAGCAACATGAAAACCTGCAAGAAACATAAGCAAGCAGAGAAGACAGTCTGTCAAAATAAGAAGACGCTGAACTACAGAGATGCCAAAATACGAAGAGGACAAAACATATTTGCAGCACAGGTGACAAGCAGAGATGTCGATTTTCGCAGACGCGGATTTTCACAGATGTCGATTTTCACAGACGCGGATTTTCGCAGATGTCGATTTGCGCAGACGCAAATTTTCACAGATGTCGATTTGCACAGATGCAAATTTTTGCAGATGTCAATTTTCGCAGACAGAACAGGTTGTAGACACCAAAACTGCGCCAAAAAAGCTGAAAAATGTGAATTTTTTATTTTTTTTAGATGGTATTTCTTCTTCCTAAGTGCGTTCTTTAACCTACAAAAACAAGCAAAAAACCCTCACAAAACACTCAAACAACAGCAAACATTAGATGGTTAGAAAAATGACATATAGATGAAAATAGATGATTAAATGACCCATAGTGGGGTCCCACCGGGCGTGCCAAAATGTAGAACCAGAATCAGTGTGCAAAGAACATTAACAAATAAAGTAAACATTCACAAACCAAAAACTAAATTCACATATATGCTTAGACAAAGAAAGAAAATAAGAAGTGCAAACCTCACAAGAAAAAGCACTCCATGCTTTCTTGATTCTGTAGATGTGTCCTTTTGCTATGGATGTATGCTCAAGATGCTCAAAAGCTGCTTCAATGGAGATGGGTAATGGAAAATTGGTAGCTTTGTGAGCTCTCAATTTGGCATTATAAGGGTAATATTGATGGCTTTGGTTCTCAAAATAGCATGGTAACTTTAGCTCAAAGATTGTTGATGAAATGGCTTGGGATGGGATTCAATTTATAGGCTAAGGGGTAGAGGGATGGAGGACTTAGATGCAAGGATGGATGAAGGCTTAAGGAGGGCTAAGATGCACTCAAAGGGGAGCACATGGATTGTGCTTGTTTAGCACCAATGGGAAGGTGACACTTGTCACAAGGAGGATGAGTGTGAGAGGGTAGGGTAAAGGGTTGGTTAAAGTCATGATGAGTGAGGTTGAGTATGTAAGAGGGATGTAAGAGGAATGAGTTTGGAAGAGGGAAGAGTGTGGAAGATGGGTGTAAGAGTCATGAGTGGGCTTGTAAGAGTCTTTATGTTTTGTAAGAGCACTCATGACTTAGTGGTTGGGTTTTTTTGAGGGGAGACTTTGGTTTGGATTAGGAAAGTCTTAAACTTGTTTAAGGAATGTGACAACATTAGGGGGTGGATTAGGCTTGGGTTTAGGATTAGATTAGGAATGTTAGAGATGTGCAAGTGGATGGCATTAACGAGGGTGGGTGTGTTAGTGGCTAAGCTTGGTTAGTGTGGGTGGATGGGGTGGATTAGGCTAAATGGGGGATTAGAGATAGGTTAGGGGTTTTTGAATTTGAGGATTTCATTTATCAAATAGATTTATTTAATAAATGGGGATTTTTGGAATTAGATAGAAGAATAGGATTTTAATTGATAAATAATAGATTGTTTGATTTATCAATTAGGACTATAGATGATTAATTAAATTAATCAACTAGGGGATGACAAAGGATTAATTAAATAGAAATTTAATTAATAATGCCTTTTAGATAACTAAATAGGATTACTAAAATAGTGTAATCAAATTTAGGTGTCTACATGGACAGTGTTAGAATTATTTCTATCTTAGCTGGATCCACTTATATTCCTACAATTGATATGAAATGACCAAGTACCACTCCTTCTTGCATAACCATGAAATATTTTTTTCTATTAAGTGCCAGATTATGTTCTTTACATCACATAAAACATTTTCAAGGTTCATCATGGCTTCTTCAAAGGTGATTCCAAATGTTTTGAAATCATCCATATATATTTCCATACAATCATGTGATATATCAGCAAAAATGTTGATGACAATTTGTTGGAATGTTCCAGGAGCATTACACAGGCCAAATGGAAAAAGAAAATATGAAAATGTACCCCATGGGCATGTAAATATGGTTTTTTCTTGGTCTTTAGGAGAAATTCTTATTTGATTATAACCATTGTACCCATCTAGAAAAGAGAAATACTTCTTTCTAGCCAGAGTGTCCAAAACTTGATCTATGAATGGTAAAGTAAAGTGATCATTTTTGGTTATCTTATTCAATTCTCTATAATCTACACAAATCCTCTATTCCCCTTCCTTTTTAGGCACTATGACTAGGGGTGACACCCATCTACTATTAGATATAGAATAAATAAAACTAGCATCAAGCAATTTTTGCAATTCAGTTTTAACTATTTCACTAAAAACCAGATTAATCTTTCTCTCAGGTTGACAGAGCAGCAGGTATCATTCACTGATGTATATTCTATGGGTACATAATGTAGGACTCAACCCTTTCATATCCCCATAGTCCCATGCAAAAGCCTTTTCATGTTTTTGAAGTAGCTCTATTAACTATTTTATCTATGTGGAAGACAATTTGGGATTAACATGAAGATTATGACCTTTTGATAGCTCAATAGTAGTGATAAACTCAATTATAGTAGTTTCAGATGTTGGAATTGTGTCTAATTCACATGGTAAGAGTTGATGAATAATGTCTAATTCTTTGAGTAGAATACAATTCTCATTACATTCCTCATATGTGGTTAACTCTAATACGGAACTGTTAGATACATCTTTTTCTATCACAATATTCTGAACTATTGAATCCTCTTCCTGTAGCTTTAGGAAAGATTATTTGTGTAACATCATAAGTTGTACTATAGAGTTTAACTCTTCTTCTTCATCCCCTAAATATGGCTAGATAGATGTGCTTAAATTTGGTTGTGGTTGTGTTGGAGGATATAACTCAAATTTCTTTGTTTCTTGACCATTAGATATGGTCATATTCCTTGACCTACAACTTATATTTGCATTAGTTGTAGCTAACCATGGTTGTCCCAGAATGATAGGATAACTAGACAAATTGACTTTTGGAGATAGAATCATGAAATCTATAGGGTATTGTAGAGAGTTTAGGGTTACAACTATGTTCTCTATCATCCCATCGGTAGTGATAGTAGAACTATTTGCAAGTTGCAAAATTGTTAGAGTAGCCCTTAATCCTTTTATCTTCAACTTCTTCATAGTATCCTTGGTCATGATGTTTATAGTGGCACCAAGATTAATTAAAGTATTTCTAATAGACTAACCATTTATAATCACATTCACAGCTGGACTACCTGGATCATAATATTTAAGAGTGATCAATTTTTCTAACATAATGTCAGCCAATTGTCATACAATATGGACTGTATATGGGTCATTTTTCTTCCTCCCAAGCTTCTTCAGGTAGGCTTCTTGAATGGCTTTGCCATAGATGGGAACATCTTTAATAGCTTGGAATAGGGGTATTTGGATGTGCATGTTCTTTAACTAATCAAAAATATCAAAAGATTATTCCTTTGTTTGGACAAGTTTACTTCGTATGAGCTTCTCAAAGGAGGTTCAAACTTTGGTTGTGCTTGAGCTGAAATAGTGACATTAGTTGGGTTAATGCTTTAGAAATTGGGGGTTTTGATGTTGCAGGAGTATCTAGTATTTCATGTATAAGAGGCAATTTAGGTACTGGTATGGTTGTACCTAATTTCAAATGTATGTTTGCAACATTCAGAGGATAAGCAGGATATTGTTGAGCATCAATAGAGTACATGGGTTGTTGTGACTACTAGTTATTTAGATTTGGCTAAGGTTGTGTAGGTAACTAGGTCTTTTTTTGAGGTCCAAGACTCACAGGTGGTGGCATTAGTGTAGGTTGTTGGATAGGGGGTGGTAATTATGGACTACTAGTATTTTGGTTAGGCCACTATTGAGGTCCTCTCCATTGATTTGTAGACTACCAATTCCCCTGGGTTGGTTGCCATTGGTTCTGCTAGTTCTTCCATTGATTATTCTGTTGGTTTGGCTAGGAAGATTGGGAATTCTGAGGCCATTGGGGTTGTTGCAGATTATTTTTCCAAGCATTATTTCAATTAGGTTGACTACATTGTGGAGGACCTTGGGTATTAAGGTTTTTCCATTGATTCCATATAAATTTGAATTTTGGAAAGGGTCCTGAGGCATACTTTGACATTGGGCCCATGGCTGGTGTTGAGCAACAAATAATTCTTTCTCATCATCTCCATCTATCTCGATGTACTTAGTTGGAAGATGCTAGTTTTCCATGCTAGCAACTAGTTTGCATTGGCAATCTTTCCTCTGCTTTCGGCAATGAAGACAATACTCAGCTAGTTGTACTTCATCTTCTATGTGTTTCTTCTTTTCAGTCATTGTGTTGAGATGTGTAGCGACATCATTTATAATATCTTACTTAAAATCTGAGAGTAGATTAGATATCTTGAGCTTTGAAATACCTTGACTAATTCCTTTAATAGTTGTAGTCTAGTGTCCTTTTCCTTTCTTCATGGTTGATCTTGGGTAATCAAGAAAAAATTTCTTGAGGTCATCCCAAGAAGATCGATACACATCCCCTCCATCCATCAAGTCTAATGCTTCTAAACAACTATCATTCACACCTCTCAAAAAGACTAGCTTTTGTGAATCCTCAGACAACACATGCTAAGGGTTCTTCTGCAATGTATACAAGAAATGTGAAACATAGTCTTCCAATGTTTCTTCCTCCTTTTTTGATATTCTAGAAATACCATCCCCTCTTGAATCATTTGCTTTATAATACTCTTTTTATTTGTCTAGAAATAGAGTTTGGATTTCATCCCAAGTACCTATTGCATTGGCTCCTAAACCCATGAACCATCATAATGCTGACTCTTTTAGTGTTGCTGTAAATAATTTGAGCTTATGGACATCGGTTTTTTAGTCAAAGCTATGATAGAGTATGTCAAACTTGAACAAGAAAGTATCAGGATCTTCAGTTGCAAGGCCATAAAACTTTGGAATAGCATTTGGAGTATATTTTTGAGATTATCATTGGTTACAAGGCTTGGGAGAGGAAATGAAAAAGTAGGTTGTGTCATTACTAGAGGTATTTCATTATGAGGTTACTACTAAAAAGGGAAATTGGGCACTGGATTGTTAACAACTGGTGGATTTGGAGTAGTACTATCAAGAAAACTGGCCAAAATTTTAGTAAAAGGTTGAAGGCCACTTGTATCCAAAGGTTCTTCCCATGAGGATGATTATGTAGGAAAAATAGGGCTTGCATCTAAAAAAAGAAACCTAGCTTCTTCTTTAATTTCTTTGTTCAAATTAATAGCCTCCTATGGAAGAAATCTCCCATATTCATCTCTTGGTCTTCCTCTTCAATGCATGCAATTGAATTGGTGACTTGTGAATCAAGCACTCAATCTTATGGTTTCTAACTAACACACTAATCTAAAAACAAAGGACTCTTTAAGGTTCCTAGTTTGACACCATCCCTGACACTAGTGCCAAAAATGTAGGTTTCCATAATAGATCAAGATAATCACACTACTTTTCCTCTGACAAGGGTACTCTAGCCATTTTGAGAACTATCTAATCAACTATGAGAATATAATTGAATTGTCAACCCAAGGATGTAGGACTTGAAGTGGGTCAGCACAATGTGTGCACCAAGTTCCTTTAAGAGTCTTAACACCTATACTACAGGAAAGTAAAATTCATGAAAGGAATCTATACTACTAATACAGAACAGTAAACATAATTAGATTATCAACAAATAAATGTAGAAACTACATGAAAGGGAATTCTAAACTAGTTAATAGTTCAAATATCCACTATTACAGTTTTCCACAAGTGTTGCAGGAACTTTCACAATAACTATGTTGCAAGACTAATACAGTAAATCTATCTTAAACAAGAAATTGAATCTATTGCACCTCCCAAGTGGGCCCCCTTGGTTGGCTTCAACTAACCAAGAACACAACAAGTAATCCAAAATCACTTTCTTATTAGAATTCTTCTTTTGTTACATGACTGAAGAATTTGTAAAGAATAGAGAAAACAACTTCAAAATCTTTGAATCCCCAAACTAATCTAGCTTTCCATATATATAGAGGATTGTAACTTATTACAAATCATAACATAAAAACTTGTGAGCAAACATCATCAATAGAAAAAGGGCAGGATGTCAACCATGAATTTTGGAACATTGATTGAGTAACAAAATAACAGTCCACAGATAATGTAACAAGTCAACTTTCTAAAATAACTCCTTTTGTAGATGTGGCTTATCACCCAGAACTGACCCACACTTCTCATGCTATGATCGATCTTCATTACTTCTTTAATATGGTGCTTGCCACTCTTCTTGCCACTTCTACATTTCCTGAAGATTAGCAACATTCAAATAGATACAACAACATTTCTACTCTCATTCAAATATTAAAACATTGCTTAAAATATTTATATGAAATATTGCACTTTATATATAATATTAAGCAAGGTATATCCACTATCCATAGGTTTAATAGGTTCTAACTACATTTAGCATAAGTTCACAAGACATTTAAAGAAAGTATTTTGGAAAAAGAAAATCTCATGGCTCAAAGAGTAAGTTCAGACTATATAAAAACTATATCAAATTTGAGACATTAATATGCCTCATCATCTTGGTTAACACTGGTTCCATCCAAAATTCACTTCATTGACTGAGTGAGCTTGATTAACACACAACTTCTGTAATCTTCCCTTTGTCACCCGAGTGAACTTGGTTGACACTAACTTATGAGCTTGGCAAACTCTGAAATGCTCGGCAGACATATGAAACTATCTTCATTGCCTGAGTGAGCTTGGCATATAGTAACTAAAAATGATATGAAATTTTGTGTAACATCAAAGAAAATATACAATTGATCAATTATTTTCAGCAGGGGGGTCATGCCTTATGACTTTGATTTTTTAAACAAAATTCACATGCACTTCAAAAAAAGATTTTTTCCTTAAAAAATAATGTGCTTTTTGGTATTATTTTTGTCAAAAACTATGCACAATAAAAAATCTAAAGAAAATCCAACACCTACAATGTTTATTAAAAAAATTACTTTCAACTTGATTTTTGATCCCATCATATGACCTTGGGCTATAAAAAATTGTCACAAATTTCAGCAGTGTCCAAACTAGATGTATTTTTATATGGAAATAGGGGTTTTTAAGTGCTATGAGCTCAATGATATATTTTTTTTGGGCTCAAAGTGCTTTGAAAAATAGGTCCCCTAGAACTAATACTTTAAAAAAAAAAAAAAAAAAAAAAAAAAATCCTCTAAAAGCTTAGATCTGAGAACCAATGGCAAAAAACTCAAGAATAGAATAGAGGCATGAAGATATGGATCTTTGATACCATGTTGAAGTTGATGCAGGGTCAACCCCACAACTGCCAAGAATCATTTGCATGCAAACACATGTCACAAAAAGAGATAAGGAAAAGATATGGAGGTTGGAATTCCTAGATTCACAAATGAGACATTCTTGATGAGCAAAAATGAGATTGATATAAATCAAAAGTGAATAAATAATTACAAAGATATCAATCCTTATAGAAGAAGATCAAAACCCTAATAGGTAACTAACCTAGGTTGCATGATAATAATTAATAAAAGAATTAGTTATTATATGCCCAAAGTTTATCTTAAATAAGCTAGAGATAATAAGTGACTTAATAATCAAATCAATATGATTTATTTAATAATACAAAACTTTATTCCTCTAACATTTGAGATCTCTAGCTTTTCAAAGTTAATTTTAAAAAGATTATGTCATTTAAATTTTGAATTTATCTATCAGTTTATACATGTATGTATGTGCATATTATATTAACAAATTTATAAATTGTAGGACAAATTAAATATGCAATTGTGTTTAAGTAGTTAGCAATTCAACATAGTACTCACAATGGAAAAGGATGTTGTTTTGAAAGTGGGTCTAGAACTTTTTTTTAAGTGGACATGGAAAAGGAGAGCATGATGGAGCAAGAGCATGTGTAAAGTGTGCACATTGACAACATGTAATTCAAGGTAGAAAAATGTTTCCTTTCACTTTTTTAATGTTTCATGTAGCTCATATGTGTTTTTTTTGTATGTAAAGTGATAGAGAATTCAAATAAAATTGTTGAATGGTGTCAATCTCATTTTGCTAGTGGGAACACAAAATACAACAAACTTCATTTCTAGAAAGTGAAAGGTAAAAAGTGTTGAATTCATTTAGATAATTTAAAATAAAAGTTCTATTTTGTTATGAATTTTAACTTTATATAGATGTAAATTTCTTCTTTATTGTTGATAGATAATTTAATATCATATTGAACTATGTAAATTCTTGTTTGATATTGATCAATCTAATCCATATAATTTTCAACCTATTGTTGGAATAAGAAGTATGCATCAAGTAATATGTAAGACACAACATATGCCTCCACTGCTTCAAGAGATAAATCATGTCTTTGTGATGACTATGTTGAAAATATCCAACGAGTCAATGTGAGAATGTTGCAAATGGATATATTTTAGGATAGAATTTGAAAAGATAGTTAAATATTCTCATTTTCATAAGATGATGAAAACCTAGATATTCATGATCCTGCATATGTTGTTGATTATGAACATGTCTCTAATTTAGTTTTTGTTGGTGTTATTGTGCATGCAAATGCACATATATAAGTGTGTGTGTGTGTGTGTGTGTGTGTGTGTGTGTGTGTGTGTGTGTGTGTGTGTGTGTGTGTGTGTGTGTGTGTGTGTGTGTGTATAAAGCCTTCACTGCTTCAAGAGATAAATCATGTCTTTGTGATGACTATATTGAAATAATCCAATGGGTCAATGTGAGAATGTTACAAATGGATATATTTTAGTATAGAATTTGAAAAAGATAGTTAAATATTCTCATTTTGCATAAGATGATGAAAACCTAGATATTCATGATCCTGCAGATGTTGTTGATTATGAACATGTCTCTGATTTAGTTTTTGTTGGTGTTATTGTGCATGCAAATGCGCGCGCACACACACACACACACACACACACACACACACACACACACACACACACACACACACACACACACACACACACATACATATATATATATATATATACATACATATATATATATATACATAAATACATACATATATATATATATATATACATATATATATATACATAAATACATACATATATATATATATATATGCATACATACATGCATATACATACATAAATACATACATACATATATATATATATGTATATATGTTTATATATGTATATATATATACATATATATATATATATGTATATATATACATGTATATATATATATATGTATATGTATATATATATATATATATGTATATGTATATGTATACATATATATATACATATACATATATATATATACATGTATATATATACATATATATGTATATGTATATGTATACATATATATATACATATACATATATATATACATGTATATATATACATATATATATGTATATATATACATATATAAACATATATACATATATATATATACATATATATGTATATACACTTATATGTGCATTTGTACATGTATTAGACTTTTCTATTAAAATATAAAGTGATTTATCATGCACATTAATGAAGTTAAACTAATTTATATATATCTAATCTAGATTCATGTGTGCATGTACATGCAATATTTTTGTTGTAGTTTCTAATCTTGATAATATAGAAAGTGTGGACTACTATCTTCTTAGATGCACTAAAGAAAAATTCAAGTTTCCAAAATTAACCATAGATGATGACATACAATATTATCCAACTAGTTCATTTGTTATCTAAGGCACATAATATTAGCAAGAAAAGATTGACAAAAATGGAGTTCAATTTATTGAATAAACATGTGGAAAAAAAGTTCTACATTACAGTCACTTGGTCATAGCAACAAAACTAGAATTTAATATAGTGCCAAGAAGATGATGTGGCAAGAAAAAGTAGAAGTTCCCTATTAAGAGCATGAATATTTTTTGGAGATCATAAAAGATAGGGAGGATCTAAACTATATGTATGAAGAACTTTAGGCTATCTAAATTTATTTTTGTAGATATCTATATTACATTCAAATTTGAAGTTGAATTTGAAAGTGAATTCATGTGCCTTTGATGGTTTAGTGACTATATTATTTCTTGATGAGATATTTGTTTTAAAATGAGTTTACATTGTTTTGAACTAGATATTAATATCTAAAGATATATTATGTACATCTACGTGACATGAGTGAGTCCACATGGCTTTGATGGTTCAATGCATATATTATTTCTTGATTAGTTATTTTCTTTGAAATAACTTTATATTATTTTGAACTAGATATTAATATCTAGAGATATATTATACACATGTATAACATGAGCGAGTCTATGTGGCTTTGATGGTTCAATGGGTACATATTATTTTTTGTCAAGAGTTTTTTTTTTTTAAATTAGTTTACATTATTTTGAAAGGTTTTTGTTTTGAAATAAGTTTACATTGTTTTTAAACTTATATTGAGATCTAGATATATTATACATACATGTAAATGATGTTAGGATAAAACCAAGGATAGAAATAACAATTACATGCAAATATAAACAATATCAAAAAATAATAGATCACATAGAAGAGAACACAAGACACCAAGATTTAACATGCTTCACCCAAACCCTAGGCTACATCAACCAAATAGCAAGCCCAATATTATTATGATCTAGTGATTATAATCTGATTACAATCCATAATCCAATCTCACCATAAGAATCAATTTTCACATCACACATAATGAAAAAAACCCTAACCCTAAGCTATTTTCATACAAGACACTTTAGGGTTATAATTAATAATTACAAGTTAGCTCAAAATCCCAGTAAAATAGTGCCCAAAAGCCCCAAAGAATTATGAAGTATGTACAATACTTCCCTGATCAATCACCACAAACTAACAAATGAGTGACACACATAATGACCTAGTTGACTCACTAGGTCCCCTTAAGCAAAACATGTATCCCAATTACCTATAAGTGTACCAAAAGGGGTCTCTATGTGGCTAAACTTAATATAAGATGCATTGTCAACTAATAGAACCTATTACACCCTATTAAGATCCATTTGGACCCATTATACAACCTATAACACACTTAATGACCAAGTTGACTCTCTAGGTCCCCTTAAGCCAAATATGTATCCTAATTACCTATAAGTATACCTAAAGGGGTCCCGATGTGGAAAATCCAAATATAAGATGCATTATTACCTAATAGAACCTATTACACCCTATTAAGACCCATTGAAACCCATTGTGCAAACTATAACACACTAAATGGCCTAGTTGACTCTCTAGGTCCCCTTAAGCCAAACATGTATCCTAACCACCTATAAGTGCATCTAAAGGGGTCCCTATGTGTAGAAACATAATATAAGATGCACTATTACCTAATAGAACCTATTATTCGCTATTAAGACCCATTAGGACCGATTGTGCAATCTATAACACACTTAATGACCTAGTTGACTCTCTATGTCCCCTTAAGCCAAACACATATCCCAATTACCTATAAGTGTGGTGGGTCACAACTTTATCTAGTTGAATATTCTAAGGAAGGCACCCATGTGGATTTTCATATTGTATTTTTTAATTTTTTAATTCCACACTTGTGGAGATAATAAAAAGCTCATATTTTTTTCTCACAAATTGTTATTATTTACCTATTTTCTATTGTGTGTTTGTAGTATTAAGGAGAGCACTCTTCATCACTCCCAAACCTGAGATAGCTTATTATAGGCCTCTAAAATATATTTTTGTAGCACCTAACCATTTTTTGATATCTCACACAAGCTCTAAGATATGTCTCAAGAAAGATTGCAATCTCATGTTGCTTAGTGACCCTTAGGGAGACTTTGGTTTTGTGTGCTCACAAAAATTCAAGGGACTCTTTGGAAAAAATGAGGGTGGAAATAGCATTTATACAACCAACTAGAGCTAATGGAGTAGACTATTTGATCCCACAATGAATGGTTTGAAAGATATCCAATGTTGCTCATCTCAACTTGATGATATTGCACCTTTTGACATAAATTAAAATAGGGATGCCAAATCAAAATGAAGGGGAATCTCCAAAAAATGACATAGGCTATTGTAGGCCTATATAGCATGGTTATATACCATATAATCATTCATTTATACCTTGCACTGGCTATGAGATATGCCCCAAGAAAAATCATAGTCAAATGTTACTTAGTGGCCCTTAGGGACACTTCAGTCTAGTGTTCTCACAAATGTTTACGAGAATTTGTGGGTGAAATAAGGTTTGTGCCAACATTTAGGTAGCCAGTTGGAGATAATGGAGAAAATGATTTGAATCCATGGTGAACGGTTTGAGAAACATCCAGTAGGTAACATTCCAACTTTTGACACAAACTAAGATAGGGGTGTTAATTTTTCTCCAAAAATTGAGATAGGTTATTGTAGGCTTACATAGAAAGGTCCTATAGCACCTTACCATTTTTTAATACCTCACACAATCTTTGAGATACTTCCCAAGAAAGATCACAGCCCAATGTTGCTTAGTGACCCATAGGGACACTTCAATCTGATATGCTCACAAATGTTTAAGGGATTGTGTGGGTGAAACGAGGTTGGAACTAGATTTTTAAAGGGCAACTAGAGCTAACGAAGTAGACAATTTGATCCTGCAATAAATAGTTTGAAAGATAGTCAATGTTCCTCATTTCAACTACACAACATTAGAACTTTTGTATATTTTGTCAACATAATGACCCAAGATGATTACATTATATGTTTTAACATCAAATGTGTATAAAAATGCTAATGCGAACCCTTGGTCTTATCATTTTGACTATTTGACCCATTTTGATAACTTTTGGATACCTATGAACCAAATGACCCTAAAAACTTAATAGTTGGCTTTCAATAGTATTATTACATCACATTTTATCCTTATAGACCTTATTTACATTCATTGTCAATCAATATATCAAGTAAAGATCATTATGTGTTTCATTTCTTATAGAACAAATGATGCAAGACCACCCAATCAAGAAAGAAGATACTAGGAGCCATTAAGGCTTGATCAATGGAAGAATGGGTCTAAAGGACCTACCTATGATGTTGTCAAGCCAATCATGACATTTCATGTAATAAAAACAATGAGAGTCACTGTAAATCGTAATGGTCATAATAAGGACCAATGGATCAAACAATGCAATTGCCCATAAAAGTGATCCCAAGGGATGGAGTAGGCGTCAATAGAATAAATGTTGCAATTGATGTCCATCCCACAAGAAACATTACATACATAAAGTGTGACAGCCTCAATTCATTTGAAACTCATAAAACTAACTAATAAGTTCAACGTTGTCTTAAGGTTAGTCACAAAATCGAGGATCAAAGACCTTTTTATTGACCAAATAACTAAAGACACCCTATTATGGACTCCTAGACCCAAAGAAGAAGAATTTTTTTCATTTGGTTAGAATTGACTATTATTATATCTTTTAGTACAGTTGGTCCTCTAACTCAATTATAAAGCTTAGTACATCATTATGTCATTTAAGACTTATTTGAAATACTAAAGTGATCTAATCATTGAATCTCTATTGTGGATAATTTCCCTTTACATCACCAAATGAACCTATAAGACCAAATGATCCTATAAACTTAATGTGTTTCACTACTTATTTATTTTTTATTATACAAAAAAAAATGGTAAACTTTAAAATTGAATAATATGTGCTTAAAATTTGAGCACACTTCTATGAGTCATTATATCCAAGTTTGTTCAAGAATGAGGTCTTGAATGGCGGCTCATAGCTCTCTATTTATGGAGTGCAAGGATTTGTAATGAAGGCCCTCAATTTTGACCTAGTTTGTGCCCATGCAAGTACACCATAAAATGAGAGATTCAAAGATCCAATATGCATGCAAATGGAGATGAAAGATAATCTATATGATAATAATGCAAGATCTAATCTATCAATACAAGATCTAATCTATCAATGTAAGATCTAATCTATGAAAGTAAGATCTAAGCTAATATGAAAATGCATGGATGAGATATGATAATGGAAGCCATGGATGCATGAGAAGACTAGAATATAAAATTTCTCCACAAAAAGCTTTAATATTCAAACTCCTTTGAAAATCACTTTCCAAACCTACATCATAACAATAGCATAGAGCATGTGTGTATAAAATGAGAAGAGGGCTCTCGCTTATAAATAAGATTGGACGATCAAGATTAAGAGGCAAAAATATTTAATCAAGGGTTGAGAAAGAATGATCTATGTGAAATAAAGATCCACCAATGAGAAAATAGGAAAAGAATTAAATAGAATCTCACTTAGAAATATGTGCATTTAAGTGTAGAGGAATTTTTAATTTTTATTTGTTCTATTTCCCCTTTAAGTGGGGATTTATTTAATTAAAAGGGAGCAAGTTCTTTTAATTAAATAGGAAATATTTAATTAAATTTAAAGAGGGGTTTTTCTCTTTATTAATTATATGTGGATGAATTATTTAATTAAAAGAGAGGTTTTCTTTTAATTAAATGGGGATTTATTTTATTTAATTAAAGGGGAGATTTTCTTTTAATTAAATAAGACTTACGATAAAATGATCAACCTTAGAAAATATTGAAATTATCGAATTTGATCAAGAAAATTGATTTTAATTGATTTAATAAAATATTGCAAACCATTGATTTAGGAAATTGATAAATTGATCAATTGAATAATGGAGGCTCATAGTCTAGGTGACCATTTTAGGGTGCATACATTTGCCCTCTTTGATTAATGTGTGGTCGACTCAGGAACACTTGTAGTCAAAGAAAGAAATTGAAGTGTGAGGTTCATTTAGGATCACAAAATAATCCAAATGTGTGATCAATTTAGGAACACATTAGGACAAAGTATACAAATAAATTTTGAGGATAAAATTGATAAAACTGAATCAAGGATTGAAGTTTGATAAGTACTACCCCCTCATAATTGAAACTGAAATGAGATAGAGGAGAAACAAAAAATTGATCAAATTGATCACATTGAACTAAAGATAAGGTTCTTTATGTAAGATGAAAGATATAAGAATCAAAGGACCAAGGTAAATCATCAACCATGAAATATTATGCCATAAAATTGAATCAAAAGAAAAGATATGGGGTGAAAGTAAATGGAAGATAGAAATGTGGAAGAGATGGAAAGAAATGGAAAGAAAAAAGAGAATTTTCCTAAGAAAGAGAATGCTCCAAAATCAATCAACTTTTTAAGATAGAAAATTTTGACTAAGATCATGAAAGAAGATAAGAAAATGAAGCTTACAATGCGACCACAGTTGATTAAAAGTCCATAAGAAAGATGAAGGGAAAACTCTCTCAAACTCATAATGCAGCCTAAAAATGCAAACTAAAATGAAGCTTAACAATGCAAGCTACATGAAAATGCAAAAGTGTACTTGCAATAGAACAACTATAACATAGGATTTTGTGTTCATCATTCATTAGAGAATGTAAAGGAAATTATTTTCATCATTGGGCCATTATTAATAGACATTAAAAAATCACACAATCATCACTAGTTACAAGTGCAACTATGAAGATATGAATGTGATTTATATCGGATTGGAATGTGGAAAGATTCTAACATAAGCATCAAAGACATAAAGGTCAAGATGACTTTGATGTTAGCTTACCCAATTTAAAGTAGCAAATAAAACATATGCCTCATGCCCCAAGTCCTCTAGCAATGCATCTCGGAGAGACTTATGAAATATGACACTCAACAAAAATCAATAACAGTCAACACACAAATAAAAGATCATGACATAGCTCAAACATTAAGTGTTTATGTTTAAAAATTTGAGTGTGTTAACTGATATCAAGTTCCAAGGATAAGGATTAAATGCTTGCAAATAAGTAAGATTACATGACAAAACTGGGTAAGACCAAACCAATAAGTGTTGAAAAAAACTCGATGTCAGGGGTTGTATTGAAAAATATAATTGGGGTGGTGTTGAAAAACATTGTTTGTGAGTTGTCTTAAAGAGTAACGCATCTAAGAGAATGAAGCTAATGCAGTTATGCCCCCTAGACAAAAACCAATTCCAAACCAAGGTAATAAGGATAAGGCATGATGGACAAAGGATAAGTTTTGAGGACATGCACTAAGAAATAGGAGTGCAAAGGCCTCAAGTAGCGCCCATTTCTAGGTTTTCACCACTTGGATTTTTTTTTTTTTTTTTAGAACTTCTAATTTTTTTAAAATTATATTTTGCTACTAAGGTGCCTGTTTCTAGGTTTTCACCAAGGCACTTTTTCTATTTTTTGAATTTTTTCTTCTTCTTTTTTTTTTGTATTTTTGGAATATATAATTTTTTTTGAGATATATCAAAGTGCCTATTGCTAGGTTTTCACTAAGATGATCATTTTTTTAGGACATATTCCAATTTTTAGAATTTTCACAATATGTCATTTTTTTTGGATTTTTGGAAAAAAAAAAAAATCATTTTTTCAAGATCAATAAATATATACAAATAATATACAATGCCCTCGAACAAAAACAAGGACCAAACTCTCAAGCAAGATCACATTGTGTAGTTCCAATGTCTAGCAAGGTGGAAGACAAGAGTGATTAGCAAGCTGGTGGAAGAAATGAAAGACAAGAGAATGAAGGAGAATAAAGGGAAGAAATCCTCAAGGGAATATAATAATTTGGTATAGCTTTGATACCATGCTAGAATTTTCCTTAGGGAAAAATAATGCCAAGATCAAGAAGCTCAAGAACAAAGCACAATATGGACCAAATAATGTATGATCATAATAACAATATGAGAATGAATTGATGTGTAAATCTTTGGATATCAAATCATTCAATAATTGATGTTGTTAAATGTAATTATGTTCAAGTACACTAGAAGTTCCTATATATAAATTTCTCTAGAATTCTTCTAGAATGACTAGGAGTTAACAATATGATAAGTCTCACAACTAAGAACATGTCCACTAAGAGTGGATTATCCTCCATTGAGCACAGGAGTTAGTGTGATGATGAGAGGATAAGCTTACATAGGTTTTCATGTAAAATTATGTTGTAGACACCATGTGCTTAATTAAGAGTGTGAACAACTATGTTGTCTATATGACAACTTAGTTAATTATGCAAACTCCAGTGTTGTAGACACCATGTGCTAAAATAGAGTTGCTAACTCTTGTGTTGTCAACATGACAACTCATATGAGTATGCATATTCTTAGGTGTCTAACCTAATAAATAATAAAATAATCCATTAATGTAAGTAATCTTAAGTGAAGTGTAATAATAATTAATTACTTGCACTAACACCCCCCCTTAAGTGCCACTTAGGGAAATGCACTTAAGCTCAAAAAAGCTATGATGAAATGCATAATGGGTCTTGGTTACTAGGCCATGTTAAGTACCCATGTACAAATGCACTACTATACACATACAATGCAATGCAATCTCTCTAAAAATGGAGAAAGAGGGAAAACCTCATGGGAAAAATCTTCCCCCAAAAAGAGAGATAAATACAATAAAGAAAGATGCACATATGGATGGAGTAATCAAGACCCTCCATTATGACATACATCATACATATACAATAGAGAATCCCTCCATGAAATCCCCCCCTTAGTGAAGGATCTAATAATGATAAGTACTTGAAGGAAAAAGAAAATCCAATGCCAACAAACAACATTTCTCCCTTTAGGAAGATGATACACCAAGTATAGGTGCAAGTATGCTTCCCATTGTGGATAGAAAGATGGAAGAGGGATCCAAATGTAGTATGTTGTGGATGTGGCCTTTGAAGTCTGCTCATATGTTGACAAGTCCTTGATGAATGTAGATGTCATGAACCAATCTAGTGAATTCCCAAAAGAAGGTGGCAAACAAGGTAACATGTCCATGTATGAAACTGAATCAACCTCCAAAGATGATGAAGCATCATGATAAAAAGATGTAGGAAGAGAAGTAATGTTGCCTCCCCTCAATAATGAATGCACACCCATAAAAGAAGCTCCTTGATGACTAAACAAGTTGCACCATGAAAGTTGAATGATGTTCCTCCTTATAGGAAGAAATGGTGCCATAGGTGTAGTAGAGAATGCTTCCCAACTAGTAGGAACCTAAAAAAATATGATGTCTGAGGAAACTGGAATACAATCTCCAAAGATTGATATGTCTCCTCTAAAGTAAAAGAGTTCTTCTCCATCTACTGTAAAGAAGTATCTACAATCAAGTCAGTCTCAAAAAAAAGCTCAAGCGGTTGAGGGTCAGAGTGTTCCCTCACAAAAAGTGAAGAAGAAGTTTCCTCAACAAAGAGAAGATTGATGTCATCGATGATATCTCCCACATCTGCAATGTAAGAATCCATAAATAGACCTGCAATTTTTGGAAGGAAGTCATCCCATGAAGCTAAAGTAGGAAGACATGGTAATTCCTGTTGCACTGAATTAGGAGCATCTGTGGCTAGAACTAGATTAGTAGATGCAACATGAGCATTAAGATGTGTGATCTCATCTAGAGTTAAGGTACCATAACTAGAGTGACTAGAGGTAGAATGTCCTCTAGAAATGGAGGAACTGTAGGATCTCCATATGCTTTCCAAAGAGCCATCCAAATGTCATAAGGATCACTGACCTTTCTAATGACACCAAAGCAATCAGAAATGATACTAAAAAAAATGACATCTAAAATTAATTTAACAGGTGTTGGATCATTAGAGAGAAATTCTTTGCAATATAGATAAGGAAATACTTCCTTATGCTCTCTTCTTAGATGATCAATGATCAAGGCACTCCATTTCTGATAGTTCCTTTTTGTCAATCTTGGTCTAACACCAAACTAACATGTGAAATAAAATTCCATGAGATCAACAAATGTATGCACCCCCTAAAATGCAAAAATATTCAATCAACGCCCCCCCCCTAATGTGACATAAGACCTCTCAAAGATCTAATTAATTAAAAGTGCCAATAGGCCAAAATGAGACCAAATTTTGAAAGTACTATGTCTACTCAGAATTACTCCAAACTGATACCAGATCTAGAAATTAGACAAAAAATCATGCACTCTCAAAAAAATAGTACCTAAATATGTGTCCAAATGAGCCTAAACTAAGCCTTTGAAGTTGCAAAAATTAGGATTTGCGAGTTACAAAAAAATTCAGGAACAAAGATCTCAACCAACCTGCACCAATGTGTATATCATGAAATGCTACCCAAAACAAAAACAAAAAAATTGCTTGGAAAAATGAATTTGTATGAGGGAGATATCAATGTTTGAAAATCACCTCTATAATTATTTTTCCTAAATCACCACTTTCACACCTCCAAAAATCAATTGACTCTAGATTTCACCTCATATGTCTGATTTTGATAAAACAAAAGTCAATTTGGGGGTTTTTTGACTTTTTGAATATGATGTCAATATCTAATTTGCACTAGCAAGCTCTAATTTTCACCTACAAAAAAACTCTTCTACTAGACTGATGGCCAAATTTTTTTCGAAAAATAATGCAGATCCAAAAAAATTGTAGAGATGCAAATAAAAAATGCAAATTTGAAAATTAATTGCATAGATTTGATGATATCATACCAATTTCGCAAATTGGGCCTTCAGGTGTCAGTTTGCAAAAAATTTTACCTCAATTTTGACTATGGCCTAGGGTAGGCAAATTTATAGTCAAAATTCACTGAATCAATGCTCCAGACACAATGGTGAGGTTCGCTTTAGCTCTAGATGCTCCCAATAGTTGCAAATTCTCTAGATCTGAATCGAGGTCCTCTGAGAGGTGAAGCAAAAATGGTCTCCAATGGCCATGAAATGATGCTCCTATGGCTCTAATACCATGTAAGAATTTTCCTTAGGGAAAAATAATGCTAAGATCAAGAAGCTCAAGAGCAAAGCACAATATGGACCAAATGATGTATGATTGTAATAACAATATGAGAACGAATTGATGTCTGAAGCTTTGGATATCATATCATTCAATAATTGATGTTTGATGGCATGAAGAAATAGAAGTCTTTTTTGCCCTTTTTGTGAACATTTATCAATAACATACTGAACTTTATCATCTTTTAAGTATAGTATTTTTAACTTTTGATATATAAGGTATGGATATATGGCATAAGAATGATAATCGAAATTATATCTAAAAAGGGTTCATTTTGTGGTAAAAATATTTCTTCATGAATGTTTGATATGGGTAGATCTTCCTGCAACCAAAGAGATTCCAAAAACTGTTAGTTGAATAATTAATGCTTTTTCTTTATAAATTAATAAATATAAATAAACATTTGTGGGAAGTTTTGTGTGCATTAAATGTTGATTGCAAGAATACAAGCCAAGCTGGAGTTAATCAAAAACAATTGCCAAGGATTAACACTAAGGCATTGATGGTATTACAGAGAAACATTATGACATCGTTGCAATTGGAGACTTGGAGGCAAAGTTAGAAGGGACCTATTTTAATAAATAACAAGAGGGACTTGATAAAGTGGCTGAGAGTGAAAGCAAGCATCAAAGCAATCAGTTAAACATGCAAAGCACAATACCTAGATTCCTATAAGTTGTTTAAGTAAGATAATAGAGCAAACCTAACATCTGCTATGCTCTATATTTGTGGGAATTTAAGGAGATAACTAATATCTTTATGATTGCATGATTGCATGTCTGAATCTGTAACTAACTATGCTTCATAAGGAAGTCGTAATTGTAGGATTTTGTTATTTTCTTTCCTTTTAAATAAGGCCTCATTTGTATCTATGAGGTTAGGTAGTAAGTAGATTGATAGAAGTGATAAACATCTTATTTTTCCAAGTGTAGACACTCAAAAATGGTTCACATCTACGACTTCATCACTTCTTCATACTAATTTGTCCCATTTTCTCATTCTACTAACTTTGATCTTTTGGCCAGATTGACCATATTTCATCATTTGTATCCCCTTTCACATCAATTTCATATCAACTCAAAATCACCCCAAATCAACTCAGAATCACCCCAAATCAACTCGAAATCACTCAAAATCAGTCCTAATCAACCTAAAACGTATCAAACATCCCAAATCAATCATCATTTATCCAACTCCTAGGTATTGTTGTGGCTTTCAGTGCCTTGGAAATCTATCAACCTATCAATCTTATTAATCTGACCTTAGTACTGTCGTGGCTCTCAGTGCTAGGTCAAACTATCATTCATGTCATCCAATCTTTGATATTGTTGAGGCTTTCAATGTTAGATCATGGCATCATCAACCATTTTAATAACATTGACAATGTCCATCGATGTTATTATGATCAAACCTTATCAATCAATTTCAATCCTGTAGCATTTTCAGTGTCGGTTAAATGTTACATATCAACCAATTCATGTCATGTGTCCTTGGAATGTTATCAACTTCAATCAATCAATCTGATCATGGCTTTGATCTATTGGTCATCATCTTATTCGATCTATATCATCATCAAATTTCATCAAAGGGTACAGTTGCATTCATTAAATCAATTTGGCCAATTATCTACTAATTTTCTCTATAGGATTAAATAACCCATAATTTAATTCTATTATTCTCACTAATTATTCTTCCTAGTTATCATCCTCAATTAATTAATCTTATTAATTAATTGATTCATTATCTACAAACCATGGAAATGTACAATTTCCTAAGTTCCATTTTCCATCATTAATTCCATTTTCTACTAATTCTTATTTTGTGGAATAAGAGGATTTTTAATTCAAATATTCCATAAAATATTCCATCATCATGACACTTGGATATGACACCTCGTAGATTCTCCTTTGACACTTGGCTGAGATTTTTCATAATCAAATATTATTACCTCTTACGCATGTCTCTATTTGGCTTCTTTGTCATAGATTCTTGGCTTTAAGTGGGTTGAGGTGTCTTATGACGCGTCATAGATTCTCTTCCACATTTAGCCAAGTTTGACTTGCATGTGTCATAGAATCTCACAATTGGCATATTCTGTCATATGCGTCATAGGAATCTCTTTCCACATCGTACATCTATGGGTGAAAAATCCAATGCCCTCACTTTGAGTGTTGATTATAAAATGAACACTCTTTCTCTCATTTTGGGTCTTTGGATCCGAATGCTGAAGTTTTGAAAATCCAAATCTTTGAATCTCTACTTCTTTGCATTTTGCATTCTTGCTCTCACATAAAATCACACTTCAAGTATTCTCATGGCTTTATTGCTATCATAGGCTATTTGCTTCAATCTTGTGTGCACTATAGGCAAATTGGAGCTACAATCATTTGGAGAAGAAAGAAGGACATGGGAGCTACAAACAAAAAAGGGGGTTTCTATTGCTTTCTCTATTAGTTTGGCTTTCATGGTAGACTAGTGGGTGCTAATATATGTTGATTGAGTTTGTGATTTTCTCATAGTATGTTATGCATTTTAACCCATTTTTCTGGTCCTACATTTGGTGAACCCGACGTGAACATGCATATCTAACTTGGGTTTTCTTGTTTTGTGCTTGTAGGTGCAAGGAAGGAGCTCACTTGGAAGGGTATAACGACTATCTTCTCTTCCTTTTCACACCTAGATTAATTAGGGGATCTATTAAAAGGCTTATGTGCTCTTGTTTCATGCATTCTGTTAGCTTGTTGTCCTAGGGCTCACTCTGCTCTGTCAAGGCGCACTTGGGACCCCTAGGAGCAGTTTTAGGAGCCCAGAAGCCACCAAAACCTCTTTTTGTTGTTTCTAACTTACCAACTATTCCCAACTGGGCCCCAACTATGTCATTGATGTAGTCTGCACTGTTTGGGTGCACTTGGGAGTGTAGTTTTCAAATTTTCAATTGTTGGGTCTTGTTTAGGCACCATTTCCCCACACTCTGCACCTGACTTCCCAACTGCACCCTAAAACTACCAGTTGTGCCCAACTAGGCCCAACTATGTCATTGACTTAGTCTACACTGTCTAGGTGCACTTGGGGATGTTCAAAGCCATTTTGGCCTTCTGGAGAGCAATTTGCACTGTCGGAGCACACCTAGGTTTATAGTACGCACATGCACCAATCAAAATTTGCATTTCAAGCTCCTATCACTCTCTAGGACATAGGTTAGGTGATTTTGTGTTATTAATGATCTATTTGCAGCATGTGGTGATTGTTGGATGAAGATATGATCATAGCAAACTACTGATGTGTGTGCTTTGCAGGACATTGTTGAAGACTTTGTGTGTCTTTCAAAACTATGTGTGTGGATTTCCTAGATTAGATAACATTTCATTTGGTACTTAAAAAGAACCTTTTTCTTTTCTACCTGGCGTGTCTATGGTGTTAGATCCCTAGGAGTTGCATTAGACATATCCTCTCCCCTCGCCATTCATGGATCTTGGGTGTAAGAGAAATCCATGTAACTTCTATAGGAGGCCTGCCTTGGACCAAGATACTCGATATTGGGTATGCCAGGGGACAACCTCAGAGTGGTAATGGGCCAAAGTCAGGTCAACGTTCTAGCCACTATATAAAATTCAATTCTGGTGAAAGCTGTATCGGCAGTATTGTTGCATGATAGCTCTCCTCCAGTACCCTTGTGGTGCATCAAACCCTGGTTCTCGGGGCTGGGAGACCTTCTGCGGAAGTTTATCATTCACTTGCCGAATGGAATGCCTTTACTAAAAATTGTGTTTTAGTGGCCAAAATCCTTTCTATCCACTAGCTCAAGGGGTCACCCATGCCCGTGAAGACATCCTACATTCTCATGGTCCTTAGTAGAGGCAATAGTCGCTTGGGAAGTCATGCCCCTTGGGAAGCAGATCTTGGTAGCCCTAAGAAGTGAGTGTACTGTAAGGGGGAGCCTGTGGTGCCAAGATCCTAGGTTGTTCGCTCTGGATAAGCATGGCTGAACTTTAGTTCAAGTAGGAATTCGGTGGATACAATCCTAAAAGCCTAGGTTGTGGTGTGTTTGTTAACTTTTTACAACTATTCTTGTCTTAATGTGTCTTGCGTGTGTGTAAAACATAATCAAGATAAAAGCCAAACTTTTAAATTTACACCTTGGATATCATTTGAACTTGTCAAAACATCACACATTGCCAAAACATTTCAATCTTTATCAAACTTTGCAAACTTTGGTTCAACACACTCAAACCTTGGAAAACATGTTGACTTGTGCTCCTAAATGTGCTTGGCAAAACTTAGATCTCACACTTAGACTTCACTTGTATTCACCCTAGTCTAGGCTTCATTAATGCATCATATAGACTTCATATTGCACCTTTTAGCTCTCATTTAGTATCTATTACCTTTCATATTGCATCCATTTAGGTTCAGTTCACTTTCCTTAGTTTTTTGCATTCCCATCTCAAAATCAACACTTTGCATTCACCACCTTGCATCCTTGCATACCTATTCATCATCTTGGACACTTTATCCATCATTCTAAGTGTCCTAACCATCATTTTGAGAATTCATACTGGCCCTAACACTGTCCTCTACTATTTACCTCACTATGACATCGATCCTGAAACAATAACTCCCAGAATTGCCTCAATTTCAGCCCAGTTTACCAACTGCACCCAGAAACTACCAACTGTACCCAATTGGGGCCAAACTATGTCATTGACATAGTCTACACTGTTTGGGCACACTTGGTGGTCCTGAGATCCAATTTTGGGTTCCAGATAATATTTTGGGGCTTCAACAATGTCCTTAGGTACTTGGTTAGCTCCCCTTGCACTAGCTTGCCCAGATCTGCATTCTACAACACCTAATCTTCATCACCTTCACTTAAGAAATTATTCTATACATCATAACCTTCATTTTTCATCTCCCAACCCATCCTAACATCAACCCTAGCATCTTAGCTTCCTGGCATGTCAGTTTGGTAACTATACCCTTTAGAATCAGCAAGCATTCTTCCTAGCTTACCAACTGCGACCAAAAACTACCAACTGCACCCAAACTAGCTCCAAGTGCATCAATTACATAGTTGGTACTATTAGGGAACACTTGGCACTATTAGGTCACACTTGGGTACCTGCATGACCATTTTTGGCCTCTGAACTGCACTTTAGGACCCCAAAACTGCATCTAGGAGCCTCTAGACCTACCCATTCTACACTTGACCCAAAATCATATCCTACAGCCAAAATCCCCTTTTTCATCATAAGCATTGTCTGTATCACATATCTTCTCAGCATCATCATGATTTTGAGTCCTCAAAATGTCATTTTGAACCCCCAAAACCTTTGAATTTAGTCAAAAATCTAGAACAAAGTATGAGTCTTAGAGTATCTCCTAGTGTTGATGGATAATGGATCTTGACTAGTATTTTTATCTTTTCTTATCATTTTCTTTGTTCAAAATCTATGTATGTCTTGATATATTTGACCTTTTCATCTTTTATCAATTTGATCTTTTCATCTTTTATCAGTTTTTGGTCAAGATCCAAAGTCCTTTATCACAAGGTTAAACTCCTAGGCAAAATACTTTCAAAAGGTTTTACCTAAGTTAAAAACTTTCCATACACCCTTGTCATAGCATAATAATATCCCTAGCATCCCCAAACATCATTTTTACTTACCCTAGTGGTATATCCCCTTCATATTGCATTGATCAAAATCCTTAGCATCATTTTCACTACCAAACCCTATCAAATTGTCCATCAACCAAATTACCTTCTTGAGCATTTACCCTCATTTTGCATGTCCCAAATGTCATTATGAACCCTAGAAAACCATCCTTTACATAGTCTACCTTTCACACACCAACCTTTAGCATCCCTAGAAAGTCCAAAAGATAACCCTAATTGTCATTTTGCATACCTTAGAGTCATTTTCATCCCCTCTAGTCAAACTTCAAAACATCACCTTGCATTTGCATTTGCATAACATCCCTAGGACATTTGCACTTTGCACATCAAAACCATAATTCATCTAGCATTTCCTCACATTCCATAACATTCCTAAACACTTAAAAATTCCAAAAAAACACTCATATCTTGCATACCCACCACTCTAAATCACCCAAAACACTGAAAAATTCCATTGAATTTGCACTCTTAGGTATCATGCCAGCACTTACTAGGACACAATCAGCTCAATGACCTGAGGAACTCTATCAACCTTTGTTTTCTGAGGCACAAGCACAACCAAAACCTCATCCAAGATAGAAAAAGATCAAGAAAACCCAACAAACCTTTGACAAAGACCAAATTGAGGCATCACAACCATTACTAGAAGACCCCTTGAACATGTATCTGCAAGATCCTCAAGCTATGGAACAACAAACCTTGAACAATACACCTACCATGAGATTTCCTCCAAACACTTCCCCCACACATGGGATGGTTCAATGGAGTCCTGACTTTGAACCTATATTCATGCCAATGCCACCAGGAGGAGGAAGTGTACCACCTCACCTGAAGATGAACAATCACATGCATTTGAATTTAGCCAACCTAACACATCAAACATACAACAAGGTATTGTACACCTAAGTGATGACACTAACACTGATTATGGCATCACTGATGAAGAAATGGCTAGGGCGTGTCAAGACAAAAAATTTCGCAAGAACTTCAAACGTTTGGCAACACAAGAAATTGTCAAATTTAACCCAAACTTGGAAGGTCCTAGGTCCAAAAATCAAACCAACACAACAATTGAAAACATCCAACCCATGATAAATTTTGACTTAGACAAGGGAAAAACAACCTTTGGATTTTTCAAACACAATAATGGTACCTATAAGGTCCCATCAAGAACCAACAATTGAAATCCTCCAAAGTACATTTGAACACATCAATGTTAACCCCTTGTTTGATGAAATACCACCAATCCCTAAACACCCCAAAAGGACATTAAGACTTGATTTTAGTCACATGATGCAACAAAAAGATGCACCTAAAGGGACCCATGCTCTAGGGATGCCAGAAATACCTCCTTTGGAGGCAAATCAACAAAGTACACCTTTGCTTCTAACTTTACCCCATGCTACAACATCAAACACTATGGAGCCTCTCATAAATACAACATGTGAAACATCAAGTGCAACCATCCCTATAGATGCACAAAGGAAAAGTCTTATTGACATTACGCCCATTCCTAATAGGGACACATCTCATAGTCAAGTCAATATGATGTCACAGGAAGGAACATCTAAAACACAAAGGTACCAAAATAACAATACAAACATGACGTTCCATTCTCAAGGACTTAGTCAACCCCCACGACAACAACAACCTACAATGGTACAAGGACTCAACACTTCCAAGGCACAACCAAGTCCACATCCACTTGACACACATCCCACATATCAACACAACATCAAACACAATGACAACAACCACAAGTGTGGAAAACATCCAACATTCCTAACATGCAATCCCATATGGACCCACTTGACTTAAACACAATTTATCAACAACAATTTCAGCAGCAATTCCAACAACAACAAATGATGTTTGCTAAACAACAAGAGCAACTCAAGCAATATTTGGAATACAAAAAATGCCTTGAGCAACAAATCGAATACCAGCAACATTTTTTACAACAACAACATGTGCCACAACAACCTCAATAGATACCTCTGAACAACAAGCACGCACATGGTCTCACATACAACCAACAGAGGTATCCCAACAACAACCACAACACACAGCACAACAACAAAACATGGTACAACAATCGCAGTCAATCCCACAACAACTGCCACATCAAATACCACAACAAGTTCCCCAACAACAGGGACCTTTCTGTCTTCGAGGTGATAACATACCTCCACCACCTAGCGACACTTCATCAGACTCATCAGACACAGAAATGTCAGAACCAAGTAGACATAGTTCTCGCCACAGGAAACGGTCTACTCATAGACACAAAAGACTTGAAGGAAAGACCATCATGCAAAACCCCAATGAGGAATTATTACAACAATTCAAACAACTTTCCAAACAAGTTGAGGCATTGGGAGTCCAAAAGAAATAGGCTCTATATACAAAAAGTGACCTACGTCCTAATCCATTTGATAAAAATCAGTATATACCTCCATTCCCAAAACATTTTGAAGCTCCAAGGTTTGAAAAATATTGAGGAAAAGGAAACCCTATTGATCACATCTGATAATTTTGTGCTTCATGTACTGAACTCAGTGATGAGCCCACTTACCTTATGAGATTGTTCCCTCGTTTTCTAGATCGGCCTGCACTTGAATGGTACTCCAAACTTCCTGGTAATATCAAATCTTGGTCAGAGCTAGCAGACAAGTTTATCTCCCACTTTTCCTTTAACATCACAAATGAGGTGACACTTTCTGATTTGTGCTCAACTAAGCAAAAGACAGGAGAATCATTCATCACATTCTTACTACATTGGAGAAGCTTAGTTAGTCAATGCTCACTAGACATTCCTGAAGAACAACAAGTAAACTTGTGCATTGAAAACTTAGTCCCCAACTTAATGTATGAACTCAAAATCAAGAGTCCAAGCACCATTTCTAAACTAATGAAAAAAGGGGCTAGTATTGAAGATGCTCTTATCCATAAGGGAATCCTCAAGATAAACAAAGAAAACACAAACACCAACTCATCTAATGACAAGGAAAAAATTTTCTCCAAAAACAAGAATGTGACTAATGATTGCATTGTGGATGCTTGCATGATTACCACAGCACAACCTCAATTGACTTTGAAAGGTGTAAACCATACAAATTCAGAAACTCCTAATCAAACAACACCTCAACAACAGAAAACTGAGACTTCCACACAAGACAAAAGACATCCTAGAACCAAGGATAGAAAATTCACACCATTGGGAATACCACTTGAGACTGCATTACAACAGTTACTGTGTAATAACTTCCTGTATCTACCCCCAATCAAAGATGAACCATTAACTAAAGCAGATTGGTGGGATGACAAAAAGTATTGTGATTCGATCGCACCAAAGGACACAAGACTTCATCATGCTTCCAATTGAAACATGTAATACAAGACCTTATTGATGATGGTGTAATCACTGTTGATCCATCACTATTAGCATCCAACTCTGATCATACTATTTTCAAAGATCCCTTGGGTAATCATGACAAAGAGAAACCCTCAAGTTCAAACTCAAACTCACAAGGTAATGTGAATTACACATGCACCAGCTATGACTACACCATCAATTGCTTTAATGAGTCCAAATTTTGCATATCCACATTCACATTGAAGGCTGAAGACCATCGCTGTCCTATCACTACATGTCGTAGTAAGATCACCCTACCTGAAGCCCCATCTAGACCTACTACTTCTACTAGATCTGCACCCCCAAGTAGACCTGTTGCTCCTACTTCATCTAATTATAGCCTTGTTGGACAACTTGGCAAAACCCCTGCACAAATATCCATTTTGGACCTACTATGTGCATCTCCCCAACACCAAAAGATCTTGGAGCAAGCCCTTAAAGAGTCAGTAGTCCCAGATAACATTGATGTTGCCCAGTTCCAAGCCATGGTTGGAAACCTATCCACATCACAGCATATCACCTTTTCCCCTCAAGATATTCCTAAGGAAAAAACTAACCATAATGATCCCCTTTATCTCAAAGTCTTCATCCATAATGCCAAAGTCAGACGTGTCTTAATAGATGGAGGAGCAAGACTGAACATCTATACTCTTAAGGTTGTCAACAATTTGGGTTATTCTGAAGATGATGTGGATCCATCTCAAAGAATCACAATAAAAGCTTATGATGATGGTGAACACTTCTCTAGGGGCATCATCACATTACCTGTCAGAGTTGGTCCAGCTACTAAAGATACATTGTTCCATGTCCTAGATATTGAAATGAATTGCAACATGATACTAGGATGCCCTTGGCTTTATGACATGAAAGTAGTCCCTTCTACATATCATCAATGTCTAAATTTTTCCTATAATAACATGGAGGTTACCATCCCTAGGGATCCAGATCCTTTCCAATTTTGTGCTAATCTAAGAGATGCTACTGCATACCAAATCCCAACAAACAATGAAGCACAACCCACAAATTCCTCTCAGTATGTGGATGCTGATATACTACTCAGTAAAGCCAAGGAAAAGATGAAGATTGAAGACAATGGGTGTGGAGAGTACTTTATGTCTCAAGTCTCTCACATTAGGGAATCACTTTCTCCCATTAGTACAAAGAATTATACTTCTATCAATGAGAATACATCCGTATGTATTGAGAAAGCAAAAGCAGAATGAGAACCCACTTTGATATCTCCTAGCAAGTATGGACTTGGGTTTACCATCATGAAAAAACAAGGCTATAATGGCTATAGTGGTCTTGGATCTCAGAAACAAGGAATCATTGAACCTATCACTACAGAAGGACAACCTCCTAGTTTGGGGTTTGGATTTAAACCATTACGAATAGGTCCTCCTAGTACCACAGTACCTACATGTAAGACTATGGATGTTTCGAATGATGAAAAGGCATCTAAGGATATCCCACTTGAAACCAACAATCCCCTAGCCTCTGAGCATAACCCCAATGACCCAGTTGAATTAGTTACCCATATATCTACCTTCAACCAAAGCCCATTCAACACTGATGATGACATCTCCTCAATTTATCCTAAACCCTTGGATTGGGACCAACATGGACCACCAATTTTTGATCGATTCGACAATGATGACACTCTTATAATAGAATTTGAAGGCATTATGACTGAAGATCATAAAGAAGCGATTTCTCCTAAAGAGAACACATTGGTATATTTTGGGGAGCCAACTCCACTTTCTAGTTACAAAGCAAAAAGAGAAAAAGATAGCAAGCATAGGTCTCTTGGTGAAAATCAAAAGGCGCCATTAGACTATAAAAAATCAAAAGCTAAGCAGCTCCCATTGATACAAAATGAAAAATATGATGCCATGAATATCAATGTTCCAATGTTCAACATGCCACAAAGTCTTTTGGAGCTCTCTCAATCAGCATTCATGCGGAAGGTCATTGATCTCAACCCTCCCAACCCTCCCTTATATCCATTTATTTATCCCTAAATCCAGCTACCTAATTTGTCCAATAACCAAGATCAAATCCTTCTCCAACAAGCCTTTGCATATGTCATCATCAGTGACATCCCACGTGAAATTTTGATTGACCCAATTATCCTCAAATGCCTTGATTCGCAAGAGATAGACATTGTCTTACATATGGTACATGATGGTATATCTCGAGGCCTTTCTAGTGGTTTGATTTTAGCTATAGACTCAGAACAACTCCGACATAGTTATGGTTAGTCATGGATCTAGAGCTCATCAACTAGTAGCACCAACAACAGATATCTTCTCAGCATTTGGCAGTGATATTCTTGATTTCATTTAAAAGTCCTAAAAAAAATCAAAAAAATAGTAAAAAGTCATGAAAAAAGAAAAGAAAAAACTGAAAAAAAGTGATGAAAAAATGGATGCCTTGATGAAAACCTGGCAAACAGGCGTCTTGGCACAAAAATTTGAGTCAAGAGAAAAATTCCGTCCAAAAGTGAAAACCTGGCAAACAGGCGCTTTAGGCAAGTACCATGGTGAAAACTTGGCAAATAGGCACTTTGGGCAAGTACCATGGTGAAAACCTGGCAAATAGGCACCATGTGTAATCAGTTATTGCTTCTCCATCTATCAGGATTCCATCTGGTCTTTTCCTCCTCTATCATTCCTTGATCATATCCTTCATATTGCAAGACATTCTTGGTTCCTTATCATGGCTCACGAACTGGTTAATGTCCCTCGTTACCTTGCTTAAGCATCACCAGTCTACACACACAGTCTGTCATTGGCCTTTGTACATAATTTGTGTCTTTTCTGGGGGCATATTACCTACATGGTGTGTAAGTTTGAATTTGAACTAGGGGCATACCCCTAAATGTTTTTTATCCATTGGACCTATCGCATAACGGATTGGAGTTAACACTTGTATATGCTTATACGATCTTGAAAAAATCCATAAAAATCATAAAATGTCCTAAGAAAATCACTAAAAATCACATAATGTCCTGAAAAAATCCTAAACATTCACATACGATCCTGAAAAAATCACTGAAAATCATAACATGTCCTGAGAAAATCACTAAAAATCACATAATGTCCTGAAAAAAAAATCCTAAACATTCAAATACGATCCTGAAAAAAGCACAAAAAATCATAAAATGTCCTGAAATAAACCCTAAAAATCATAAAATGTCCTGAAGAAATCAGTTACACAAAAAAAATCAAATATCCCCACAAAAACCCTAAAAATCACAAAACTCGTCAAAAATTTGCAATAAACCTTGTACATACTCACTGTGGATAACCACCCCTTTTGTGTAAACACTTGCACTTTGTAGACTAAAAATCAAAGCACTACACTTTTAAGACAATCACACTATCTGACCAACGTGAACCAACAATCAATCCAACATGTCACTATGAACCTATCAACTGAATCCACAAACAGTGCTATCACATTATCAACCTGTCAAACACTATCTACACACCTAAAACACTAACAAGTATGTAATAATGGAGAAGGATAGTTGTTGGCTCACACTGTTTAGTGAGTGATTTATTTTTTTTGCTTTGTTTTTCTTTGATCATGTTCCTATGCCACTCGATGATATAAAACTAATCTATGAGACTAGTCAGGATGGTTCATGGTCATTTTTTTCCATTTCTATCTATTACAATGTACCTTTGAGAGTCCTGGGCATGTACATATGCCTTAGAAAGGACAAGGTCATTCTCTGTCTACATCGTGCTTGTTTACGCAAAAGGCTTGCATTTGCGCTCTGGCCCTTTATGCCATGATGTGTTTCATTCCATTTGACATATAGTGCACTTTCTACAAGAAAAAGTCTTTCCATCATACTAACATCTCCTCATCTCATCTTTCTTCTTCATCTCATTCTCTATCACCATAATCATGTCTTCTGATTCACCAAATCATCTTCATCTCGCATTCATGCATTCTTGCATCATCCTACAATGTCAATCAACTTTCTGTGGCTTTCCATCTGGTTCAACCTCAGTCTTACATTTGTCTCATCATATTTGACCAAATATGAACATTTTTGATGATTTCCCTCATGTTATGACATCTTTCCATCATTTTGGTCATGCACACACAGTTTCGGGTCATTCCGAGTCCAATCGGGCTGATTATGGGCCCTAGAGCCTTTTAGGGTGTAATCTGCATTGTCTAGGCATAGTTGGGACTCCCAACTATTTCATTGATACACTTGGTCATGCCAATTGCATCATTGATGCACTTGGTAGAGTTTGGGCGCACTTGGGGACCTAGGTTATCCAGAACTGCTCCCAAAACCCCTAGGTTGCACTCTAGAGGCCATAACTTTTGTGTTTCAACTCTGATTTACAAACCATTAATTGTGTTGGACTCATATCTTTCTTGTGAACAAAATGAGCTATCATTTTCATTATTTGGTCCCTATATGGATTGTTAATCATTTCAATTACTCTTGGGTTCCTAGTTGCCCCCCGTCATGTTGATTTTGGCCCCCAGAGCCCTCTCGGGCACATTTTTGCACTTTCTAAGACCACTTGGGCTTCCCAAGTGTGTCGTTGATGCACTTGGAATTTTCATGGTGCACTTGGGCTTACCAAGTGCATCAATTATGCAATTCATTGAGTTTTGGGCACAGTTGGGGACCTAGGATACCCAGAATTGCTCCCAGAGCCCCTATGTTGCACTTCGGAGCCCATAACTTTTGCGTTTTAACTCAGAATTGCAATCCATTAGTTGTTTTGGATTCATATCTTTTTTACAAACAACATGAACTATCATTTTCATCATTTTGTATTTTTATTGAGTGGTAACCCATGCAATCATTCTCAGGCTCCGGAGTGATCCTGTTTTGCACTCTAGATCTCATAACTTTCACATCTTAGCTCTCATTTGTGATCCGTCAATTGCTATGGTTTTTTTTCTTCTTTTTGTCAATAAATTGACTTATCATATGCTCATCTTAGTCAATTTATTGAGGGGTCACCCATATATATCATCCCTACTGGGGCATGTTGTGGCTTTCTCATCAGTTATTCTTTGATACAACGCTCTAAATCACATTGTATCAAAGAGGGGCAAAATGTAGACACTCAAAAATTGTTCAATCTACAACTTCATCACTTCGTCATACTAATTTTTCCCATTTTCTCATTCTACTAACTTTGATCTTTTGGCCAGATTGACCATATTTCATCATTTGTATCCCCTTTCACATCAATTTCATATCAACTCGAAATCACCCCAAATCAACTCGGAATCACCCCAAATCAACTTGGAATCACTCAAAATCAGTCCTAATAAACCTAAAACATATCAAACATCCCAAATCAATCATCATTTATCCAACTCCTAGGTATTGTTGTGGCTTTTAGTGCCTTCGAAATCTATCAACCTATCAATCTTATCAATCTGACCTTAGTACTGTCGTGGCTCTCAGTGCTAGGTCAAACTATCATTCATGTCATCCAATCTTTGACATTTTTGAGGCTTTCAATGTTAGATCATGGCATCATCAACCATTTTAATAACATTGACAATGTCCATCGATGTTATTATGATCAAACCTTATCAATCAATTTCAATCCTGTAGCATTTACAATGTCGGTTAAATGTTACATATCAACCAATTCATGTCATGTTTCCTTGGCATGTTATCAAATTCAATAAATCAATATGATCATGGATTTTATCTATTTTTCATCATCTTATTCAATCTATATCATCATCAAATTTTCATCAAAGGGTACAGTCACATTCATTTAATCAATTTGGCCAATTATCTACTAATTTTCTCTATAGGATTAAATAACCCATAATTTAATTCTATTATTCTCACTAATTATTCTTCCTAGTTATCATCCTCAATTAATTGATTCATTATCTACAAACCATGGAAATGTACAATCTCCTAAGTTCCATTTTCCATCATTAATTCCATTTTCTACTAATTCTTATTTTGTGGAATAAGAGGATTTTTAATTCAAATATTCCATAAAATATTCCATCATCATGACACTTGGATATGACACCTCATGGATTCTCCTTTGACACTTGGCTGAGATTTTTCATAATCAAATATTATTACCTCTTACGCATGTCTCTATTTGGCTTCTTTGTCATAGATTCTTGGCTTTAAGTGGGTTGAGGTGTCTTATGACGCGTCATAGATTCTCTTCCACATTTAGCCAAGTTTGACTTGCATGTATCATAGAATCTCACAATTGGCATATTCTTTCATATGCATCATAGGAATCTCTTGCCACATCGCACATCTATGGGTGACAAATCCAATGCCCTCACTTTGAGTGTTGATTATAAAATGAAAACTCTTTCTCTCATTTTGGGTCTTTGGATCCGAATGCTGAAGTTTTGAAAATCCAAATCTCTGAATCTCTACTTCTTTGCATTTTGCATTCTTGCTCTCACATAAAATCACACTTCAAGTATTCTCATGGCTTTATCCCTATCATAGGCTCTTTGATTCAATCTTGTGTGCACTATAGGAAAATTGGAGCTACAATCATTTGGAGAAGAAAGAAGGACATGGGAGCTACAAACGAAAAAGGGGGTTTCTATTGCTTTCTCTATTAGTTTGGCTTTCATGGTAGACTAGTGGGTGCTAATATATGTTGATTGAGTTTGTGATTTTCTCATAGTATGTTATGCATTTTAACCCATTTTGCTGGTCCTACACCAAGTTATTGTAATACTGCATATTTGAATGAATACATGACTTTGCTAAGTTTCTATACTTTAATCTAATTTGATCTTTCCTTCACTCTTCTGTGGGGGCCCACACAGAAGGTGGAGTTTACTTTAGTAATTAGGAGTTAGACTCAGTTTCCTACGTTTAGTTTAGAACTGTTGTTCCCATAGCCACTGGAAACAGAATCAGTCACTATTCCTACAGCAATAGGTGCATAGATGTATGGTTAAATAATTGGAATTTTCTTCCAAGCATTTGATAGTTTTCTTTCCTTTGGATAAACTAGATTTCCTTAATGGTTATTTCATTCAAGGTAGTAGTGACTTTTAGTGAAAACTAGAGCATATACTTTCTAGACATCATCTCAAGTTCACACTCCCAGATTTTCATTTAATGAAAATCAACATAGTACTTTGGTAGTAAGGGATGCCCAATCCTATAACTAAAAAGGTGTTATATTGGCTAGACATTTTTGGCACTGTTGTCAGGCATGCTATTAGTCTAGTATTCACTATCAAGTCACTTAGTTAGTTTCATTTTTAAGTATTTTTGTATGCATAGGAGAAGAGACCACCTTGGAAGATTTCTTCCCAACTTCAATTAAGAAGATCCTTTTTATCCTAATCCTAAAGAAAGAGAAGAAAGAGAAGATGAAGAATAATTGTTTGAAAACATATTCGTAGAAGTACCAAATCAAGTGCAATCACCAACCACATCTAAAGAATCCTTCCATTTGAATAATCTTTTTGCTGAGCCAGAAAATCAAGATAATCCATTAGCTCTAGTCATTCATCAGCCACCACTAGGACATCCACAAATGGGAGCAGCTCAACCTACCTTTCCCTTTTGAATCCCTACTTAGCAGGGTAACCAAAATCTGAAAAACATACCCTCAACTGCCCTATCCAAGTTCTATGGCCTTATTACTCAAGATCTAGAAACCTTTCCCTTTGAGTTTGACATTTTTTTTCAAAGTTATGACTACACAACCGATGCTCATAAATTGAAATTGTTTCCATCAACTCTCAAAGAAGTTGCTTTAAGATGGTTCATGAGTCTAGGTGCCAATGCTATGACAGATTGGCCAACTATGAGTAATCTATTCCTTAATAAATATAAGGAATATTGTAGAGGCCATGACTTAAAAGGAGATAACATTTTTAAGATGTCACAAAAGGAGGATGAGACTCTAGAGGACTATGTTGCCCGGTTCATGTTTAACTTGCAGTGCAACATGCAGCATCAACTGAACGAGGAGTCCCAAAAATATCTCTTTCTGAAAGGAGTGAATGACAGGAGTATGGAAGCCTTAGACTTAATGGCTAGAGGTGACATTACATAGAATATGTGGGCTAAAATCTACAACATTTGATTGAATTATTCTAGAGAAACAATAAAAAAAGGACAAGGTTTGAGGGACTTACTACCAAAAACTCCTAGTGCTAGAGTATCTAAGATAGAACTGTCAAACCTCCTATCAGATTTCAAGAAAGATATCATTAATGATGTCACTACACAACTAGACACCATGCAAGCACCAAGAAAGAAGGAGGATGTTGATATTACATTAGTAGGATATCACCCCCATTGCAAAGAGAAGAAACACAACTACCGATGCAAGCCTATTACTAGTTTGGAATCACAACATGTGCCTACTAAATTCAAGGCAATTGATGAAGATAGGGAAGTCCTCTATGTTGCCCAACAAATGCCATGGGCTCCAATATCAAGTATTCCTCAAGACCCACTCCATAATTATGGTGGTAATAGTCAATGACAACAACAGCATGGTAATTATAATAATTGAAAGAAACCTAACCAAGGTTGGTAGTAACCTATCCAAGGTTGGCAGTAGCCTAAACAAGGGTGGCAGCAACCTAACCAAGGTTTGCAATAGCCTAACCAAGGTTGGCAGCAGCCTAACCAAGGGTGGAAACAACCTCAACAAGGTTGGTAGCAACCTCAGCAAGGTTGGCAGCAACCCCAAAACTGGCAGCATCAACAACATCAACTAGCCTTTACTCAGGCCCCTCAACAGCAAGCCCTAATGCCTCCTGTAGCCAATACAGCCCCTCCAAAATAGCCACAGTTACTTGCACAACCTATGCCTAATCCTAATAGTGAAAAACCTTCAACCCAGCAACAAAGCCATTATATCACCTTGAATGATATTCATCTATGATCTGGAACAACACTTACATCACCTCAATAGCCCATTATAACAGAAATAGATGATACAAATGTTGAGTTAGCTCAAGAACCTACCACCATTGTCTCTCCTATAGCCAAGAAACCAAATAGGTTAATAGAGAAAATTTTGCCAAATAAAAATCAAGCTTCACTAGATTTATTTGAATAACTCAAGAAAATAACGATAAAAATTTCCTTGCTCAGTGCAATAAAGGAAGTGCCCATAAATTCAAAATCCATCAAAGAAGCATGTATTAAAAATCTAGGAAGGAAAAAGAAAGATCCAAAGACTATCCATTTCCTCCACCATCTTTTCAATGTTATGCTCAATAACCTCAAGATGCCTAAGTATGCATACCCTAGAAGCCCAGTAGTAACCCTTTCCATTCAAGGAGTGCAAGTGCATAATGTCTTAATAGACCTAGAAGCATCCATTACTGTATGGACCAAGGAAGTAGCGTCTGAGTTAAACATCATTGGTCTCAGACAAACACCAATAATCTTGCAGTTAATAGATAGTCATTAATACATTTGGCATCAATTTGCGATGGCTATGTGTCGCAATTATGACAGAAATGTATCGCCACTACGATAATAATAGACGTCATTGTTTATTAGTCACAAATTACAACATCTATCCTGTACCATTGCAATTACGATGCATATCCATCGCTATGCCACCACTTTAGTGTAACATCAACATCGTCACAATTCTAGTGGTTGATTGACAATTTTGATGAAAACCCCAAAAATGGCGACGGTTGTTGACCACTTTATTGTGACATCAACACCGTCACAATTCTTGTGGCCTCCATCACAAATCTGACATCTACCACTAGAATTGCGATGACAGTTGGCATCACAATTTTTTTCACCAACGTCGTAGTTGTGATGTCCACCACTAGAATTGTGATGGTCATTGTCATCACAGCTATAGAAACCCTGTCACAACTCTTGTGGTAGATGTCACAATTGTGACAGATACAAAGTAAAACAAAACAAAAAAAATCCTCGGTTATATTCAACTATCAATACCTGCCCATACTGACCACCCCTATCAATCAGTTGTCAATATAGGTATTTTTCCATATAGGCAAGGATTGCTAGGCTAGATTGAATTGAGAAAGAAGGCACTAAAAACACATTACAAGAAGATTTGGAGTGCAAAATTCATAACATAAAACAAAAAGTGGAGTTATTTGTACGAGGAGAAATTGACCCAAGATAAGTGTACGAGGAGACAATCTCAATTTGTTGACCCAGGAAGTTGAACTAAAGATGCAAGGACTTTAAACAAATGAAGATCATAACTCGAGTCTTGCTCAAGTTCACCACCAACTGGCATTGGTCACAAAATGAGGCTAGTTCATCAATAAGCCTCTGGAGCCCCTCCTGAGAAGAGGCCAGAAGGACCACATCATCTACAAATAGGAGAATGGAGATCAAAACCCAATACAAGTAGAAGCCATCCTTGGGGAGTGAAGCCTCACAGAGGGAGACCTCGAGCTCATCAATATAGATGCCCAATAATGTAGGGGGGAGAGAGCAGTCCTACTTCACCTTGATGGTGTTGTGAATCAGATCTAAAAATCCCTCCAGAGTCCAAAATCTACCAAACATTGTCTCGTAGATTCTCATAATCACTATCACTAGTATATCTGGAGTACTAATGTCTCTGAGTCTCTAAAAGAGAGACCCCTGAGGCTTTGAGTCAAAGCCCTTGCAAAATTCTACGAAACAATAGTAGACTTTTGCAGTACAGTGTCAAGCCCCCTCAATAGCTCGCAAGGTTAAAATGTGATCCATAGTCTAATAATCTACATGGAATCCCATATGTCCTCTAGCATGGCACTATCACTTGTCAAGTTGTCGAGTAAGAATAATGTTCAAAACTGTGGCATAAAGCTTGGCAAAGGTATGCTCGATCATGATGGTCCTATAGCTATTGGTGTCCAATGCCAGCCCAAATTTGTGAATCAGATAAATCATGTGCATCGACCAAGAAGCATGGAAACCAATACACACCACCCTATCAAAGAGCACCGAGAGGATGGGGCACATAATCGAAATACCAATCTTTAAAAACTTTTTCTAAAAACTATCCTTGTCGGTAGCTCTGCTACATCTCATAACTCTGATGGCCTCACAAACTATAGATGGAGTGAAAAGATGGCAATGGGTGGGCGAGGTAAGATGAGTGGTTCATTGACTAGGGATATCATAGAGAGTAGAGGCGTGGGAAACCAGGGAGTGCCAATCAAGGGTGGAAGGTAGGGGAGGATGGCAAAAGAAAAAAGTATGCCAGAAGGATTTTGGGTTGTGGGCAAGCATGTCACAGATGGATCTGCACTGTTAATCCACAAATAATCACTTCCTGTGACGAATAAAGTGATGATATCAAGTGCCCATCTGAGTGCACAAGGGGGGATGGGAAGCAAAAGATGCATGCAAGGAGTGATGGAAAGATTTACACCCAGTGTTGAACCAAAGATTAATAGGATATGATTTTTGACTAGCGTAGCCAAGGGGGGAGGAGGTGCGGTGGGGTATAGAGAGGAGGGAGGACTCCTAGATACCATCAATAACTAGATCAAATAAGAATGAGGCCTAGGAGGGATTAGTAAAGCAATTTGGGGGGATTAGTAGAAATAAAATTATACCACTTGTAAAGTTTAAACAAACCAACATATTAAGAAAAATAATTCTAAGTAGGACATGCTCTATTAAGATGCATCTAGTTTAGAAGCTTATTGATAGTGTAGGCATATGTCCTATGTTTACCTTCTCCCTACAAGTTGAGAACTCCTTATAGAGTTCTAAGTAGTCTTTCTAGTTCTTGAGACATGTTGGATTGTAGCTATGACACTCATATTAACATCCTTAAATGGAGATAATTTTTCCTCAAAACAATCACTTGTTCCGAACACATCTGTACATGATTCATCTATTGTTCTTGGTAAGGTTCTTCTTACTTGAGTTTCTTTCTTCACTTTCACCTCAGGTTTAATCCTCTTTATTCCTACATGTGCTTCATTTTCTCCATCAACAATTGGATATCACTAAAGCTTTTGATTTTCTCCATATTACTTGAGTTTCTTGCTTGAGCCTTTGATATCACTAATATATCTGAACTCGATCTCCACAAAGAAAACAATAACTTGCAAAGAAAAATTGAACAAAATATAAATGGGAAAATTGATTCTCTTTTCGACAAAGGTATGCTGCTATAATAGGAGTACAAGACCACAAAGGACATAGAGTATAGTTCATCAAAATAGTGGACTTTGAAAATCTAAAACAATGAAGAATAGCTCATCACTTTTACAACTCTAAAACAATGAAGAATAACTAATCATTATGGTAATAAGACATCAACATTACAACTCATAACAGAGAGAGTACAATTATGACTGTTAGTGACAATATGCAAAAGATGCAGTGACCATGGAACCATCAAAAAATAGTGGCATTGAACATAAAACTAAAATACATATGCAGTCATGTGCTATAGAAAAAATAATCTAACCATCGACATTAACGACATAGTAGAGATAATGTCTAAAAATAATGGTCATGGCAAGCAAGTAGGCATGTTGTTTTACAAAGGCAAAGGGGTACGAGTATGTTGTGATAAACCCAAACCAATGTTACATGAGTCATAGTGATCAATCTAAATATAAGTTTGAGAAATATGTTAAGGAAATACTATAGCAGTAAGCTTATGAAATACAATGAATTCATTGATGCATCAGTGATGATAGCACTAGGGCAGCATGCTATTATAGTGGTAACATGCAACTATAGGAGTTAATGCACTGATTGAGCAATCCCAAATCAAAAGAAGTCATCAGCAATAAAAGAAACATTAATTTAATGAATATTATTGATATCTCATGAAAGGAAACTGTGTTGTATGAAGCGACATGAAAGTACAATGGAGGTGTTAGCACTGATTAATAATATCATTGGCAATTGCAAGAGATTATTGTTTGATGAACTATGTAAGTGCACTGCCTTGAATGATAGTCAACCATGTTTATAGTTAATATTGATGGTGATCAACAAAGTCATATATTATGACAATGTCGCCAAATATGCCATTAAAATAGAGATGGCATAAAACCCCGGGATTTACTCACTAAAGTATTGTTCTAAGAATAAATTAGTATTTACAAAAATGATTAACTCATTAATGTATCATGCTAAAAAATAATGAGCCTTTACAGTACACAAATAAACAAATAGAAATCCCAAAGCATTTTTTGTAGATTTCTTCAAAATGGAGATGCATGATGGTTTACTAAGTAATAGCATACAATCAATTATGTCTTGGGGTAGATAACGTCTTCCAGAAGACAATCAACGATAAGAATCAAGTAAGGTATTGTTATTAAAAAGTGCTGGGATAGAAGGTGTTGATCAAACATTCTAAGATTAAAATGAACTTGCCTCATGTTCATGACTAATGGCTAACATCTCCCCTCAATCTAGCTTGTGTTGTCCAAGGCCTTGGGAAACTTGAAACAAAAAAATTTTTAGGTCCTTCGCTAAAGCTTCATTTTGAAATTGGTGAACCTACATAGACAAATATTAAAAAAAATTATAAGGTATCATGATGCCACCTCCTTATTACCAATAAGTTGTTTGAGTATGTTTTCCACCTATGAACTACTATTGTATATGAGAATCTTTCCTCATCTTTCATAAATTTTTTGATCTTATAATATAAAGGGAGTGGTCCCTAATAATAAGAAACTAGTGATTAAAGAAAACACATAGTTATCAATAATGATAAGATTCTATAAGTCTCAAATAAGTGAGTTAAAACCCAATTCACAATGATAAAAATTTATACTTGACATGAAAGAACATGTCTATAAAATTGTTATTTACTCATAAATTTATTACAGATTCATAATATAGAATACCCAAAATGGATTCACTCCACATGCATTCTTCACAAAGTTAATAAGATCAAAAGAGAAAATATTATCTCTTAATAATATGATATTTCCACTCACATTTAGTGTCTTCAAATTTCAAACTCAACATTTATCATTTGTAGTGTTAGCTTATTTTCAGCATGAATAAGACATTGAGACTAATATAAACTAAACTCAAGCAAGAATCAAGTCCAAAGGGATTGTGATGACGTGGAATAGAATATTCTTCACTGTATTCCAAAAAATAGTGTTCTAAAACAATTTAGTGTGCACCTCTAAGAGCAGGACCTAGATTCATATCTCTATTACTGAATTCAAGAGACCAATTAAAAGTATTTGAAAACTTGAGCTATAAAAAGTTCTTGTTTGCTGGAGACACTTGAAAGATTTTCACCATTCTCCCCATAACCTCCAATTGCGTGAATAAGACCATCCAACACTACATAAGAAAATTCATAGTATGCCACATTCATTTATGTTAGTTTGCTTTGTCTAGCACACAGTCTAGTTACAAGGGCTTATCAATCTGGCATTTCCTTATTCCAGAATGGAGTTAAAGCCTAAAGATATCTGAAATCCAATCATCTCACAACCTTAAAACTATCTCATCTAATCAAATTTAATGCCATAAAACATAATTATTTATCTAATTTTAGTTATATTCAATTCACCATAATCAAACCTTTAATTAGATTTTGGTACTCCTGTGTAACCTCTCTAATCACTTACAAATGGGCTATTCTAGATGTTGGTATTAGAAATAGCATGGATAGACTAATCCAATGCCCAAATATTACCAATTAACACTGCTCAAATAAGAATGAGATTCAATTAAGTCTTACCTCAATCATGTCCCTAATATTGATGACCAGAGCAGATGGGTTTAATAGGAATCCATTCACCATCATTACACATCTATAGCCCTACTATTTCATCATCCTGCAACAAAACAATCAAAGCATATCCATCTAAATGAGGGCTTATACCTAAACCCAGATCCGGTCTTGGGCAGGGTGGGTAGTAATTCAATCTCATTCTCTGTCTCATTTTTCCTCACATGTTAAGAAAAAAGTTTGTTGGTAGCCCAAGATATTCAGATAAGAGGCAAATAATTTTGTTGCAAAGTCTTTGAATTCGAAGAGCATATTGATCCATAGTTAATCTACAACAAACAGGCAACATGATTTGAAAAACAAATTAAAATAATGAAAATCAGATGGACAAGAACAAAGCTAATACACCAAGAAATTATTTTGAAATGGATTGTAAAAACTTAATGACGTAGATGTGCTTTTCATACCTACAGCCATCGAAGGCTTAGGATAGCAGAAGAGGCAAAAATAGATTTTACATAATATTTTTATCAATGTGAATTAACAAAGATTTGGGTACCTAAAATCCATTGGCTTTGTTGGCCAGAAGTCCATTTTTCTATCCTATGGGGGCAGAGTAGTCAAGGACATCATATCCACCCAGTCTAGTACTTGTTCATCAGAGATTACAAAAGCCTGGCCATAGCCTTCAAGCTCTTGTATTTTGTTTATGAGTTTTTCTTGCAGGGGCAGTTGAATGAAATCCCTTACAACTCTCTTCATTCTATCTGTCGAGAAAAGAGGAATTCCATGATTCACAGCCTATAATAGAGATATACATATCATATTAGTGAAGCAAGCAAGTTAGAAGATTAAAAACAATATGGAACCTGACCCCTATTCTAAAACATAATTTATAGTCAATGTTGAAGGTACCCACTTGAAAAAATCCCCATCCTGACATGCAATGCCAAGCTTTTCTAATTCCTTTTTCCTGTAGAGATCTGTTTCTCCCAAAAACATGCCCATATCAATAATGGGAATTTCCAATTGATGAGTAGGAATGGCATTTGGGTGCTCTTTCTCTGATCTGATATACCTTTAGGGGAGGCTATGAAGGTTCTGATGCAGGAGCATCTAGAGGTATAAGGGCAATCCTGTGTCACCCAAAAAAATGTACTTAGACTTAGTTTTTGTTTCATGTGTTTGCATTTTTGGACACTCATTTGGGTCAAATAAAGATTCCAACTCTCACAGTTCCACTATCAGTGAGCTAGAAAATCTCAAAAAAATAGGAACATGTAATTGGGCCATCATTTTGCTAAACTAGAAGGTGTGAATTGGCCAGATGAATGTAATTGTAATTTAGAGCATTCCAAAAAAAGAATCAGGTCAAAACGCCCCACAGTTTGAAAGTTATTGTAGTTTTTCAAGTTTTGGAGACCTCCTAAGAATGCTTCAAAGTCAAGTTAAGGGCATTAAATGACCTCAAAAGGGGCTAAAAAATGGGGGACGAGTGAAGCTTTTCCATAGGGCTATAGAGCGCTTCAAGATCTTTTCAAAAATGTAAACGGTTCGTCAATTGGAGCTACGGTTCAAAAGTTATGCCTCTCGGAAGTTCGGTTACTGTTTTTGGATTCTTCTAGATTTGCATCGACTTCTAACACAGCTTCTAGAACCTTCTATTTGGTCGGTGGATGTCTACTAGCACTTTCTAGAATGTTCTCCTAGTCATTAACCCTTGGGGGTCTATTTAAGGAGATTTCTGGCATTGTAAAAGATAGTTTGGAGTGGAGTTTGAGAGGAGGTACTGGAAGGAGAAATTATCTCCACATTTATGCTATTGTAAGCCCTTAGGGCATGTTTTGAAGTTTATTTTCTCTGTATTGAATGTACTAGCTTATTTTTTCAGTTAATACAATTTCCCTTTTCTGTTGTGTCCATTCTATTCTTGGGTTGTGTCCCCATCAGGTTCTGAGATGCCTAATTCCTGAACAATAGGAATTGTACCATCAGAGAGATCAAATACTACAGCTGAATTAAACATGATAGTTTTTCAATCTAAACAAACCACCTTACAAGTTCTAACCCCTCACTCTCAGAATTTTGAAGTTCCATCAGATGGATTAAATACCAAGGTAAAATATTTTGTTTATTATTATATGTATTATATTATATATTTATTATATATTTTTATGAATATTTATTTAGATTGATTAATTTTTAGTAAAAGTGAAAATGGGTGGAATTTGCATCTTGATGGCTAGTACAATAATGATACAACTTAATCATCACATTATACTCAAAATTTAATAGTTAAATTTATCTTTTATTTTTAAATTAAGCTAACATAGTCAATCATTTTTACTTGTGTGTGTATATCTACATGCATATTTATGTATATTTATATATGTAGATGCACATATTAATTGGAAATGCATAATTGAATGTCATGAATAATTTAATTATCTAGATGCACCAAATTGGATGTCCTAGATGTGATAATTGCCTTGACCTCTACAAACTTTTGAAGTTTTTTGAGGATTGGTTTCATGAAAATTGATTTGGCATAGTACAACTATAGCTTAAAACACTATAATATCAAATTGCTTGCCAAGAATAAATGTTAATAGCATTTAACACTAGAAGCCTCATTATGAACCATAGCTAATGCTCCCATGATATGATTGATGTGAACTTCAAAAATCCTCATGGCTATAATTTACAGCCTCATAACTAGAGATCATAGTTTTAACTGAAGAAAGTTGCACATGAGAAAACATTTCATGCAACAACTTCTACATAGTGAAGGTGTTTCAATGTTGCACCACAATATAAAACCTGTCATACAGTGTGAAAAAGTAGTAGCTCATCAAGTCGCTCAATTATGATGAAACATCTACTGTCTATAAAAAGTTAAAAACAAACCAACATCCTAGGTATCACTACCCAACTGCAAGCCAATTACAACATTTTGCCGACCCTTCTCCATTAAGAACAATGACCATACATGATCCCACATTAATATCCATAATATTGGACATCAAATGAAGGTTCAATTCTTTTGCTGCCAATGGATTGTTTGAATGTATAATATCCATAATATTGGACATCAAATGAAGGTGCAATTCTTTTGCTGCCAATGGATTGTTAGAATGTATACCTCCATATTATCCCAATGCTAAGCATGACACATCATTATGTACTAAAGATGTCATATCATGAGAATAAGAAGATAAATTACTGCTGTCATATTTGGAATGGTCTAATTTATCCCCATGTCTCTCAAGGGAATTTTCATCATAAAGTGAGCTTGCATACACTTAGCTGCCACAACTTTTGGGTTGTCATTTTTGGTAGCCTTCAACACAATTTGTTTACCTTATTAGAAAACTCAAGCTCCCTATTGTTGAAATCCTAAATGTGTCCTCCAAAGGACTTCAACCATGGTACTTCCAATACTACTTTGATTCCACCAATGCCAATCACATAGTACTCAGCATCAAATATATGATTATCTAATTCTGTGCCCACCCTTGGTATTTTCCTTGTGCAACTAATTTTGGGTTCATCCATCAACATAATGTTGAATCAAAAAAAGTTCTCTACTTGTAGTCCTTCATTTACTACAAAGTTCTCATCAAAAAATTTATGTGTAGCACTGCTCTCCGTCATATGCATAACTTTTCGTCCTTTGTCAAAGATGATTTTTGGAATACCCAGATAAGAATGCAAGAGTTCATTTATCCTCATCATTGCCCACATCAGAATTCACCTCAATAAGGTATGTCTTACCCTTACCAAGAGACCTATGTCTAGTTTCCAATTTTCTTTGCAATGAAAACAAAGATTTGTTCTTCTTAACTCATTACTTGATTCTTTTCCTAACTTAGGAGATGTGACGTTAGGCTGATTATGAGCCCTCACATCTGATTCATCATCTAATTTTTTATTCCTAAAGTTCTTCTTGTATTGCTCAAAAGGAGGTGTGACTTCAACATCAAGAGCTAACTCAATGATATTATCCAATGTATTATGCCTATGTGCCTTGACCAATCCTTTCAGTCTATCACTCAATCCTTATAGAAAAAGCACTGTGACTCTTTTTGTTGACATATCAAAACTTGTTTATGTAAGTCTCCACATGTCCTACATGCTTAAGTCAGGAAAATTCTCCATAATAGACTTCTATGTCTTTTTAGTTAAAGTGACTAACCAGCCACTTAACAAATACTTTGTACAAGTGTATCATGGCATGATCCTTGGAAACTAATTCATGGTTCCACTTCCACCAATCGGAAGCTACCCTTCTAGGTGCATGGTAGAAAATTGTATTGCCTTCTCTTCTATAGGCTTGAGTGCCAAGAAAGATTCTTATTTATGAACCCACGGCCTAGCTGATATTTCTTTGGTTCCATTGAAAATTGGTATATTATTTGTTCAAGACATCTTTATACTCAATTAGCTGTAAGCTTTGTCTAGCTTGCCCTGGAGGCCTTTTGTCTTGCCATTGCAGATGATTCCTAACTTTGTCATTATGTTGTTTCATGAACTTATTTGAATTTATTGGTTAGCTTACATAAGTTGGAAGTTGCATGTGTTCATCTCGAGCCACCATAATCTCACTTGTGATGTGCATCTCTTCTACCTCAATCTTAGGGATTAGTTCTTTTTCAACTGGATGAGGTGAAAACATGGGATGCAATGTTCGATCAGACCTTGTATTCATTGCTCTCATGTTAGAGGCTGCCCTATCTTGGTTCTCATTCTTTGCTTCACTTCTGTTGTGTCGATTAGTGGACCTTTCAACCAACTCTCATTTGTGCCATTGCTATGATTATGCACTCCTGGAATTGCTACATCATTTTTTAATGTAGTTTGCAACTTTAGTTATTGATGTTGCATTTGGTTTTGGGCAAGAACTATCAAGAATTCGTTAAGTTGATTGTTTTGTTCTCTTCATAGGCTTCCATCTCTTCTTTTCACCCATCTCTGCTTCCATTGCATTAACTTGAGCCTTCTCTTGTTTCCCCAACCTACTTCTTATGTTATATATGTGTGATTCAAAACCTTTGGGATACACAAAACTATTACAACTAAAAAACCCCATAGGTTGGGAGGGTTTATAGCTCTGATACCATTGAAATGTTATTTTCTAGGCCTTGGAAATCTCAAATTCTTGGCATATTTTAGAAACTTGCTTCATTAGTAGATTGACAAATGTTCAGAATCTTCGAACAGATTAGAGTTATTCCCAGATGCACAATGTTGAATGACTCCCTTGGTCTAATTATTAAGAGAAGTTGTTTTTGGAAACTCAAAATGACTACATCTAGGATAGAGGAGATTGTTGATTGCAGAATAGAAGATATTGCTGACTGCAGACCTACCCTACATCTAGAGCATGATGGTAACAAATTGCAGAAATGGGGCTATGTCCAAATTGTGTTGGTAACAAGGTTGTTGTCTTGCTTGACCTCTTCAAAGTATAGAGAGCTTATAAGATGAATTGAATAACAATCTCGCATGAATGAATCCTTCTCTCACCCAAGTCAATAGCCTTATGGGGGAAATTCACTCAGGCTAGAAAAGCAGTGAATACATCACAAATTATCTAACTTGGTGCCCAAAGAAAATCATGATAATCGTATCATTGGTGATAACACTGTCCCAAGACAGTGCTAAGATCCAAGGATGCAATAAAAAAGCTACAAGTTTGGAACTTCATGACAATTCAAAGCATGAAGCCTTAGATGCATAGGACAATAGTCTAAACATAGGAAAAAATAGAGAAATATTTAGTATCTTATTGAGCTTCACTTTGTTTCAAGAATAGTTTAATATTCTCTACTAAATAGGGCCAACCATGTGAAGGTGGAAGCTCATTTTGCCCCATCCCCCTCCCCCTAACATCACTTTACATTCCCTGTTAACATCTAACATTCATTCATTCTTTCAACCATTAATAAAATGTAACATTCAATCAATATCACATCATAACATTCATTAACACATTAGATTCATTAACATGCAACATTCATCAATATTTTGCATTAACACATAATTCATGAGCATTCATTAGCACATAATTGAATTCATTGAGACATAAAATTCAGTCATTATCAATTAAGGTATGTAGATGACAGTCATTTCTTTTTTTTCTTTCTATTTCTTTTTTCTATGTAAGCTCTAAGAGAAGCATCAGTGTCAACATCAATTCCCCCCTCATCAGTTGTTCTGTTCTCTCTTCTTGATGATCTCAAATTCCTATGCTGTTGCAAAGGGGGGTCCTCTGCAATAACAAATAAAAGAGTTAAATTAAAAATAATTTATTATAATTGTTACAAGTATTTAATTATTTTAAATAACATAACTGTGGCACTCTTTACCTAATCTAACCACATCATTTTGTCTGGACTCAATGTCAACATGCTCATGAACATCGACCCTTCGATCCTCTACAGCTACTATACAAAATGTTACATTAATCCAAACACCAATTGCAGTTACATATAAAAAATTTAATAGCAAATGTATACCTCCACCACTAGGATGCTAGAGGAAGAAATTATGAAGAAATGTATTGATTTGGATCAATTTTTCTCTAAAAGGACTTTAGACTTCTTCTCTTTAGGACTATGATGCAAGAACACCTCAAGCTTAGATTGAAGGCCAAAACTAACTAAGTTCCTAGCAGGGCAAAATAAGTATAATAAATTACATTGATAATTTAGACCAATGATGTAATGGAAAACAATATTTTTAAGCCAAAGTTGGCATGGATTTATACTTTAGGACCAACTAGGCAACATTGTGCATATTTGGTCAAAGAGAGTTGAATGTGATAAAAACCATATCATCATGTTTTCCATGATATTCAAGGTCATCATCACCATTTTATATTTTCTTGGGCCTTAGAGTGCATATGAATCTTCATATTGCAAAACTACAAAAATGTTACGATGTTGTCAATGATAACATTGAAAATATTTTTGTTGGTCTTCTGGATCCTGTTGGCTTTTCGGATTCTACTGGTGCTAAGCCTTCTACAAAGGCTAGAGGTGATTTTCCCTATAGTGTAGATGTTGGTACCTTTTGTGGATGTGTGTTTTGAATTAGCATCCTAATATGAATCATATGTATAGGGATATCTATTATCAATTTGCAGCTAAGAAAAATAATAATTGGTGCTTCTTGTTTAGCCTCCAATTAAAATAGGGCACAAAAATTACATTAAACTTTCTTGTTTATGGGCTATTTGAGATAGATTGGGCTGTATTTTATGCTGACATCTGTGAAGTATCCTATATACCAATTGCATAGCTATGAGAATGATGCTCCTATTTTTTTTATAGATTCACACATTCAAATTTCAAAATAAATATCCACACATTCTTAGTTTCTAAATTGAACATCTGATTGCCATGGAAGCAAAAACAAGTTTACAGGATATAGGACACTATTCATATAGGTTTAGGTGAACTATTCTCAATCATAAATTAGGGAAAGGCATCCAGAGTCAATACTAGCAACGAGTGTTATGTTGGTCTAGGGCATTCTTGTGCAACCCAAATTTAAATAAAAATATAGTTCAAACTAATCTGATCAAACAAAAATAAATACTAACTAATCTTATCTGTCTCAAAGGGTAGAGCAAGTCCTAATCCAAGTACATTTCACAATCTACAAGGAAAAACATGCATTTGTAATCTATGGTAGGTGAATTCACCATGTTAGTTTAGAGTCCCAAGTTTAACTTCTCTATCAACAATTTCTGGACCAATCATACTTTTGTGTGAGGGCATTTATTGCCACATATGCAATCTTCTCCTTTCCCAGCATGATTGCATTACTGTTGATAGTGCATTAAATCCCACAAAGCATTCATATTAGTGAGAGAAATCAGGATCAGATTTGGGTCGCTAATGCTAGATAGGTCCCTTATTTAGCCCAAATATCTGATTAAGTTTTACCTAAAACTTCAAACTTTCCTTGTCATTTCCACTCTAGGAAAGTTTTCATATTGGAGTTTGTATGAATATTAAAATGGTGAGTTTCTTTGCCACAGAAAAACTAACATCAAATTTGAGTTCAACAAAGGGAAATCATGCAGATCCAATGATTATGTGCGAAATGTAGTTAATGTCAATAGTAAAATTCAATAGGCAATTTTTTAGATAGTTAAAAAAATTAGAGGAGCATTTGACACTAATTTTACTTAAATGGTGATGCTTAGACCAAAAATGGTAGCTGTCTCGATTACCAAACCTTAAAATCATAAACAACTTTCTAATCCTCACAAATTGTAGAAACCTAAGCTGACAAACCTCATTTCATTACTACGAATATTTCCTCCATTTTGGTCATGCCCAAATTCAAAGCCGATATTTGTCATCTGAAGAACACCATGAAAGGGTCAGCCCACAACATAAATTTCAAAGAATTAATAACTTTAGATTTCTACAATTCAATATTTGTTTCTTATTCAATGTGTATACCTTTTAGCATTAAGATTTCATATCACACTCTGTGATTCTCTTACATTTTGTGATTCTCTTTCATTCTGATAATAGATCACAGAGTGTGATAAAACAATGTTGATGATAAATAATATACACAATCTCTACAATTTCTTACAATCATTTTAGTCTTCTTGGTAAAACCAAACTGAACTAAACTAAAGACCTCAAACTTACAAAGTTTATCCAAACACCAAACACTAGAGGCAAGTGATAGTGATGGACCTGTTCATTAGTGAGACAAACGACCCCCTTATGCTACATGGCCCTTGAGCACCTAGAGTGGAATATTGTCCTACATTGTATACTAATGACCTTTTGATGGTAAAATAGGGCATGAGCTAAATGACAAAAGCATCATGTCTTCAAGTGATGCTTTTGGGATTGAAATGATTATTGAGTATAATATAAAATCATCAGGTAATTGAACAAAATGGGTGACTTACAATTTTAATACAATGCAAATGCAAATTTCAATACAATACATGAACATTGAGAATAAATAGGACAAACTGATGAATGCCATAAAGGACTTAAGATATAAAGTTGTTAGAATAGAAAAGGGCATAGGTCCAAAGAACCAAAACTATTGAAAGGGTCAGTGTAGTAAACAAACACATAATCCTCTATGAAAAATTGTCAATATGGTCATTGAGACTCCGTGGTGCATGATTTTTCAAATGTTTCATTCTCCTTTGCAACATATGGTTGCTTGATCTACTTAATATGATCCTAACCCATGTTATAATGCAATGAGAAACATTATAATGAAGATGATTCAATTGATTCATTTCTTCACTAGTGAAGGTTGCTCTTCCTCAAATGAGTAAAAGGAGAAGGGCAATCAAGAAAGCTTTCATGGTTGTAGTAGTTTCTCAAGTTAACATTAATTACAACCTTAAGAGAAAGGGTAGCCAAATAGCTTATTTATGAAATAGAAAATCCATAGAAGATTGTATGTATACAAAAATACCCCAAACCATTGATAAGAGTGAAAGCAGCAAATACATCAAGAATAAATCATACTACTATTTGCATACAAAATGCTTGAAATTATGAAGATTAATGTTGGATTGTTTCTTAGACCGAAAGCATCAAATACATCAAGAATAAGTCATACTATTATTTGCATAAAAAATGCTTGAAATTACAAAGATTGATGTTGGATTGTTTCTTAGACCATTGACAATGGTAAAAACATCAATATATCAATTATAAGTTTGTGTTCAAAATTATATTCCTTTTGATATGACTCAAGTATAGTAAACTGCTTGAAATGATGAAAGTTCATGAACATAGGGATAAGAGGATTTTTTTTTCTTCATAATAAGAAAAATCAAAACAAGAAGCATGAATATGAAATTGAACTAGAAAAAATAAACAAAGCGGATGAAGATTTACATGAAATTATTTAGGTTCATTTAGGGACAATTTTGAGTCTGTCTATTATGATAAATGGTATACTAGCACTTGCACACTTTGAATGATAAATGGTATACTAGCACTTACACTTTGGATGAGATGAGATGCAATGGGTATATAAATGGTATTTACTAGTACTTGCACTTTTGATGAGATGCAATACAATGGTATAGCTAATAGTATTGTATTGGTTAGAACAAAAGACTATATTTATCTCTTTCCCAATCCTTCCTCACTCCCTCTCTTCCTCTCTCTCACACATGCCTTTCTATACATATTATATTATCTCTAGAATGAAAAATTTGTATTTTTGAATCTGTTATTGAGATGGACCTTGCAGAGAAGAGGATAATGGAGAGCATGCCAAATCTCTATTTAGCTTTAATTTTGGCTTGAACTGAGGTATCTCAAATTTGATATATATTGGAGATTGACCTTTCATGATACTACATTCAATGCTTCACCCATTTGTATTTTGGTTGAATCAGTTCTCAAGGGAAATGCAGTTGAAGCAGAGCATGATCCATGTTTCCAATTCTACAAAACCCCTCTTATAATCTCTCCTCAATGGATTTCAGATTCTAAATCAATCGATCTTTAGATAATTATAGTAGAAATTTATGACATGACCACATCAGTTTTAGTATTCCTTAATAATCTGCCAAATTTCTGATTTGGGAAAGGATAATTAGGATTGACTTTAAGCAAAGCTCTTGGCAAAAACATAAAATAGCTTCTATTTTTTGAAATAGTAAGCAAGCAATTAAGGACATTCATAAAAATATTTCATGAACAATTGATTATGTCGAAGGCGTACAAGAGGCGTGCAAGACGATCAAAGTCATCATGATTATTGAATTTTAATTTAAAATATGTTCATTCATAACGCTATTGAACCAAATATCTAATATACGAGAAAGGTATTATTCAACAATGCCAAATAGACGAGATAGATGTGTATATATTAATTGCTTAAAAAATGCAAAGACTTCGACTTTGCAAATGATTTTGTCTTCGGTTTATCAACTGAATTAAAAAGTCCATCTTGTATCAGAGACAACTGGCTATTAACAAGTAATATTTTTATGGTTCTAGCTTAGTTCCTTCATACCGTAGGTTTTTTCTCCTATTAAAGGGGCTTATTTTTCATCTCATTGAATATCCCTTCTATATATAAAGTTTTAGTGACTGTGAGAAGATAGTTTCAGAAGTGCAAAAGGAAGTAGAAAAGAAGAAAACACTATATGTTGGAAAACATCTAATTGGACTTCATAAGTTTGTAGAAAATTTTGAAAAGTGTTGTATGAATAAGGTTGTAGATGATTTTGAAGGTAGTGCAGAATAAGAAAATGAGGAGAAGGGGAAGCTAAGATCGTTGCCATTTTTGGGATGGTTGGGCTCGGCAAGATAGTTCTCTGCAAAGAATTCTTCAACAAAAAGCATTCTGAATATAGTCAATCCTATTTTTTGTTTGATGTTTGGGATTCCTCTATGAAATGCAATGTGCCCTCTTTGCAAATAAAGCTTCTCAATGATATCTTTGATGAAGATCATCTCAGATTTTCAAGCGTAGAGGATGGCACAAGTTGTCTTAGTGATCATATCCAAAGGAGCAAAATTTTAAACTTGTTGATTGTTCTAGATGATGTTGATCATGTGGAACAGTTGGATGCCCTATTGATCAAAAGTGCAATATTGATTCCTCTAGACACGAGATTGATACATCTTATCTAAAGATCGCTACGATTCCTATATCTGTTGTTTAGTTGTTACATACGATTCATAGGTTTTCAAATACTGCCTAATGAGAAATGCCCTTACCTTGCAATTCCTCTATGCTTGGAAATGCCCCTTAAAAATCCACTAGTCCTCCTGAAGCAAACCTTCTGAAACCCTTATGCACTCTAGAGATGGATTTTGAAAATGACCAACGCACCTTTTTTTTTTCCTTATATCCCAACAACATCGCAATTGCAACGTTGTATCCCATTAATGTCGCAATTGCGACGTTGTCAAGTTATAATTGAAAAAAAAAGCCAAAAACACATTACATTTGCCCGTCATCACAAATTGATGTCGCAAATTCACCCCTAATGTATTAGTAAGTTCTACCATCTTTCTTGATGGGATGTTAGAAGATGTCACTATCACATTACATTCATGGGATTATCCAGATGATTTTGTAGTACTCTCTCCAAAAACAAGTACTAGGGGATATCCTATCATTCTAGGATGACCATGGTTAGCAATAGAAGATTCTTATATTGCATGTCAATCAAGGAAAATGACTATTTCAGATGGGACAAACACTAAAAACTTAACCTTGTATTCTCCTACTCAACCCTTGCTACAAGATGACCAAGTTGTCTGGCCAAATATGGGTGACTCTGATATGGAAATAGATTCTATTAAACAATTGATGATGATCTCATGGGACTCATTTGTAAGCATTAAAGAAGAGGATGATGTCATTTCTTCTATCATACTGAATGAGTATAGAACACAACTTGAGACATCTTCTAAACAGGATTGTATTTTAGAAAGCATTCTGCCTTTACCCTCTAAACTTCATTATTTTGAGTCTGTACAGCTTCTACATTCACTCCTACCACATGAGATAGACTCACAACCAATTGCTCAAATTTAAATGGCTAAGAAAGTAGTCAAAACAACAATAATCCTAGGGAGAGAATTAAACTTAAGCAAGTTCCTGTCTCAGGCACAACATCATGATATCTTGTAGCTATTACAAAAGCACCAAGATGCTTTTTCTTGGGAGTCTATAGATATGAAAGGTTTGGACCCTACACTCTATACTCATAGGATCTATATAAGTCCTGATTGCAAACCTGTGAGGCAACCTCAGCGTAGGATAAACCTAGCATTACAAGATATTGTCAAAAATGAATTGCAAAAGTTACTCAATGTTGGCTTCATATATCCTATTTCAAATAGTCAATGGGTTTCACCATTGGTTATTGTTGCCAAGAAGGGGGGAAATGGTGAGTTTGCATAGATTATAGACAACTTAATTCAACTACCAAGAAGGATCATTTTCCATTGCCTTTTGTCGATCAGGTTCTTGACAATCTTGCAGGAAAGAAGTACTTTTCATTCTTGGATGGGTTCAATGGCTACAATCAAATCCAAATAGCACCAAAAGATTAAGACAAGACTACATTCACATGTCCCTAGGGAACATTTTCTTGTGTTGTCCTACCATTTGGTTTGTGCAATGCACCTGCAACCCTCCAAAGAGTTGTTATTAGCATTGTTTTTGACATATCTACAAATTGTTTGGAAGTGTATATGGATGACTTCACCACATATGGGCAAACATTTGAAGAAGCCAAAGAAAAATTGGACAAGGTTTTGCAAATATGAAAAGACTACAACTTGTCTTTAAAGAATGAAAAGTGTTTCATAATGATGCAAGAAGGAGTGGTGTTGGGACACTTTATTTCCCCCAAAGGAATTGAAGTAGATCCAACAAAGATAGAGGTCATATGCACACTAATTGTACCATCTAAATTGAAAAAAGTTAGGAGTTTTCTAGGGCATGCAAGGTACTATTGGTATTTTATCAAAGATTTCAGTCAAATTGCAACACCCTGATATAAATTGCTTCAAAAAGATGCAAAGTTTGTATGGGATTCTAAGTATACAAAGGCTTTCTTGCAACTTAAGGAATTCCTCTCAATAACACCAGCACTCCGAGGACCAAATTGGGAGTTACCTTTTCCCATACATACTAATGCTTTAGATCATGCCATTGGAGCAATACTTGGCCAAAGGATAGATTCAGTAGAATATGAAATTTACTATATTAGCAAAAATCTTCAAGGAGTTGAGTATAACTACACTATAACAGAGAAAGAACTGCTTTTTGTAATTTATGCTCTGAATAAATTTAGATATTATATTATAGGGTACCAAATATTTGTACATACAAATCACTCTACTATCAAATACTTGATGAGCAAACTAGCAATCTCTGGACAATTAGCTTGATGGTTGTTACTAATGCAAGAATTTGACATTACCATTATTGACAAACCAGGCAAAGAAAATGTTGTAGCTGATTTCTTGTATTGTCTTCAAACACTTGATGATCCTATAGCCATAGAAGATAGCTTTCCTGATGAACATCTATTTATTTTTTCAGCACAAAATCCTTGGTATGCTGACATTGCCAACTACCTAACCACTGGTAAAACACCCCCACATTTCTCTACAAGGAAAAAATGGTTGTTTTTAGAAAAGAGTTTTAACTTTTCATGGATCTTAGGGTTCATGTTTTATACTGGACCAGATCACGTAACACAAAGATGTCTCAGAGAGGATAAAATTTATGATGTTCTTTGTTCTTTTCATGATGAACCCTATGGTGGAAACTTTTCTAAAAAAAGGACTGCATTGAAGATTTTAAATACAGGTTATTATTGGCCCACACTTCACAAGGATGTAGCTCAATGTACCAAAAGATGTGACAAATGTCAAAGAATGGGTCGACCAATGAAAATAGATGAAATGCCCTTGCAGTCGCAGATAGTAGTAGCACCATTTGATAAATGGGGGATTGATTTTGTTGGCCCTATTGAACCACCATCCGAAGGGAAGGGTTACATCCTGATTTCCACTGATTATGTTACTAAATGGGCAAAAGCAAAACCCATGAAGCATCCTCATGACAATAATGTTGCAAAGTTTTTGTACGAATGTATCTTTACCAGATTCAATGTTCCAAGAGAATAACAATTAGATCAAGGGCCTCAATTTACATCTAATCTAATAGCTACACTCATAGAGGAGTACAAAATTTGTCATGGAAAATTTTCTCTATATCATCCATAAGCCAATGGACAGGTTGAAGTGACAAATCAAGAGCTAGAAAATATACTCACTAAAATAGTGTCCTTGCATTGAAAAGATTGTGTAGCTCAACTTCCTAAAGCCTTATGGGCATATAGAAAAACATGGAAATCCACTACTAGGTTTACACTTTTTGAGCTTTTATATGGGAAGATAGTTGTTATGCCCATTGAATTTGAACATAAGACTTTGTAGATAGCTTTGGAACTTGATATTACCCTTCCTGTAACACAATAGGATCACATTTTACATCTCAATGAGTTGGATGAATGGTGGAAGTCAACTTTTCATAATACAAAATTAATTCAAAGTTAGAAGAAGTAGTGGCATGATAGATTCATTAAAGATAGAGAATTCTTAATTGGTGAGTGGGTGCTCTTGTATGACTCATGATATTAGCATCATCAAGAAAAAATTTAGACTCAATGGCTTGGTCCATATGAAATAATTGCAATTTTTAACAATGGAGCAATTCAACTATCAACAATTTATCCAGTCAAATTCAAACTCTTGGTTAATGGGCATCAACTGAAGTTATATCATAAACTAGCAACCTAGGAGGAATTTCTTCAACAGTTCAACACAACAGAAACATCTCTTCCAGTAGCCACTCCATCTGAGTCTCCCACTCAGATGGCTGTAGCCCCTTGAAGACCCTCATAATAAAAAAAAATTTGCATTCATGTGAAATTCATTTATTTTCTACCTCATTCCATCCCATCTTCTTGTCTTTAATCCATCATCATGCCATCTCATCTTCTTTTTATCGTACAGTACTACTTGGACCATCCTTCCTATCGATCCTTAGGTTGGTTACACTTGACCCCTTTGCATTTATTTAATTTATTATTTATTTAGAAAATCATGTTATTTCAATTTTTGAAATTTGCAATCTTTAAGGTCTGGTGGGACCCAGTCTCTGATAGGTTGGGGGGAGGGAAAATTGAAATCATAAATGGAAATCAAGGTAAATCTTAAGTTGGCATGTAGGATGTATGGGGTAGGGTCATCTCAGCAATGAGCTGGCACTCCTTTGTACTTCTAAAGTGTACGAAATAATAATAAAAAAGCCAACCATTAAATTATGATTTCACAAGCACATAACCCCTCATTAATACGGCATATGTTTTGGGCATGATCTTTATCCTCATTATGTTTTGGTGATTAAAATGTTGTCATGAAGTACTAAAGGATGTGATGTTTGGAAAGTGTTGAAGTATTTTAAAAGCTTCTGTTTCCTTTTCCAAATGCCATTGTTGAAACCCCTGTAGCCATCTCCACCCACACTCTCAATCACTTACAATGAATTTTCTAGTTATAACATTTTTTTAAAGAAAGCATGGGTGCAGAACCTTAGTGGCATGAACTAGCAGATCACAAAGTGTTGCTAGAAAATCTAGCAACATGCAGCTTGTTTCAACAATGGGGTTGGTTGGCTTACTATCTCAGTTTGAAGAAATTTGATCAATAAATTGTGCTCCAATTTCATAATACACTAAGGGATGGATATGCAACTGTTAAGGGTATTTGGATAGAGTTTACAAAGGAGGTGGTAGCAGAAGTTTCTGGTTTGCCTACAAATGGAGAATGATGGATAGAGGACATGGATGCATGACAAGAAAAAGAGCAATTCTCAGTACATGGAGATCCTCAGCTAGAGGAAAGCAAAAAGAAAAGTTCATTATGGTTATCTCTCCCTCTTCAATTTATCCACCTTGCTAAATTTATCATAAGGTATTTCACCTATGAGGGGAGGTATTCCTATTTGGATGTTGTTCATTTTAAAATTTTGAGTGGTTTGTGGCACATTGATTGTCATATAAATCTCCCAAGTTTCCTTTATAATATTATCAAAAGGCAAGCTATCTATGCACAGCAAGGCAAAACCCAGTCGGTATCCTACCATTTCTTAATTAGGGCCATAGTTGAAAGGGAATAGACTAGGTAGCACTTGGGAACATGGGAGGATTTTGTAAAACTCAAGACAGTGGAACCCCAAAGGGGTAGACCTAAAGGGCAAGGAATGGGGACAAGAGAGAAAATTGCTATAGGAATAAGGAAAGTAGTATATAAAATGGCTCAAGAAGCTTCGACTTCTGCGTCTACACTCAAAACTGCAAAAAGAAAAATTTTGCTCATAGAAGCCTCAACCCCTAAAAAGAGGAAATCACGCATAGCTACTACAGAGGAAGGTTTAGAAGAAGTATCCCCAGTATCACAAGAAGTTGCACCCAACCTTAATAAAGGGAAATCTATTGATAAGGGTAAGCAAACAATCTCTACCCCACGATGAGTTACCAGATTATCTGGGATGGACTTGAAAAATGAACCGTCCATTCCACCTGATAATTTAGAAGCTCTAGTACATACACCTATGTAGTCGTCAAAGCCTACAATCCATACTCCTAAACATGAAAATGTTCTTAAGGAAATTCCTGCAAAGCCAAATAGCCCTATTGACATTGATAGTGACACAAAGTCCTCAGAGAAAATTGTGTTTAGGTTTGAACAACCAATGGACGAAACTAATAATTTACCACCAAAGGAGTATCCATCCATTACACAAGAAATGGTTTAGGAAACTGTTGAAACATTTCAAGTTAAAATAGTTATTGTGCCCTATCCTACAGTCATTGTGCCTTCAGAAAAAGTTGACAGTCCTATTGCTCATCAGCCTCCTCAAGATGACAGCATTGTTGCCCATCAAAGTGACAGCTTTGTTGAATGTCACCATTCTTAGGACAACAGGACTGTTACTGGTCCAAGTGTCAACCCTTTTATCCACCATCATCCTGAGCACCACCTTGAAGATAATAGACCTATTGTCCATTATCATACACCACCAAAAATTTCTACTCCATTAATAGCCAGTTTTAGTTTATATCAATAGTTTCAATAGGAAAAAGAAAGTAGGATCTAGAAAGGAAACAATTTCTTAGAACTATCAAGGAAAAAGCACAACAAATTGAAGAGAAAGATAGTGAAATTATGGTCCTGTAGCAATGTGTCATAAAGATGATAGAACTCATTCTAGAGCTTGTAAATTGTAGGTCACCATCTCCAGTTTATACACTATTCCTAAAAGAACAAATGATTAATTTTCAATTGTCTTGAATTACTTGAGGTTGAACCCTTCTTTGCACACTCCCTAGGAATTCTATGCATCATTCAAATCAGTCTCGATGGCTCTGCAAAATCTCCTCTGTGAGTTATATGTTCATAATCTTGTTGTTCTAGATGATAAGGATTGGAATTCTTTGTTATACATGGGAGATGTATAGTTTAGAGTAGTTATGTTATGGATGTAGAATGAGATTAGTTGAGAGAATCAGGTTGCTCCTTATAGGAAAAAAGAATTATTTGAACCATTATACATTTGACCTAAGGTGCAAAACACTCACAGGGTATTCTTCGATTGGCTTTCTATTAACAACAATCAAAGTGTTGCTACTAAAATTAACCCTGTCCGAGAATAGGCATTTCTAGATTGGGAGCAGCATTGTTCTACAATTTCCCCTAATGCCATATGAGCCTCTACTCAAAGATGGATCCAATTATCAGAAGATATAAAAATAAGGGAGTTGCACTCTCCTCAAAATTTGGAGTTGGCTATCTGCAAGATGCCCAAGTACATGATGCTAGGAAGAAGATAGAAAATTTATTGGGTTCATCCTATGCTTGGAAAGTATGATTCATTTGTTGAATATAACAAGGTTATTGAAGAACAAAAATGGGAAAGGTTGAAACAGAATCATGGATATTTTAATTATAGAGCTCATGAATTAGGGGAGAAGATCACCAATGATATTTTAATGATGCTAGGAAGAAGATAGAAAATTTATTGGGTTCATCCTATGCTTGGAAAGTATGATTCATTTGTTGAATATAACAAGGTTATTGAAGAACAAAAATGGGAAAGGTTGAAACAGAATCATGGATATTTTAATTATAGAGCTCATGAATTAGGGGAGAAGATCACCAATGATCTTAGGTTGTGGATAAGGATCAAAAATCTATAGATGCTAAAGGGACCAGCATCAAGATGCTTGGGGAGGGAAATGATGGCATGAAGAAATATAAGTATTTTTGGCCTTTTTTGTGAACATTTGTCTATAACATACTAAACTTTATCATCTTTTAAGTATAGTATTTTGAACTTTTGATGTATAAGGTATGCATATATGGTATAAGAATGATAATCGAAATTATATCTAAAAAGGGTTCATTTTGTGGTAAAAATATTTCTTCATGAATGTTTGATATGGGTAGATCTTCCTGCAACTGAAGAGATTGCAAAAACTGTTAGTTGAATAATTAATGCTTTTTCTTTATAAATTAATAAATATAAATAAATGTTTGTGGGAAGTTTTGTGTGCATTAAATGTTGATTGTAGGAATACAAACTGAGCTAGAGTTAATCAAAAATAACTACGAAGGATTAATGCTAAGGCATTGATGGTATTAAAGAGAAACATTATGACACTGTTGCAGCTAGAGACTTAGTGGCAAAGTCAAAAGGGACGTGTTTTAATGAATAAAAAGAGGGACCTAATAAAGTGGCTGAGTGGGAAATCAAGCATCAAAGCAACTGGTTAAACATGCAAAGCATGATACCTGGATTCCTGGAAGTTATTTAAGTCAAATAATAGAGCAGACCTAGCATTCGCTATGCTCTATATTTGTGGGAATTTAAGGAGATAACTAATATCTTTACGATTGCATGATTGCATAAATCTTAATCTATAACTGACTATCCTTCATGAGGAAGTCATAATTGTAGGAGTTTTTTATTTTCCTTCCTTCTAAATAAGACCTCATATGTATCTATGAGGTTAGGTAGTAAGCAAATTGATAGAAGTGATAGGCATCTTATTTTTCCAAGTTATTGTAATACTGTATCTTTGAATGAATACATGACTTTGCTAAGTTTCTATGCTTTCATCTGAGTTGATCTTTCCTTCACTCTTCCATGGGGGCCCATGCAGAAGGTGGAGTTTACTTTAGTAATTAGGAGTTAGACTCAATTTCCTAAGTTAAGTTTAGAATAGTTGTTCTTGTAACCATTAGAAATAGAACCAATCACTGTTCCTGTAGCAGTAGGTTCATAGATGTATGGTTAAATAATTAAAATTTTCTTCCAAGAATTTGATAGTTGTCTTTCCTTTGGAAAAACTAGATTTCCTTAATGGTTATTGCATTCAAGGTAGTAGTGAGTTTTAGCAAAAACTAGAGCATATACTTTGCAGACATCATCTCAAGTTCACACTCCTGGATTGACATTTAATGAAGATCAACATAGTACTTTAGTAGTAAGGGATGCCCAATCCTATAACTAAAAAGGTGTTATATTGGCTAGACAATGTTGTTTAATGTATTGATGTTCAAGTACACTAGAAGTGTCTATATATAAAGGCCTCTAGAATGCTTCTAGAATGACTAGGAGTTAGCAATATGATAAGCCTCACAACTAAGCACATGTCCACCAAGAGTGGACTATCCTCCATTGAGCACAGGAGTTAGTGCGATGATGAGAGGATAAGCTTACATAGGTGTTTCATGTAGAATTATGTTGTAGACACCATGTGCTTAATTAAGAATGTGAACAACTATGTTTTCTACTTGACAACTTAGTTAATTATGAAAACTCTAATGTTATAGACACCATGTGCTAAAATAGAGTTCCTAACTCTTGTGTTGTCAACATGATAACTCATATGAGTATGCATACTCCTACGTTTCTAACCTAATAAATAATAAAATAATGCATTAACCTAAGTAAACGTAAGTGTAATAATAATTAATTACTTACACTAATACGGAAAACTCCTCAACAGTACCCAAGCTAGAAGTAAAGTGTAATAATAATTAATTACATACACTAATAGGGAAAACTCCTCAACAATATCCAAGCTAGAGAAATATTGTCATGCAAAGCACATTTGGACAAAAATGAAAGGGCAACATAGGATAATTCATGAAAGCATAATGTAAAAGTGGGAAAGATGCAATTCAAAGGAGTAGACATCTCAAGAGGCTTCATAGCATCATATTTTACTCTTTTTTATTAGATCAAGACCAAAGGGGTAAATGGGAAAAGGATAGTGAAAGACTAGAATGAATGGAAGAAAATTGATATGAAGGCTAAACATGAAAGAAATGAAAACAAGATCATCATAAGATAGCTCACAAGATAGCCAAATGTTTGTGTATAGGTCAACATTGTCAAGATCAAAGAGAGAAAATAGAATGGATGAAAGATGTGATAGAACTACACATGATGTCTGATTGTTAGGTTTTCATCATAGTAGTTATCCAAGATGCCACAAGGGAGTGGTTTTTACCATAGGAAAAATTTATTTCTCTTTACTTTTTCTACCAAGATGCCTAATTACTAGGTTTTCACCAAGGCACATTTTCAAAATTTTTTTTTTTTTTTTTTCTTTTTTTCAATTTTTTTTCAATTTTTTTGAATTTTTTGGAAGAATTCAAGCTTTTTAGATAATTCTTCTTAAAAGTTTAAACCGTGACATGCAAAGGAGTTGAAATGATATGCTCAAAAATGATGATAGGAAGGGAAGATGGAAGACAAAAATGGAGGATATGGCTTTATGCAAAGTGAGTGAGATTAGAAGATGGAAATGAAGGCAAGATGAATGTCAACACATGCCATGAAGGGTGGCATGAAGATGGAGAAAACATGAATGAAGGAATATGGTGAGCGGATAGAAGAGGTTGTGGTTTAGGCACGTGGAATGGAAGAAGATGAAGTGGACTTCTTTGGAAACTTGAATGTCAACTTCAATTGGTGTTCAACATTAGACTCTCTCAAGAGAGACTTTGGAATCCATATAGCCGTAGGCCTCTTTTCATTTCTTTTTGATGATTTAGAGATAATATCTTCAATGATGGATTTTGAAACCCATATTTGTCTTATAATTATTTTTCTTAGATATGTCTTTTGACTTTATGCCCCTATGTCAATCAGAGGAGACATGGTGTTCTTCTTTTTTATATGGATTTTTGAATTGATTCTTTTTCTTGTATTAAAAATTTAGGTTACTTCCAAAAGACTTGGGACTTGTGGAAGAAGAAGGATGATATGACTGGTTTAGTTGAGTGGATGGATGAAAAGGATTCAAGGATATGAATCTACATTGATCTTGAGGAAAGATAGGAGAGGGAGGGATGTAAGGACCCAAGATGAATGATGAATTAGGAGATTTGGGAGGGGAAAGTGAAGGGACATAAGGACCCAAGATGGAAGGAAGACATGAAGCATTTAGTATTGGTGGAGGAGGTCCAAGGATGGATGTGGAAGATGCAAAAGGGTAATCAATAAGTTCATCAACATCTAATGACAATCAAGGACATCAAAATATTTAGAGTGAGCATTAGGATTTTCAATAGGATCATGAACATCTTGAATAGGAGCAACTTCTTTGATAGGAGTACTTGAAGCTTGAGAAGACTTAGGAAGAGTAGAAAGTGGAAGGGAACATGGAGTGGTAGAACAAGAAGATGGAAGACTTTGATCTTGACAAGGTCTTTGGATAGCATAAGTGTAGATTTTTTCTCTTGATTTTCAATAGGCTCAACATTGGAAGTAACAACACTATTTTTAATAACCTTAATGGAAGTATCATCTTTGGACGGTGCAATTGTATTAAAGTCATTTTTATTGTCAGTAAGCTCAGCAATGTAAGTAGTAGCTTGATCTTGCTTAGGAGAAGACTTAAGACATGATGGAATGAATGAGGAAGGGCATGGAGGATCAAAAGTACCATGAAATATATTAGAGACGTCATGAAAATAATTGGATGACATGGAGGGTTCTTGATCTTGATCTTTCTTTATATTCTTTTCTTTATCAATTTTAGATTTCTCTTGACATGAAGCCACTCCTAAGGAGAAGGAAGCATGTCAGAATTGTATGGAAGAATTTGGAATAGATGATGAAGGATTAGTTGAAGTAGGCATTATAGTGCATGAAGGCTTAAGCTCTTTAGGTTTAGCATTATCAAAAGTATTTGCAGCCAAGTGAAGGTTAGCTTGAGTTTCTTCAAGAGGTATCCTTTGAGGATACCTATAGGGAACCACATGAAAAGAATTAGAATCTTTATTGGATGAAGGATTGGTAGAAGATTTGAGAGACTCGAAATCTTTAGGGAATGTATGGATAGTGGAGGAAGTAGAAGATGGAAGGGGAGCATTAGAAGATAAAGGTTCAACATTAACATGATCTTGCTCAAGAATGTAATATTTATTTTCAGCATGAGGGTTCTTAGAAGAGGAACTCTTATGGCATTGATGTTTTATTTCAGCACACAAAAAAAGCTTTCTCATTCTCAAAAAATTCAGTTTTATCATTTAGGTATTGTTCACAAAATTATCAATGTTGTTTTCAAATTTTGAGTCATATGGATTACCATCAATATCTATCTATGACTCATCCCCTTTAAGCACAAGCATAGGACTAGGAGGACTTTTAGGACTTGTATGAATATAATTGTCATCATCATCATAATCATTGTCACTATGGGCATTATAGATAGGCATATCATAGGACTTTTCATGTTGTTCATTATGGTATGTCTCAATAAGAGGAATAAGAATCTTGGTAGAAGTAGAAGAAGAATGATATCATGAAGAAGAGGTAGGTGAAGACCTACATGAATGATATTTAGAAGAATCATGGTAAGACTTGGAATATGAAGAATGTGAATGATATTTAGAAGAATCATGATAAGACTTGGAATATGAAGAATGTGAATGATATTCAGAAGAATCATGATAAGACTTAGAAGATGAGAAATGTGAATGATATCTAAAAGAATCATGGTGAGACTTGGAAAATAAGGAATATTTGGAAGAAGGATATTGTCATATGATCTTGCATATGATCCTAGTGAGAACATTTTATTTCTTCCCTTTTTCAATTATTTTTGTCACAAGGTTAGCATCCATATATCTATTGGAGTAACAACACTTTTCAAATCCAATAACAAGGTTGAGTTCATCTATGCTCAAACGAGGGTCTCTAACAAGATATTCAAGATCCATGGTTCTCGAAGAAGAAGAATCAAGCATGGAAGAAGATAAAGGATGAATAGAAGAAGGTAGACTATATGATAATTAGAGGAAAAGAATCAAGAAGACATGAAGAAGAGGAAGAATGGAAATGGGAGACTAGAAAGACATGGAAGATGAAGAAGAAAGAAGACCAAAAGTCATTTTTTGAAATTTGATACCACTTGAGTTCATTTGAATGTTGAGCAACATGTAATAGCACTTGTAACCAACATGAAATAAAAAGTACTAGTTGATAGGATAACCCTAAGAAACATTGGTACCAAACTAGGATAGTAAAATCACTCACTTGTCCAAGAAAGAGATGATAAGATAGAATTTTGCAATAGGCGTAAACCAACACTATCATAGAGGTGCCCACAACTTTGGGTAAATACCCTAGTGCATATGGACCAGAAGAATGATTTACAAAAATTTTAATTAATTGAAATTGAATTTTGATGAAAGTGGATGGACAAGAGATCAATAAGACTCTCCAAGAATAATATAAAAGAACCCAAGGTATATCTTTCTCAACAAGGATGGTCTCTAACTCACAAGCTCTAAAAAAAGTCACTTGTGAAATCAATGATTACTAATTAAAGAGGTCAATGCACAATAACACATAGTGCAAACAAGCTTCTAATAATGGGGTAAGTAGCCTAATTTGAATAATTTAAATCGGATCAACCTAGGGAGATTGGAAATAATAGGACAAGAAAGCAGTTTGATCGTAAAGTCTTGACTTAGGAAATCAGATTTTGTTCATTTTAAATGTCCAACTAGGTGTATCAATATATTTTTAATCATGAACCAGGCACACAAGATAGCAATCAAGGATTTCGAGAAAATATCTTCAAACAATGAGCAAGGGACAAAACAACCTTGCACATGAACACAAATAGTGTCATAGTATCAATCTAATCCTTAGAACCACTACTATGTATGTTCTCAAAATATTTTTCAATCATGCACATAGTCCTAGAAAATAAAATTTGGTAGTACTATGGTTCTTAGTAATGTTCAACTCTATAGATTTTGCAATCTAGAGTGGAAAAATTCAGTCCCGATGCACCAGGGTTTTGACATATTCTGAGAATTTAATCAATCAGAGATACTGAGGAGATTTGACATCCCAACAAAATACTACACCTGTAAGGATTTCCCCCACAAGGACATTTATATAGCGGTTGCTACTACCACATCAAAAATGGCTATTATCGCTTGAAATTTTGTCCACATGGTTGACCCAATAAATGGAATGCCCACTATGGTTAATCCTCTCTAATTAAGGAAGACTCACAAAGTTGTACCACATGGGGACATGGTTTGGATTCAAGGGTTCTAAGTTTGTGATGTGCCCAAAAGGAAACAAAGCATACTCCTCTACCCTCTTCACCTTACCCAAACATGGCAAACAAGATTCTTTGACATGCTAATTTGAAATTACCTCACCAAATTTTTAGAAAATCCAACAACTAACACCACAAATCTCAAAAGAGAAAGTACTAATAGATGTTGAAGACAAATTCAAGTGAAATAGTGAAATAATAACAAATATTTTGGGGAATCCATTGTCAAGAGGAGCTTCACATGTAAAGCAACCAAATGAAGCTCAATCTCTCAAGCTCTCTCAAATAGTGTTCATAGAGCCTAATTACTATGTGAAACACAGAATGTATAAAAGCAAATCTAGATCCAATTTTAGAGCACCAAATGAAGTGTGAATCTATGAAACCATGTAAAAGCAATCAAGCCAAGCACATGAGATGTTCATTTTTGTTCTAAATTCAAATGTTATAGAGATCCAAAAAAAAATATGATAATCCTTACAATGTGTCTTTTCTTTGTTGTACTCGTCATTTATGCTTGAATGCTCACTCGCAATGAACAAAGCAACAAGCAAAGCAAGCAAACACAAGATATGGATATAGGGTTAGATTTGAAAATCTAATTTTTAAGAGTGATAATAATCAATAAATAACCCAACTGAAAGCTCACATCATGCATTGATCCATTGTGAAAATTAAATGCAAGCTATTCATTAAATGCCCTTTTTTTAATATTGATTTTTGACCTAGTCATCAAGATTGGACCTATATGACATGAATTTGGATCCAAAACGCTAAATGTAGAAAAGAGACCCCTATCAAAAAATAGAGAACTTTCAAAAATGTTATAATTTTGAAAATATATTTTTATTTGTGCCCTAGGGAGCCATTTTTTCAAAATAGATCCTTTTTTACAAATTGAATTATTGAGCCTTAATATGATCTCTAAAATCAAAAAAATAAGAACCAACCCTAATTATAATTTAGAGACCTTTCCAAAAATGTAATTTTTTTCAAAAAATGTGCTAATTTGCACCCTGAAATGATTTTTCATGAAAAATCAAGTAAAAATTATAAAAAATTTGAAACTTTCACTAAAGCTTCTCTAATATGTTACCAACTAATAAAAACTAATTTAGGCCAAAACACCATGTTGTTTGGGAGATATGATCAAATCTTTAAGATTTAGGATTTTTTGTGTCCAAACAAATTCACACAAGGGGGTTTAGATCTAAAGATGTCCAAAACCAACAAGTAAAGGTGGGTTTCCCCACGGTGGGCACCAAAAATGTGTGCTTACAATGTGAGCACACTTCTATGAGTCATTATATCCAAGATCACTCAAGAAAGAGGTCTTGAATGGCAACTCATAGCTCTTTATTTATGGAGTGCAAGGGTTTATAATGAAGGCCCTCAGTTTTGACCTAGTTTGTGTCTATGCAAGTACACCATAAAATGAGAGATTCAAAGATCCAATATGCATGCAAATGGAGATGAAAGCTAATCTATTTGATAACAATGCAAGATCTAATTTATCAATACAAGATCTAATCTATCAATGCAAGATCTAATCTGTAAAAGGAAGATCTAAGCTAATATAAAAATGCATGGATGAGATATGATAATGGAAGCCATGAATGCATGAGAGAAGAAGACTAGAAGATAAAAGTTCTCCACATAATGCTTTAGTATTCAAACTCCTTCAAAAAATTTATTTCCAAACCTGCAACATAACAATAGCATAGAGTGTGTGTATGCAAAATGAGAAGAGGGCTCTCCCTTCTAAAGAAGATTGGACGATCAAGATTGAGAGGCAAAAAGATTCAATCAAGGGTGGAGGAAGAATGATCTATGTGAAATAAAGATACACCAATGAGAAAATAGGAAAATAATTAAATGGAATCCCACTTAGAAATATGTGCATTTAAGTGTAGAGGAATTTTTAATTTTTATTTATTCTATTTCCTCTTCAAGTGGAGATTTATTTAATTAAAAGAGAGTAAGTTCTTTTAATTAAATAGGAAATATTTAATTAAATTAAAAGAGGGGTTTTTCTCTGAATTAACTAAATGTGAATGAATTATTTAATTAAAATAGATGTTTTATTTTAATTAAATGGGGACTTATTTTATTTAATTAAAAGGGACATTTTCTTTTAATTAAATAAGACTTAGGATAAAATGATCAACCTTAGAAAATATTGAAATAATTGAATTTGATCAAGAAAATTAATTTTAATTGATTTAATAAAATATTGCAAACCATTGATTTAGGAAATTGATAAATTGAATAATGGGGGCCCATAGTCTAGGTGACCAGTTTAGGGTGCATACAAATACCATAGTATTTAGAGGTAGGGACTAAGAATGTTGAATACATGTATTTCAATAATATATTTGAAAATTAAGTTCGGTGCACCTTTTATATACAAATTTTGGCATCTAATATGCACATGGAAGCTCTTTATGTAATGAAATAACTTGCACAATAGAAGAAATAATATGAAATATTATATAAATACTTGATAATAAATGAGAGTAATAGGCCACTTTGAGAGGGCAACCTCCAAATATCTCCAATGAGAACACACTTCACAATATGATGATGAAATAAGACTCATATATATATATATATATATATTATATATATATATATATATATATATATATATATATATATATATATATATATATATATATATATATATATATATATATATATATATATATATATATATATATATATATATATATATATATATATATATATATATATATATATAATACACCAATACAAAGGGTGTAGCATGCCCCCTCTCTTGAAAGAAGCATTGTCCTCAATGTTAACCAAGTGTGGATTCTTTTGAACGAACTCCTCATCCTCTCATGTGGCCTCTTCAACTAGTAAGTTCTTCCATTGGATGAGATACTGAGTCAAGTTTTTGTTCCTCAACTTCTTCCTGCATGTTTGAAGAATGCACTCTAGTTCCAAAATTATTCTTCCTTCTTCATCAAGTTCTAGTAGTATTGTTTGAGTATGAATATTATTCCCAATTATCTTCTTCAAACAAAAAACATGAAAAACTAGATGTATCTTTGTTTTTGGTGGCAACTCAAGCTTGTAGGCAACACTACCAATCTTTTACATGATTTGGTATGGTCCATAATATCTTAGAGACAACTTATTATAAAAAAAATTTGTTTCTTCATTGAGATTTGTTTATAAGGCTACAATCTCAAGAAGACCCAGTCCTCAACTTCAAAATTTATTTCACTACAATGTTGGTCTACTTGTTGTTTCATTCAATTTTGTGTCATAGCTAAATTCTCCTTGAGTCTTGAAAGTACCTATTGTTGATGAAGCAAGTGGTCCTCCACTTCTTGAACTCTTGGTGACACCTTTAATGATGATGTGATGGAAGGAGGATGATATCCATAACATGCCAAAAATGGAGACATTTTTTATGAGTTATGAAAAGAGGTATTGTACCACCATTCTCCAAGAGGTAGCCAACCTATCCATTAAGATTTTTTTCTGAAGTGAAAAAATCTAGATATCCTTCGAAACATTTATTAACAACCTTGGTTTGCCCATCTGATTGAAGATGGTATGAAGAACTATGAGCCAATTGAGTACCCAAACATGAGAATAAATCTTTCCGAAAGTGACTAGTAAAGATAGGATCACGATCACTAACAATAACCTTAGGTGTACCATGTAGCTTTTGGATACTCTCCAAAAAAAAAATTCCACTATACTTGCTATAAAAGGATGTGATAATGTAATGAAATATGCATATTTAGTAAGGCAATCAACTACTACCATGTTGACTGTTGGAAATGATTGAAAATATCTTGAATGAAGAATGATGGAACTGGTAAAGAATGCCTTCAATCATTGTTTTTTCATTGATGTCAAACTTTCTACTTGTAGGAATGAAAATTGCTTAAGTGATCCAAATACTATCAATTGGTTGATTGACAAGGAGGAGGCAATCAATAAGATGTAACAAGAGCACCTAGATAAAGGTTGAAGTTATGATGTTGTAACGAAGTATAAGGATCAGCTAAGCCATTGATGAAATAGTGTATTGATGACATACTCTAAGACACAGGGAATGGACACACTAAGACACATCAAAGATGTAAGGTTTAACTAATTCATTTGTAGCACCTAACCAAGTTCATTTGTGAGTGCTGAGCAAGCTAGTTAAAGTCGAGCAAGTTCAACTTCAATGTATGTTGAGCAATCCTTTGGGTGCTAAGTAACACAAAAGGTGTTGCGCATCAGTAAATGTAGTAGAAGTTGAGTAACACAGAAGGTGTCGAGCATCAGTAAACCAATGATGCCGATTTGTTGCATTATTGATAAGACAAAAAGATTCGCCAGATCAGTAATGATAAGTTCGTTGCATTGAATTTTGTGAATTAGTTGGATGATAAGGATGATGAGTAGATGTCAGACAATTTCATGTAAACCATGCAAACCAATTTTGAGCGAATATAGATGAACTTATCACAAAGTTTCTAGAAGAAATAATTTGGAGGGAAAAGAATATCATTCTCTCAGATCAAATAAAATTGATGAGTGAGAAGATTTGAGTGGGAAATGAAGAATAGAACTTCTTTATAAGGAGTTACAAGTTAGAGATTAAGAGTGAGGGATTTGGTCATAAGTGTGGTTGTGCGAAGAAGCCAAGAGAAGGCTAGTGTGAAGTGTCAGAAGGAGGACATAGTGAGGAGTAAGCATAGAGCATCAAGACTCTAAGTTGATCAAGTGACCATAGAGTGCATTGGCATAATGAGTGGAAGAACTCAAAGATATAGATCTTGAAGGGTGGACAAGTTATTAGCACTACAAGGAAGAAAATCCAAGCAAAGAAAAGAACTGAAGAGTAATATGAAATCTACAAGGTTAGTGTTGCAATCTTTATCAGGTCAAAACCTTTCTAATACATTCTTACCATTGTATTAGACATTGAAATCCTACATTGCTAGGTTAGCTTAATAGCTAAGTGGATAAGCCTCAAGAAAAGGATAGAAGATCCCCAGGAGAAGGATAAGAGATCCTTAGGAGAAGGATAGTAGATCCTTAGAGAGGGATAAAAGATTCTTTTGAGAAGGTGACTATAAATCCCATGGACTTGGGTGGGCCTAACAACTCTATGTAAATCCTTTAATAGGGTGGCATTCTAAGTTGAATGTTCTTAAGTCCTCTAACAAGGCACACTCCTAACAGGGTGTAGAAATCCTTTAACAGGGTCACATCTAACAGTGTGTAAAGCCTTTAATAGGGCAAGCCTTTAACAGGGCAAACCATCAGAAGTGGTTGAAATCAATTGCGCAAAAATTTTGTGGGTGTCATCCCCACCCTAGTTTTACCTTCTTATTCCTAGAGGGTTTTTGGGTCACCAAAATCTCAAGTGTTATGTGGTGATGCATGTTTACTTTTCATGATTGTTTAATGTTTAATTGCATGCATGATAATTTCAATTATATGCCATTAAGGATTTGACAAGAAAGTAAAAAGGCTTGTACTTCTGATTCACCACCATTTTATTAAAAAATTGTATTGGACATTATTGGACCTTGAATAACTAATTCACCCCCCCCTCAATTATTCTAAAAGAATTCTAACAATTGGTATCAGAGCCCACTGTTGATTTGTTTCAAGGTACTAGCAGTAGGAAGATCAAGATGTCTAAGAAAGAAGTTCCCAAGCTAAATAAAGAAAACTTTGTTGCATGGAAAATTCTGATGAAGTTGCACCTTGGATCAATAGGTGACTATGCATAGACCTCAATCATAGTTGATCATGTAGACCCTGTAGGACCCCTCACTGCAAAATACATGAACAAGAAGAAGGAGCACAATCAAGTGATGTTAGAGATTGTTTCAGCACTAAGCTATGCCGAGTATGATGACATCAAAGAATGTGGTGCTACACATCAAATGTGGAAAAAATTATCAAACATCTATCGAGGAGATGATAATGTCAAGAGAGCCAAAAAAGAGAGCCTAAGAGAAAAGTTTGATGACATGAAAATGGAAGAAGGAGAGAATGTTGCTCAATATGGTGCAAGAATGAAAGAAGTGGTAAGTGCCATAAGAAGCCTAGAAAGATAGTTATAAGAAGAAACAGTATGTAGCAAATACTTGAGAACTTTGCTTCCTATTTATGCTATAAGAGTATAAGCCATCCAAGAGCTAAGGTGTGTACCAGACAACACATTATCATTTGAAGGAATAATTGGAAGACTCACTGCCTTTGAGCTATCCAACTTTGACAACTATAAGCTAGAAAACTTTGAATCTGCATTCAAAGCCAAGATGACAATAAAAAACAATGAGGAGGTTTGCAAACAAAGAAAAAGAGTGGAAAAGGAAATTATGTATCTAGTGACAACAGCATTGATGAAGATGATGTAGACCAATTGGAGGCATTACTAGCAAGAAGATTTCACAGAGGAAGAGGCAAATTCAAAGGTAAGCTGCCAATCATTTGTTTCAATTGTAATGAAGTTGGTCACATTGTAGCCAGATGCACACAAAAAAAAAATTACAAGGATGGAGGCAACCTCAAGAACAAGAAAGAGGACAACAAGGACTATAGAGATAAAGGCAAAAGATGCTACATTGTTCAAGAAGACTCTGATGAGAATGATGATGAAGTAGTCTATGTGGCTATGAAAGATGAATCAGATGAAGATGAAGCAACTACCCTGGTAACCTGCATGAACAAGAATAACAAATGGATCATAGACAACAGATGCTCTCATCAGATGACTGCAGATAAAAGTAAGTTCATTACCTTTATTTAATATGAAGGAAATAGTGTTAGATTTGGTAACAATGCACCCTATTAGATCAAAGGGAAAGGTAGTATCAAGCATACTGAAAAGATATCATGTGATAATGCATACTATGTTGAAGGCTTGAATTATAACTTTTTAAGTGTCTCACAGATAGGCAACATAGGATGCAAGGTTTAATTTGAAAATGGAGTTGCCAAGATCTATGATTCTCAAGGAAGTCTAATAGAAAAAGGTGACCAGACTAGGAGTAATTTGTTCTACCTAGACATGGAAGATGCTTCTTGTCTCATTGTTCAAACTGATGATGTATGGTTATGGCACAAGAGGCTATGTCATGTAAATTTTGACAATCTAATAAGCATTAGCAAAATGAAGAAAGTCAGAGATCTACCAAAGTTGAAGAAGCCTGATAACACCATGTGCAAAAAATGCCAACCAGGGAAGATGACCAAGTCAACTTTCAAAAGAAAGGCTTATACTTCTAATGAAGTATTAGAGCTAGTTCATACTGACTTGTGTGGTCCTATTCAAGTGCAAAGATACAAAGGTGATAGATACATAATGCTATTTGTAGATGACTATTCAAGGATGATGACAGTCATGTTCCTAAAACAAAAATTAGATGCATTCCAAATGTTCAAATGGTACTTGGCCAGAGTTGAGAAAGAGATTGGGAAGAGCCTAAAATTTCTCAGATCTGATAGAGGAGATGAATTCACATCAAGAGAATTTGAAGAAATCTGCAATGAAAGAGGAATCAAAAGGTAGACATTAGCACCTAGGACTCCACCTTAGAATGGTATAGCAAAAAGAAGGAATAGATTAGTTATTGACTGCGTTAGAACCTTAATGATGGAGAAAAATGTTGCACTCAAATACTGGAGAGAAGATGTAAGTACTGCAGTCTACACACTCAGTAGAGTTCAAGTCAAGAAAGGTACAAATGCAACACCTTTTGAATTATGGTATGGGCATTCTCCTAATGTAAAACATTTCAAAATATTTGGATGCAAATTCTATATATATAAAGAGTCTAGAAATGGAAAGTTTGATGCAAAGAGTGAGGAAGGCACATTTCTTGGTTATTCTACTGGAAGCAAAGCTTATAAGTGCTTGAACGTTAACACTAACAAAGTAGTAGAAAGCACATATGTGAAATTTGATGAGCTTGCAGAAGTTCAAAGTGATGAGAACACCAAAAAAGTAGAAGAATAGAAGACTTTCGTATACTTTTATGAAGGTATACCTAATAATGGTGAAGTTGCAATTTGGAATGACAATTAGCAACAAAATCTAGTATCTGTCGAGTCACAGTCAGTGAATGTTGAGCAGCAGACACATTTAGAAGCTGAGCTGCAAAATACAGAGAATGTTCATTTCGATTCCGAGAACTATCAACATGAAGGAAATGAAGAAATATATGATGAAAATACACATGAAGATTCAAATTCTGAAAGAGACAACATGCAAATAAGGAAAGAACTAGTATTGGCAAAGTATGTAAGAAGACATCATCCTATAGATCAAATTATTTGAAACAAAGAAGCAGGACCAATGACAAATAATAGACTAAGAAGTGAGACATGTATGCTTAGCAAAATGAAACAAAAAATAGTAAGTGAAGCCATAAAAGATGATGACTAGTAAAATGCTATGAAAGAATAAATAGAACAAATTAAAAAGAACAAGACATGGACCTTAGTCTCAAGACCAGTAGACAAGAATGTAATTGGAACCAAGTGGGTGTTTAGAAACAAGTTAGATGAGAATGGTGAAATCATAAGGAACAAGGAAAGACTAGTCTATAAAGGGTATGCACAAGAAGAAGGACTAGACTATGGACAAACTTTTGCTCTAGTTGCTAGAATGGAAGGAATAAGGACCTTACTGGCATAAGGACCTTACTGGCATATGCAGCCTTCAAAGGATTTAAATTCTATCAAATGGATGTTAAGTCTGCATTTCTGAATGGTATACTTGAAGAGGAAGTCTACATAGAGCAACCAAAAGGATTTGTTGATGAAAATTAAAGCAAGTCCCTAGAGCTTGGTATGAGAGACTTCACAAGTATCTAGTGCAAATAGGATTTGAAAGAATTGATGATAACAACAACATGTACATCAAATCAAAGGAAAGTAAGGATATCCTTGTATCTAAAATCTTTGTGGATGACATAATTTTTGGAGGAAAGGGAGTGCTTTGTAAAAGTTTTGTTGACAAAATGAGACATGAGTGTGAGATGTCTATGTTTGGAGAAATCAAGTTCTTTGTTGGATTGCAAGTACATCAACTAAAACATGGTATATTCATGACACAATCAAAGTACATCAAAGAGATACTCAAGATGTTTGGATTGGAAGACTCCAAACTTGTTAGCACACCAATGGCAATAGGACATAAGCTATCCAAAAATGATGAATTAGTTGAAGTCAATCAAACAATGTACAGATCCATGATTGGAACACTACAATATATTGTACATAGCAGACCAGACATAGCATTAGCAGTTGGAATAGTGGCTAGATTCTCTACTAATCCTAGAGAAAATCATCTCATGGTAGTAAAAAAGATAATGAGGTATCTCAAAGGAATTGATGATTTTGGCCTATACTACAAAAAGAATGAGATGTTTGAGCTCAATGCATACACAAACGCAGATTGGGGAGGCAACATTGATGATAGGAAAAGCACAAGTGGAGGAGCATTATTCTTAGGTAAAAGGCTAGTTACTTGGACTAGCAAGAAACAAACATGTACATCTTAGTCCACTACAAAAGCACAATATGTGGCAATAGCAATCAAGTGCACAAACATTGTATGGCTCAAACATCTATTGAAAGGAATGAAAGAAGAGGTAACCAAACCTGTGATACTATATTGTGATTATACAAGTCCTATTAACATATCCAAGAATCCAATAATGCATGCAAAAACTAGGCATATTGCAACCAAGTATCACTATGTCAAAAAATTGGTGGAAGACAAACAAGTGAAGATGGAGTACATTCACACAAAGGAACAAATTGTAGATATCTTCACCAAACCATTGCCCAAGGATACTTATGAATATCTTAGAGGAAAGTTGGTGGTAAAGCCCCTAACTCAAGCAATCTAAAGCAACAAAGAAGCTGCCTTGCATCAATAGGAGTAGATCATTGAAATATCAGAAGAATGATGCAGAGGATGACAATAGGAACAAAAATTCCAAATCAGTCACAAGCATGGTGACAGAAGAAAAAAAGATAAGATGCAAAGCTTACACCAAGCATGTTGAAGATGCTACACCTTTGGCATTTATGTCAAAGAGGGAGATTTATGAGAAACTGATCAATAAAAGTAAGAGGGAGATGTATGAAATCAGTAGTAGACCAAAAAAAAGAGAGAGAGATGAAAGAGGGAGATTCAAAAGAGATAAGGAACTGATCAGCAAGCAGCTATGAAGGATCAAGAATACAGAGTAAGGATGCAACAGTCAAGAGGGAGAAGTAGAACAAAGGATTCAGTTTGTATTAGCAAAAGAGGGAGACATGATACAAAAAGGAAGATATGAAATGAACATGTAATGACAAAAAGTTTTATGTTTGGTATATAATTTTGATGGTATCTAAGTTGATCAGCTCAATCAATTGATTAGTTTGGTTTGTCATCAATGCCAAAGAGGGAGATTGTTGGAAATGATTGAAAATATCATGAATGAAGAATGATGGAACTGGTAAAGAATACCTTCAATCATTTTTTTTTCATTGATGTCAAACTTACTACTTGTAGGAATGAAAATTGCTTAAGTGATCCAAATACTATCAATTGGTTGATTGACAAGGAGGAGGCAATTAATAAGATATAACAAGAGCACCTAGAGAAAGGTTGAAGTTAGGATGTTGTAATGAAGTATAAGGATCAGCTAAGCCATTGATGAAATAGTGTATTGATGACATACTCTAAGACATAGGGAATGGACACACTAAGACACATCAAAGATGTAAGGTTTAACTAAGTCATTTGTAGAACCTGACTAAGTTCATTTGTGAGTGTTGAGCAAGCTAGTTAAAGTTGAGAAAGTTCAACTTCAGTGTGTGTCGAGCAATCCTTTGGGTGCCAAGTAACACAAAAGGTGTCAAGCATCAGAAAATGTAGTAGAAGTCAAGTAACACAGAAGGTTTTGAGCATCAGTAAATGTAGTATAAGTTGAGTAACACAGAAGGTGTCGAGCATCAGTAAACCAATGATGCCAACTTGTTGCATTATTGATAAGACAAAAAGATTTACCAAATCAGTAACGATAAGTTTGTCACATTGAATTTTATGAATTAGTTGGATGATAAGGATGATGAGTAGATTTCACAAAATTTCATGTAAACCATGCAAACCAATTTTGAGCAAATACTGATGGACTTATCATGAAGTTTCTAGAAGAAACAATTTGGAGGGAAAACAATATCATTCTCTCAGATCAAATCAAATTGATGAGAGAGAAGATTTGAGTGGGAAAAAAAGAATAGAACTTCTTTATAAGGAGTTATAGGTCAGAGATCGAGAGTGAGGGAGTTGGTCATAAGGGTGGTCATGCAAGAAGCCAAGAGAAGGCTAGTATGAAGTGTCAGAAGGAAGACACAGTGAGGGGTAAGCATAGAGCATCAAGACTCTAAGTTGATCAAGTGACCATAGAGTGCATTGGAATAATGAGTGGAAGAACTCAAGGAGATGGATCTTGAAGGGTGGACAAATTGTCAGCACTACAAGGAAGAAAAGCCAAGCAAAGAAAAGAACTGAAGAGTGATCTGAAATCTGCAAGCTTAGAGTTGCAATCTTTATCAAGTCAAAACCTTTCTAATACTTTCTTACCATTGTATTAGACATTGAAATCCTACATTGCTAAGTTAGCTTAATAGATAGGTGGATAAGCCTCAAGAAAAGGATAGAAGATCCCCAGGAGAAGGATAAGAGATCCTTAAGAGAAGGATAGGAGATCCTTAGAGAGGGATAAAAGATTCTTTTGAGAAGGTGATTGTAAATCTCATGGACTTGGGTGGGCCTAACAGCTCTATGTAAATCCTTTAACAGGGTGGCATTCTAAGTTGAATGTTCTTAAGTCCTCTAATAGGGCACACTCCTAACAGGGTGTAGAAATCCTTTAACAGGGTCACATCTGACAGTGTGTAAAGCCTTTAATAGGGCAAGCCTTTAACAGGGAAAACCATCAGAAGTGGTCGAAATCAATTGCGCAAAAATTTTGTGGGTGTCATCCCCACCCCAGTTTTACCTTCTTATTCCTAGATGGTTTCTGGGTCACCAAAATCTCAAGTGTTATGTGGTGATGCATGTTTACTTTTCATGAATGTTTAATGTTTAATTGCATGCATGATAATTTCAATTATATGCCATTAAGCATTTGACAAGAAAGTAAAAAGGCTAGTACTTCTAATTCACCCCTGTTTTATTAAAAAATTGTATTGGACATTATTGGACCTTGAATAATTGATTCACCCCCTCTCTCAGTTATCTAAAAGAATTCTAACAGTTGACATTATGACCTTTAGATTTGTGAAGCCCTTTGATGAAGTCCATGGATACCTCTTCCCAATATTGGCTAAGAATAGATAAAAGTTGCAAGAGACCATGTATCTTAATTATCCCCCTTATTTCTTTGACAAACCAAACATTCAACCACAAATTTGTGAACATCACCTTTTAGCCCTTCCCAAAAAAAATCTTTCTTGACCCAATGATATGTCTTAAAAAATCTTGAATGACCACCAATTGGGGAAACATGTAGCTCTTTGAGAATCTTGTATTTAACAGTGAAATTATGGTAGAGATACAAGTGCTCTTTATACCGAAGAATATCCCCCTTTAAAAAAAACTTATCTGAACTACTAGGGTCGCTTTTTATTTGTTGGATGAGATTACTTGTTGCAACATCATTTTGCCACTCTTCTTTGGTTTCTACTGCCCAATTTTTCATGTAATATTGAAAGGGCACACAATAAGGCTTCATCTTTTTCATCCTTACTAGAAAGTGCATCAACCACAATATTTTCCTTCCCTTTCTTGTATACAATTTCAAAGTCATATCATGGGACATCTTAGTGACCCATTTTTTTGCTCTTCTCATGATAGTCTTTGTTCCAAAAAATATTTTAGGCTATCATGATTAGTCTTAGCCTTGAAGTGTTGACCCATTAAATAAGGCCTCCATTTTTTAACTACATGAAGGATTGCTAGCATTTCCTTCTCATAAATAGGTTTGAGTTAATTTTTACCATTTAATTGATGACTCTCAAAAGCAATTGGTCGACCTTCTTGCATGAGAACTACTCCTATCCCATTTCCAGAAGCATCACATTCCATAATGAATTCCTTGGTGAAGTCTAGAGTGGCAAGCACTGGAGTTGTACACATAGCCTTCTTCAATTGCTCAAATGATACATTAGCAAATTTATTCCAATGAAAAGATTCCTTCAGCAATAGAGTGGTAAGGGGTGTTTCTATACAACCATAATTCTTCACAAATCTTTTATAATATCTTGTCAATCCCAAGAAACCCCTCAACTTCTTAATAGTTTTTGGAATAGGCCATTCCATGGTAGCCTTAATTTTTTTAGGGTCCACCTTTACTCCTTCATGTGAAACTATGTGTCCCATATACTCCACCTCCTTAAGACCAAAAGTAAACTTGGATGGCTTAGCATAGAGTTGATGATCTTTGATTACTTGTAATTTGTGATCTACATGCTACAAATGTTCTTCCCAAGTCTTGATATAAATTAATATATCATCAAAGAACACTAACACAAACTTTCTCAAGAACTTCTTAAAAATGGAATTCATCAAACTTTGGAATGTAGATGGTGCATTGGTAAGATCGAATGGCATTACCAAAATTTCATAATGACCCTCATGAGTTTGAAATGTTGTCTTACAAATATCTTCCTCCTTAATCTGAATTTGGTAAAACCCGATCTAAGATCTAACTTGGTGAAATACATAGCTCTATTAAATTCATGTAGAAGATCATCGATGATTGGAATAGGAAACTTATCTTTAATGGTGTACTTGTTGAGCACTCTATAATTTGGACACATGCACCAAGTTTCATCCTCCTTATGCACTATCACAATAGGTGAGGAGTAAGCACTTTGGCTATGCATGATAATTCTTGCCTCTAGCATTTCCTCAACATTTTTTTCTATCTCACTTTTTTGTATGTATGGGTACCTATAAGGCTTGATGTTTGTTGGCTAGCTCCTCGAAACTAGTTGTATGGCATGGTCATGACCCCTGTTAGGAGGAAGTCCTTTAGGCATATCTCCAACAATCACTGAGTGAAAATTAATTATTGCTTGTAAATCTGGATGAGTAAGAGCATTAGATTGAGAGACTTCTAATGAACATAATTGGGCTACAAATCCATCTGCACCTTTCTTAAGAAGCTTTTGCATTTGACGAGAGCTTACCATCTGTGGGGATTTTTCCTTCAATCCCCTTAGCTCCACTACCTTTCATTTTGATTAAAATCTCATGAATAGTTCTTGGAAGTCCATCTCAATTGTTCCCAATGTAGTAAGCCATTGTACTCCCAAAACAATATCTTCTACACCCATAGATATCGCATACATTGGATTGATGCTATGACACTTCCCTAAACAACTAACTATGCCCCCATCTGTAATCAAAACTTGAAACTCTAGGACTAGATATATAAAACAATTCAAAAGAGTTGCCAACTTTTTTTTGATGAAATTATGAGTACTACCTAAGTCGATCAACACTATTACTTTTTCCTTCTGTAAGAAAATCACTACCTTGAGAGTTTTTGGTGCACTAAAACCTGAAAGTTCATGTCAAGAAATTATTGGTTGATAATCATGTGATTCCTCACTTGACTCCCTATCCTCCTCTGATATGGATTCATCATCTTCTTCCTCATTTGGACCTTCAATATAGAACAATTTATTTTCACTACATTTATGTCCTCGACTATAGTTGCTATCATAATTGAAACAAAACCCTTTTTCTCTTTTCTCCTCAATTTTTTGTGGAGTCAACCTAGTAGGTTGAGGAACAAAAGATTTTGAATATCCTTTTTCTCTTGTCACATTAGACCCCTTTCTTTCTAGTAATCAAGAACTTCTCCTCTACCCTATGTGCGAATATAAAAGACTCATTTACTAAGCTGGGACAAAACATGCATACCTCATGTTGAATGTGATCCTTGAGACCACCCAAGAATAAATCATTTAAGTTCTCCTCTATAATTGTATCCACTCTTAAGGATAGATTTTGGAATTTTTGAATGTAATTCTTAACTGATCCTATTTTTTGAAGCTTAGCAAATTGGCTAAAGAAGTTTTCTGTCACACTATTGCTATATTGTGCTTGGAGTTCTTCTATAAAAATTGAGTTCCTTTTTCCTCCTATGAGTACAAAGCCAATGGTACCAAATAAATTGATCTAGTTCTAGATATAAGGAAGCCATCATGACCTTTTGTCCATATGGGATTTGATGTACTTCAAAAAAAATCTCCATTTGATTTATCCATTTTAAACGATCATTACCATCAAATTTTCACATATCCACCTTTGGAAAAAAAAATTCTAGATCTTGAAGGATTAATAAAATTTGTGTCATTATTAGTCAACTTGTAGGTTTCACCTTGATTTCTTGAGACTCCTTTCTTGTTTCATTCATATAGGTGCTTAACATGCTTCGTACATCTGATATATCTCCTCGTAGGTCACACATATCCCTCTTAACCTCTTCCGTGAACTTACTAAGTTCCTCATTGGGATTACTATCCTCTGTTGCTTCCCAATCTTGATCAGAGGATTTACCAAATGTGGTAGCATTCTTTTTGCCTCTTGTTGAAGGCTTTTTCATGATGGAAACCAATGTGTTTGAAATAATCACACAAATGAAATGTAAATTCTCTAATTTATTTATTTATTTATTTTTCATTATAACTTACTAGGGCCAAGATACCCTTACTTGGAAAAAATCCCAAAAAAAAATTGTTAGGAATAAGGTGTCTCAACCTTGGATAATTCCTATTCTTATTATTTGTTTTGTAAATGTATTTTTTGCAAATAATGTAATTAAGTGTGAGTATACATGTCTAGTTGGCATGTTGATGTGTCACTCTACTTACATGTGTCAACATCTTGAATTGTGTGTAAGAAAATCATGATTGAAACGGTTATGATGGATTCCTATGACATGTAAGAGCTATCTTTGGAATATTTAATTGTGTGTAAGGCAATCATCACTAAAATGGTTATGATGGATTCCTATGACATGTAAGAACTATCTTTGGAAGATTTAATTGTCTATAAGGAAATCATGCCTCAAAATGTTTATGATAGATTCCTATGACGTGTAAGAGCTATCTTTGGAAAATGCCCTAAAAATGGAAAGTGCATTATATAAGAACTTTGAGGGCTATAGATAGTGGGGTGTGTGAATAGTGTTTTGTTGGTTGCTACTGGATAAGTCTTCCATGTCCTGAAAAAGCATGCATTGTAAGTGTGTTTTAATCTTTGAGTTGAAGATAATACATTGTGCAGGTTTTAGAGGGGCGGGGTTGTTTTACCGAAAGGTTTTTTCCCATCGGCTTTTTATAACTACAATACTATTATTTACATAACATTGAATCTGTAATTGTAATAATTTTAATACGAATTTGCACAATACTTTCCTTAAGAGATTAGTGTAGGAAGTTGTTTCTACACTTGAGTTTCCTTACAAGTGGTATTAGAGCTTGATCAACTTTTGATCCTAATTGTTCGGTAGGGTTTTTTCAGCTAATCTCAAGTTAAGTGGGAATTTTGTGCAAATCAATCTGAATCTTATTTGCAAATTGAGATGGCTAGTTCATCATACAGAAAAATAGAGGTGCAAAAATTTAATGGCAGTAATTTTGAGTTGTGGAAACTCAAGATGGAAGACTTGCTTGAAGATTGTGATCTATGGGAGGTGACTTCACCTGATGTGAGACCCACAACAATATCTCAAGTAGATTGGCATCTAAAGGATCAAAAAGCTAAGGATCTTATTAGACTTTGTCTAGTTGATTAAGTTCTCCTAAATGTTCTTGATGAGAAGATTGCAAATAGTTTGTGGTCATGGCTCGGGTCTATGTATCAAGCCAAATCTCTGGTGAACAAGTTATTCCTAAGAAAGAAGTTGTATTCTGTAAGAATGGAGGAAGGAGGATCTGTTATAGATCATCTAAATGCTTTTAATTTATTGATTGCATAGTTGACATCATATGGTGTAAAGATAGAGGAGGAGGATCAATGTATGACCCTGTTATGTTCCTTGCCAGATTCATAGGACCATCTTGTGATGGCTCTTAGAAGTACTTTAGTCACTTTCAAAATGGATGATGTGGTGTCTTTGTTGTTATCTAAGGAGACAAGGAGAAAGTCATCAGATTCAGCTAATGAAGCTCTTGCTATTCGCAGTAGATCCAATGACAGAGGCAAGCAAAATGACAAGAAGTCTGGAAAGGGTAGATCCAAATCCCATGGAAAATAAAAGAATCCTAGAAAGTCCAAGGCAAAATGTTGGAACTGTGATAAGACTGGGCACTTCCATAAAGATTTTAAAGAGCCAAAGAAAAAGAAGAAGGCCTCAGGTTTAGGTTCAGAAAAATCTCAAGAAGATGGCGATGCTTTCATTGCAGCCTTGGTAGCACATGCATCTAATGATGTGTGGTTGATAGACTCAGGTGCTTCTTTCCACATGACCTCTCATCGAAGTTGGTTCTCAAAGTATGAAGTTTTTGATGGTGGAAAGGTGTACTTGGGTGATGATTCTCACCTAAATATAGTTGGATGAGGATGGGCCACTATGAGATTCTCTAATAGATGATTAAAGGGGATCCATGAGGTAATGCACATCTCTAGTTTGGCACAAAATCTATTATTTGTAAGTATGTTGAATGGTGTACATGTGAAAGTTTTTTTTCTAACAATGGATGCAAGATAATGAGAGGAGTTATGGTGCTTGCTAAGGGTACTAGGAGAGCTACTCTATTTCAGCTTGATGCATGCATTTCTCAATGCAATAGTTCTTCTATTTCAAAGAAGAGAGTAGCTATCACTTCATCCCTAACATCTGAAGGAGCAGTAAAGAAGACTGTGGTTATTGGTTATGATGGTAGTGCAACATGTGTACCTAAGGGTGCAAACACATTGGAAGGAAAGCTTCCTGCAGAAAAGACAATGTTGTGGCATATGAGATTTGGCCATATTGGTGAGGAGGGTCTCAAAACCATGAAGAAAAAGAACCTCGTTGAGCGGTTAAATGATTGTAATCTCAAGTTTAACTTCTGCGAACATTGTGTCTGTGGTAAACAAAATTGTGTTCAATTTTACTCTAGTTCTCACAAATCTTATGATGTTTTGGATCTTATTCATTTCGATGTATTTGTTCCTATTTAAAAATTCCCTCAATCTCCAAGTCTGTATTTTTTTTAATCTTTCATAGATGATTACAATAGAAGGACATGGATTTGTTTTTTGAAAAGTAAGACACAAGTCTTTAGTCAGTTCAAGGAATTTAAAGCCCTTGTAGAGAATCAGACTAGTAAGAAGATTAAGTGTGTGAGAACTGACAATGGTGGTGAGCTTTTCTCAACAGAGTTTGAACAATTATGTAAAGAATGAGGTATCGAGAGGCATAAGATAACTCCTTATACCCCACAGCAAAATGGAGTTACAAAAAGAATGAACATAACATTGATGCAGAAGGTTAGGAGTATGCTTAATGGAGCTAGTCTTGAACAAAAGTTTTGAGTTGAAGTTGTGGCCACTACTTGATATCAGGTTAATAGATCTCCTACATCAGCTCTTTCTAGTAAGACACACATGGAGGTGTGGTCTGGTAAGAAGCCTTCAATTAGACATCTTTTTGTTTTTGGTTGTGAAGCTTATGAACATGTTCCAAAGGAGAAAAGTTCTAAGTTGGAAAAAAAAGTTGTCAAATGTATTTTCATTAGATACAGTGTTGGTATCAAAGGATACAAGCTTTGGGACCCTGTGACTAGTAAGGTTTTGTATAGTAGAAATTTTATTTTTAGAGAGCTAACATCTTCTCCTATTGTGCTAAAACTAGATGAAAAAGAAAAGAAGGAAGATATTGTTTAGTTGCATCCTACCCCTAAGAAGACTAAACAAAAAGACCATGTTGGGTCTAATGATGAGGAGAGCTCTAGTAGCTCTGATAGTTTAGAAGAAGAGGAAGAACAAACTCAACCTCAACTCTTGAGGAGATCCACGAGAGTAAGGAAGCAGCAAGAAAGGTTTGGTTATTCTATTTTAGATTCCAGTTGCACCTTTTCTTTGATTACTAACATTGATGAGCCTAGATTTGTGAAAGAGGCTTTGGATATGGAAGATGCAGGTTCTTGGATTGAGGCCATGGATGATGAGATGGCTTCATTGGATAAAAACAAAACTTTGGACCTTGTACCTTTGCCTAAAGGTCGGAAACCTATTGATAGCAAATGGGTGTTCAAGAAGAAATTATGTGCAGATGGCAATGTTGAAAGGTACAAAGCTAGATTGGTTGCAAAGGGGTATTCACAGGTCAAGGGAATAGATTATGGTGAAATATTCTCTCTTTTTGCAAAGTTGACATCTATTAGATTTCATTTATATCTTGTTGCATCATATGATTTAGAGATAGAATAGATGGATGTGAAGACAACTTTCCTTCATGGTGATTTGTGTCATAGCCTAAGCACTACATTGTTAAAAGTAAAGAATCTTTGGTTTCCAAATCAAAGAAGTCTTTGTATGGTTTGAAACAATCTCCTAGGATTTGGTACCTTAAGTATTATTCCTTTGTGTTGTCAATTGGATTTGTAAGATTGAAACCAGATAATTGTGTTTAATTCAAAGTTGAAAATGATTGCCTTCTTATTGTTGCATTATATGTTGATGATGTGTTGTTGTTTGGGAAGGGTAAGGGTATGATTTCTAACTTTCAATCTCAATTGTCAACATAGTTTGAGATGAAATATATTGGGGTAGTAAGGTACATCTTTGGTATGGAAAACAGTAGAGATAGTCCAAGAGAAAACTTTGGTTGAGTCAAAGTAAGTATGTGAAGTCTATGTTGGATAAGTTCAGCATGGCAAATTGTAGACCTTTGTGTGTTCCTATTTCTATGGGAACAAAGTTATATGTAGATGATTGTCCAAAATCTTCTAGTGAGGTAGAGGACATGAGTAGATTACCTTATGCTAGTGCATTTGGTAGTCTTATGTATGCTATGGTCTGTATTAGACCATACATTGCCCAAGCAATGGGAGTTCTAAGTCAGTTTATGGCTAATCCTGGATGGGTACATTGGGATCCAATTAAGCGATTATTTAGATATTTGAGGGGTACATCATATTACTCCACTTTTTATCATGGTAACTCTTTTAGAGCTTTACATTCAGTTTGTATTCATGGGTTTGTGGATTTAGATTGGGTAGGTGATATTAATAGTAGAAGATCCACCAGTGCTTATGTGTTCACTATGTTTGGTGGTGCCATTAGTTGGATGAGTAAGCAACAACCTATGGTTTCTTTGTCCACTATAGAAGCTGAGTACATGGTTGCTACTCATACTTATAAGGAAACTATTTGGCTTAGGAGATTGTGTTCTGATATTGGTGTTGATGCAGGATAGATTACTATTTGTTGTGATAGTCAAAGTGTTATTTTCCTTGTAAAGAATCCAACTTTCCATGCCAGAATGAAACACTTGATGTGCAATTTCACTTTATGAGAGATATGGTGAAAGATGGAAAGGTAAATTTGGAGATGGTAGATACTATAAAGAATGTTGCAGATGCATTGATGAAACCAGTAACCACAAAGAAGTTCAGATGGTGTTTGTAGTCTATGGGCCTTTCAGCCTATAGTGGTTAGTTCTTTTTATGTTCCTATTGCTCTTACAAGGTGTTTGACAAGTGGGAGAATGTTAGGAATAAGGTGTCTCAACCTTGGATTATTCTTATTCTTATTATTTGTTTTGTAAATGTATTTTTTGAAAATAATGTAATTAAGTGTGAGTGTACATGTCTAGTTGGCATGTTGATGTGTCACTCCGCTTGCATGTGTTGGCATCTTGAATTATGTGTAAGGAAATCATGATTGAAATGGTTATGACAGATTCCTATGATGCATAAGAGCTATCTTTGGAATATTTAATTGTGTGTAAGGAAATCATGACTGAAATGGTTATGAAAAATTCCTATGATGTGTAAGAACTATCTTTGGAAGATTTAATTATGTGTAAGGAAATTATGACTAAAATGGTTATGAAAAATTCCTATGATGCATAAAAGCTATCTTTGGAAGATGCCTTTAAAATGGAAAGCACATTATATAAGCACTTTGACGGTTGTGTATAGTGGTGTGTATGAGTAGCATTTTTTTGGTTGTCACTGGATAAGTCTTCCATGTCCTTAAAGAGCTTGCACTATAAGTGTGTTTTAATCTTTGAGTTGAAGATAATACATTGTGCAGGTTTTGTAGGGGTGGGGTTGTTTTACTGAAAGGTTTTTCCCCATTGACATATCTTTGTGTTTATGTGTTATTATTTCACTATATGTTTTATGTATTCATGGTTGACTGCAATATTATTGTTTACATAATATTGAATCTATAAATGTAAGGATTTTAATAGGAATTTACACAATACTTTCTTAAGAGATTAGTGTAGGAAGTTGTTTTCACACCTGAGTTTCCTTACAAAAATTAGCAAATTTGCTGCCTTGAGAGAGAATTTTCCTAATTTTGAAATATCTTAATTATTTTTGTTTTTCAATTTCTCCAAGCTTTGAATTTAGGCTCCTATACTATGTATTCAAAAACCCAATACAAGTTATACTCCAATTCGGCAAGATGTGAGAGATATGAAGATCTCAATAAATTATGTAGAAATAGTAATTCTATAATAATTCTCTCAAATTTGCTCCAATTCCTCTAAATTTTGGATTATGTCTTCTTTAATATGGTCTTCAAAAATCCTTTGAAAATCTTTGAAAATTTTTCTAAAATCTGAAAGTTATGCTCTTCCCAAAATCACCCCAAAATTGAGAAAAAATCTTACCTCTATGGTGCCAAGATCATGCTCTAATACCACTTGTAATGAAATAACTTACACAATAGAAGAAATAATATGATATAATATATAAATACTTGATAATAACTAAGATTAATAGGCCACTTTGAGGGGACAATCTCCAAATGTCTCTAATGATAACACACTTCACAATATGATGATGAAATAAGACTCACAACCTCCTATGTGTGTGTGTGTGTGTGTGTGTGTGTGTGTGTGTGTGTGTGTGTAATTATGCTTAGGTTGAATAGACACAATCCTACATAAAAACTAGGCTAACTTACCTACCTAAATAATAATATAATAATGATAACATGACTTAATTACAATTAAGATAGTCACAAGTTGACTATTCATAACCCTATATGCACCAATATTAAAAGCGTAGCACTTTACCCTTCTTTACATAAAAATTGGCATTTGTTATGTGTATGGTAGCTCATTGCCCATTTTTATGCAAAATTTGACACCTAATATGCATTTGGTAACTCATTACCATTTATACATAAAAACATTTGACATCTAAATATGAAATTACATCTTAGTTTCATTTTCATATACAAAATTTTGCCTCTAAATAGGCACATAGAGAACCCCGAAGATATACACAAAATTTTCAAAATAATTCTACCATATTATAGAATTATTATACTAACTAGTCCAAAATTCATCAAGACAACCTTCTGGATCAGCTCTAACCCTTACTGTGTCAAGTATTGCCTCATGGTCAGATCCATAAACTCTCCACAAATTCTTATTAAGAGGTCTACCATGATACTTAATCAAGTGAATATTTATTATGTTGAAATTGATGGAAGATCAATCCCACAACTTCCAAGAATCACCTGCATGCAAACACTAGTCATAGAAAGAGAGAAGCAAAAGCTATGGAGGCTGGAATTCCCAAATCAACAAAGGAGACATTCTTGATGAGGAAAAGGAGAATTTGTTATTATCGAAAAGTGAATCAAATTTCAATTACAATGAGGGATCAATCCTTATAAAAGAAGATCCAAAAAATTAGAAAGTTAAAAACCTAGGTTGCATGTTAATAATTAATGAAAGAACTAATTATTAGATTCCTAAAGTTTAACTTAAGTAGAATAGAGTTGATTAGAAATTATCTAATTACTCTAACACCCCACCCCCTTAAGATAAACTTAGGGAGTATCAAAAAACCTAGAAACTACTACTGAAAGTAGATTTGGGTCCCAACAAACAAGGTTTGATGAGGCCCCCAAGCACAACCAAATCTTTGTAAAGAGGAGAAATAGAGAAAAATGTTGAAAGTACTAGTGAAGGATTAAAGAAGCCTCCAAAATAGCGAATGTCCCAGAAGATAGGAATAAAAAATGATCATGTAGAACACCATTGAACCATACAAGATCTACAAACTCTGTCAAAAGTAACTACTAATCTAAAGAACTTCCACTGAAAGAGAGCCTGACTAGGTAGAGAAGACTATAATCTGCATGAGTGCTCTCTAATGACACTACTCAAATCAGAAGGCACACAAAGGCAAAAAATTAAACTTGAAGATATAGATGGCATGAAATACTAAAGCTTGAAGAGTTGATCAATCAATCATGGAAGGTTGCAACCAAAGTAGGAATGAAAAGAAGAGTTTCTATATGGTAAATGATCCATCTCACCAAAATGCATAGGTACCTAGCCACTGCATATGCCTAGTACATATTAAAAAATACTAAATATATAGCATAAGAAACCACCCCCCGCCACCCTAATGCAAACAAGGGTGAGGTGACATGCAACTGGAAAAGTGAGCCAAAAGAATAACATGTCAAGGAACCATGATCAAGATGCACAAAATAATACATATGTGTACTGAGGTGGTCAATCTCAAACATGTCACGAGGCTAATGTCATATAAGAAATACTCAGTGGATAAAGGAAGATGGAAAAAAAAGGCAAAACATCAACCCCTTGTAGCACTTTAATCAAAGTAGTGCATGTAAATAAGACACAAAATATGAAAAATCCAAAGAGTACAGCAATCTGCATGAGTGTCCTTAGATGACCCTACTTGAACCAAAATGAAAAACAAGACAAAATAATTGAAATGAAAATACAGAAGGCATATGACACTTTATCTCAGTGTGTTTGCAAGAATGCATAAAAATTGTCTATAAAGACCAAAAGATACATAAGGTTGATACTTCAAATAGTACAACCCATGATGAATCATTTCAAGCAACAAAATTGATCCCCAAACTTGAAATAACCAAGATATCTAGCAAAATGCAAAAAAGAAAAAAATTGAATAGAATGTTTTTGGAGAAGAATCTGAAAATACAACCAGTGTCAATGAAAAGCTATAAAAGACCTTTCCAATGATATAAAGAATTCTCAAATTGGAGATCAGATTCTCAAGATATGTCTTGCAGAGTGCAAAATATAACTCCTAACTTTGACATCAAAAAAATTTTCCAAACTAAAAATTACTGATGCAAGAGCATCTTGCATGAGAAAATACAAGGAGAAATATTTTTGTTTTTTCATTTTTTCAAAAAAAAAGTTTAAAAAGAGGGTAATTTTTTTTTTTTTTAAAAGGAGGAGAGAATAAGTGATGAAAATTAGAAGAAAAATAAATTTAAATAAATTTAAAAAGGAGAAAAGAGGGAAAAGGCATTTAATAGATGGCATTATTAAATGTAACTTGTGGCTTGAGGGTTTATTTAATGTAACTTTTTTGTGACCAGCTTGTGGCTTGGTTTGGTATAAGTAGAGGGCCTTGGCTTGTCATTGTTCATTCATTCATTTTGGAGGAGTGAGTGTGGAAAGTAGTTGAAGAGTGAGTTTTTCTTAAGTCTATGGATAGAGTGTCAAATGTGAGGTAGTTTACGACAACATTTTGATTAATCATCTAGCTTAGAGAAGAGTATGGAAGATGGAGTAGCTAAGTGAGAGAATATTTTCAGAGTGTGTGGATAGAGCATCTAATGTGAGGCAGTTTACACTTGGATCTTGGATAAAGTTTGAGAAGAGCTAGTAGTTGTGCTTTGGAAAACAAGCAGATTGCTTGTTGGGCTTTCAAGCACAAGTTGGATCTTCTTTGGAGGTTTCTACCAGAGTGTGGATCTGGACTAGCTAGTGTTTGGGTTGGATCTTAAGGGATTTTGCAAAACTATTATTGTAATTACTTTGTATTTGGCTATAACTAGGAAGGCCTTACATCCTAGCACATTGCATGTAACAAATTATTTTATGAATAAAGAGTTATGATTTGGCATCAGATGTTGTATTGTTATTGTGGTTCCAATGTGTGGTTATTTGTTCAGGGCTAGGACATCTCCTTTTGGGATTCTTCTTTGTTGTACTGCATCAAGTGGTATTAGTGCATAATTGTTCCTGAGCCTATAGACAGATTGTTGAAGTTGAGGCAGTTTACACCAAGACCTTTGGAGGACATACAGATGGATCTATGGTTGTGACAATGGAAGGTTGATCTTGTTTGGGAAGATTGATTTATTGGTGATTTTTTGTAGAGGGTTTGTGAAGATCTTGTAAGATGGCTCCAAGATGACTAGACCCTAGGATGATTGTGAATCTTTATGATATAGTGGAGAAGAGGATTAATGAGACAATAGCTTAGGTGATGTTGTTTTGGATACTTCTTTTTCTAAAAGAGTTGAGAAAAAGAAGAATGAATTTGCATGTTATTAGAGTTGGAGTCTACCAATCCAAAAGAGAGTTATCTGGCCAGTTAGGAGATTTCTTCGAGATAGAAGATGGCATCACAAGGTTGAGGTGGAAGAGCTTGGTTTTGTTAATAAGTTTGTGGAGTCTAATACAAAACCTTTGGATTAACTAGAGGTTGTTTCTCATGATGTTCCTAATCTTGTTGATGCTAGGATGGAGATTGGTTTTCATGATCAGTCAATTGAGACTAACATGGAGATTCTAGAGCACTTGGTCATGGATGATCTAGTTATTATTGGTGTTGAGTTGTGTATTGCAAAGCATCTTGTTGTGAGTAATGAGATTTCTAGTTTTGAGAGTTTGGAATGTGTTGAAGGAAATCTACACATTACTGCTAATGTGGAGTTTATTGCTACTAGTGTGGATTCACTAGTTGCTAATGTGAATGAGGTTTTGCTAATGAAGCATTATGTTGAGTTTGTTCTTAGAAGTAAGCATGTTGACTAGATGATTGAGATTTTAGTGCTTGACAGATGGATGCAGATGTGGATGATTTGCATTTTGGTTTTATTAATCTTGATGGGGCAGAAGCCTTTGGTGATTATGAAGATGGTTGCAGATATTTATTTTTGCATCAAAGTGTGGGATACACTTTTCTATCTACCTAGGGAGTCTGATGTAGGAGCATCTTGCATGAGAAAATAAAGGGAGAAATTTTTTTATTTTTTTTTTTTCAAAAAAAAAGAGGAATTTTTTTTTAAAAATTGGAGGAGAGAGAAAGTGATGAAAATTAGAAGAAAAATACATTTAAATAAATTTTAAAAGGAGAAAAGAGGGAAAAGGCATTTAATAGGTGGCATTATTAAATGTAACTTGTGGCTTGAGGGTTTATTTAATGTAACTTGTTGGTGGCCGACTTGTGGCTTAGTTTGTTATAAGTAGAGGGCCTTGGCTTGTCATTATTCATTCATTCATTTTGGAGGAATTAGTTTGGAGAGTAGTTGAAGAGCAAGTTTTTCCTGAGTCTATGGATAGAGTGTCAAATGTGAGGCGGTTTATCGTAGGATTGTGATTAACCATCCATCTTGGAGAAGAGCATGGAAGATGGAGTAGCTTAGTGAGAGAATATTTTCAGAGTGTGTAGACATAGCACTGAATGTGAGGCAATTTACACTTGGATCTTGGATAAAGTTTGAGAAGAGCTAGTAGTTGTAGCTTGGAAAACAAGGAGATTGCTTGGTGGGCTTGCGAGCACAAGTTGGATCTTCCTTGGAGGTTTCTACCAAAATGTGGATCTAGACTAGCTAGTGTTTGGGTTGGATCTTGATCGACCTTACAAAATTGTTATTGTAATTTCTATTGTATTTGGCCATAACCGAGAAGGCCTTACAGCCTAACACATCGCATGTAAATAGTTATTTTATGAATAAGGAGTTGTAATTTGGTATCAGATATTGTATTGCTATTGTCTTTCTATTGTGTAATTATTTGTTGGGGGCTAGGACATCTCCTTTGTGGATTCTCCTACCTTGCACTGCATTAGTTACCTATACCATTGTGACAGTTTTAGAACTAGCTTTCTGATGATATCTTGTTTGTAGAAACCAGAGTCTGTATGCTCGAGATATGAGAAAAAATGCAAAGGTAGGTCCAAATAGAGCTAGAAGGGGAACTAGGCACATTGATGCACCGATGATGTCAGCAAGTGATGAGCCAAAATTTGATGATCAAATGGTCATTGAGGAAAAACAATGCCTAAAAAAGGCCTAGTTCACTGAAGAAACTTTGTCGGAAAAAGAAGTCCAATCTACCAGAAAAACTAGTGAGCTCAGAAAAAAAAAGTCGGTCACAGGGAATAAATTTGGTGGCCAAATTTGATATGTACCCCAAAAAAATTAAAAAAATTAAACCCGAAACCACCATGCATAGGCAAAATGAACACTTTGAGAAAAAGTGATCTCGCCATGGAAAATTTGCATGATAATTTCCAAAAAATGCCAGAATGGCCCTTCCCAAACTACATGGGCCCACACCAATGAAGACACATTGAAAAAAGAGAGTGTATACTCATTTGAAAACATGTACCTAATGCATGTTTTAAAAAAAAACCAACTAGAAATCTAGAAAAAAGGAGGAGAGGGGTTGTGGGCCCTTTGAAAATGATGGCCCCCAATCCAAAAATCATCGCTCACTACCCAAGAAAAGAAGATCACTACTATTGAAATTGGCTTTGACAATGCTTTTGACCACTAATGGAGGGTGGCAAGTGCAAGTGACCCAATTGAGCCATGGATGGGGCAAAGGTCATGCACAAAAAGACATGGTGGCAAGAAGACTAGGTGGAGTTCAAAAATCATGCCATGTGTATCGTGCATCAGAAGAGAACAGCGCTTTAGTTAAGGGTTTCTTCCAATGGGAGAAGATGAGATGGTATAGGCATTAGGTGATGTCAGTGGTACATCCCTAATAGGTACACATCACTCCATAAAAAATCCCTCCTTTGTATAAACACCTCCAATCCATTTTTTATTTGAAAAACAATTCCATATGCTTTAAAACAATGCCTATCAAATTTATTAAACATCATCACTTTTTAATAAAAATTTGAAAATGAATTTCAATTTTTGGTTATAAAAAGAATTATTACCTCAATATACATGCCCAAATAGTATGACCTAGGTGCAAACAAAATTTGCCTCAAAAGTCAACAACATCCAAACTAGATGTATTTTACATGGAAATGGGGGATTTCGAGTGCTTTGAGCTCAAGAGTAATGTTTGTTTGGGCTCAAATCGTTCCAAAAAATAGTTGCCCCCAAATCCAATACAAAAAAAACTCTAAAAGCTCAAATTTGAAAACTAACATCAAAACTTTCAAGAATAAAATAGGGGCATGAAGATTTGGAGCTCTAGTACCATGTTGAATTTAATGAAAGATCAACCCCATATCTCCCAAGAATCACCTACATGCAAACACCTATCACATATAGAGGGAAACAAAATCAATGGAGGCTACAATTCCCAAATCCACAGAGAAGAAATTCTTGATGAGCAAAAAGAGAAATTATTATTATCAAGAAGTGAATCAATATATTCAACTACAATGAGGGAACAATCCTTATAAAAGGAGATCCAAAAACCCTAAAAGGTAAAAACCTAGGTTGCATGATAGTAATTTTTTATTAGATGCCTAAAGTTTATCTTAAGTAGGCTAAAGTTAATTAGAATATATCTAATTACCCTAACAATGGAAATAAGGTTAGATTAATGAAGAATACATCTATGTAGCTCAAAGTCCTAAAACAACCAAACATTAGAATTCATAATAAGGTACCTTCATTTTATAGAACAATAAAATAATTTTAATGCCCAATTCAATGAAAAACTTGTAATAAAAATAGTTTAAGAGGTATTTATACAATGGATCCTATTAGGTACCTTCTAAACCATGTCCATATGATAGAAACACATCTTAATATGTACTAAATAGCCTCTCCACTAATTAGTGTGGTTGTTAATTTCTTCTTGGCCTCAAAGAAATGATAGAAGAAGTAATTTGTTCATTCTCCATTGTTCTCAAATGTAATTACTACATATACATGAGCTACATTTTATAGAGGTATAAGTTAATACCAAAATCAACATTTAAAGAACTAATAAGTCAAGATTAAAATTGATTTAACCTATGTAATAGAGAAATTACTTGATTCAATAAGTCTAATACATGGTCAAAATATATTGATGCTTCAATATGGTTCATTTGTAGTTCTCTGGGAAGATGATATGTATCTAGGATTTGCAAAGGCTTACAAGACCATTGGTTAACCCACTCTTTTGATTCACATTCATCTCATAAAAATTGCACACACAAAGAGAAAAAGCATGCAATTTTTCAAGTATAAATAGCTAATGATGTTGCATTTTGAATATCTAAATGAATGCATGTCACTTGACCTTGTAAGTGTACAAAAATCTAGATAGTTTTCAATGTTAGATTCACATATCAACCAAAGACATCTAGAAACCATAGACTTACCTACATTACCTGGTCTCATGTTAGACTTATACTATTGCACAATTATTTCTGCATCTATTAACATTGTACAACCTTTGTACTTAATTTTCTTTCTTATCAGATATGTTTTCACACATTCTCTGGAAGCATTATTCCCTTCCTTTCCATGCCTTGCCTCAATGAAATTCTAAAAATGTTGTACATAACTTGTCACATGCATCCTAGTCAACTAGTAGAACATCCATTCATTCTTGAATTGAAAAATGCAATTTTCTAACTATATTAAGTTTTGGTTGTATCTTATACATCTTTCTCTTAAACTATCATAGAAGACTCTAAAGAATCCTTGCACAAACTCTAAGGAATGAGTGTGATCATCATTGATATAGAAGTGTTACTCTCTTATAAAAAAATTATCCTCTATGATTTCAAGTGCATGGAGAGTGCTATGTGTACAAAAATTGTAACTTGGGTAGAGTGGTAATACAGAGGTTGCACTTTATTTTGAGGTTTACATGTATAATTCTTGAAAAAATCAATGACAAACACACTAGTTTTAAGGGGAAAAGTAGCCATACACAACTTGAATTTCCCATCTAACCACCTATCTCTATGTGTATGATCTATGTACTCATAAACTAGTTTCTCTTGATACATCTTTATAAAATAAGCTACATATATATCCCTTTTCACTAACTTGCACATATTTCATTATTTTCCATCTTTAACAACATATGTGACTAATTTTATTTTCCTATAGAAACTAGTCCATTAACAATTTCATGTGTTCTATCTAGATCTAGGCATCTAAGAAATTGTTACAAACCACCACATGTAGGGAATGTAAGGAAACTTGTAACAAAGAATATAATTGTTTCCTCATAACCCATAATAGATCTAAAATAAGCATGCAATTGAAATTCACATACAAGAGAATAGACAACATACCAAAAAAAATGTGAGACAAGATATACCCTAGGAAACCATCAGTGAGGGAATAACCCAGCCTCCAAAAGCATCCATCGCCATGTATTATTCAACAAAAAACACCATTGCATTACAACTATGGAAGCCTTCAAAGCTATAGCCATAACTGAGCAATCTATGTGAACAATCATGAATCCACACATCTCATGCCATGTTTCTAACCTTCACAAATGTTCCCTTGGCTAACCTTTGCCTTGTCCTGCTTGACACTTTCTCTTTTTGCCTTCTTCTTTTGTCTTGTCTCTACAACTACCCTCATGGCTACTTATATAGTAGCAAGTCCCACAAAACCACCGAGTGGTATTATATAAACCATGTGCTAAAACCATGTGCTACCTAACCCATTGACCCCACATTTAATATTGAAAATTTAATTATTTTCCCCAATATTAAATAATTACATGAAATATTATCACAATGTTACAATATAACTCATCAAGTATATCCCATGGGAATCTTTTCATGTTGCATGTCCATCTAGGTACAACATTACATAATAAAATAATATAACAATATTATGCAATGTGTGCAACACCCATTATCTCAACAATCTGCCACTTGTTGTATACATTGCATAGGGTCAATTCGTAGCCACACAAATGAACAAGGGAAATCTCCCTCCTAGAACATCCACCATCATGGGTCAAAGTACATGAAGTGCTCCATCCTGATACCCATAGAAAAATCAAAGTATCCAACATCTCAAACATGAATGATCTCACCTTCTATTATGCAACTGCCACCGAACATACATAGAAGCCATCCAAAGAGAAAGCCACCCAACCTATCGCATTTGAAGATCATAAAATTTTATACCGACTAAAAGGCCAAGCACAAAAAACCTAATCCAAAGGTAACCACATGTATCCGTAGTTGTCAAAATATTCATAGCTGAAATAACGCCCACAACAAGTGCTAAACTCATTCAGCTATCCATACTTCCAAAGCTATACCAAGTAAATCTCACATCATTGATATATCCAATCTGTAACCTGCAATCACAAGCCTCAAGAGAAATACCTGCCACATATATACCATGAAGCTCCCACTGCAAAAGATAATGTCAAATATATAACCAATCCACTCACAACATCTCAAAGAAATGAGTCCATGTAGTCTCAAGGACATCCACAACACAAACTAATATCCTACAAGAATAACTCTCATAACAAGTCTCCAATAGTCTCCCAAGCTCTCCACAACCAAAAAAGGAAAGAGATAAAGGAATAACCACGTCATCTCTCACATGACATACATGAGCACAAACTAGTGATCACAATCTCCAACCAATCTCACATCCAATGTAAGTGAAAAAGTGAACATCCAATAAAATAACCAATACCAAATAGAAACCATGCAAATCATATCATGTATCATGTCCTTATACACGCACCTCTAGATGTAAACTATGCAAGTATGATCTCCTCGATAAAACCCCAACCAAGAAGCCTCAACAACACCCAAACCATACCATATAACTAATCATGGATGTAAGCCTCTCACAAGAAGATCAAACTCATAAACCATTCCTAAACTAAGAAATATGCCCAATATAAAACCATCTCCCAAATTCAACTAGCATAAAAACATACACAAATGGAGATAACCAATGCTAAACCATCTCTCAAATAAACCCTCCAGAACTAACTCATGTACTATAGTTCAAGATTCGTATCCATAAAAGATAAGCATAAACATAATGCACTAGAGAGAACTAATGGGATATACCTCTCAAGTAGCAAAACCATCGAGTAGACCAAGATTGGGAAATGAGAATGCTCATCAAGATATCCAAGTCTCCAACCAAGACTCATCTAAGAAAAATCTCCTCTCAAGTCCATATCAGGTGAATGCCCCTCAGACTATCCTACTAAAACCAAACAATTATTCCAATAAATACTTCTCTAATCCAAGAGAAATCAACATCACCACCATCTCTAAGTATCAATGAACACCTATAAATAATCAATCCATTCCAAGTCCAAATGCAACATAGCAATATCATGAAATATCTATCTTATGATCAATGTACTCAATACCAAGAAACTAAACCAAGATTCATGTCAAAGTTCCAACCATGGCCTCAGGAACATAAACTTGACAACATGATCTAACCATCTCAACCAAAGAGTTACATGTTCCATATGAACATACTATTAGGAATAAGGTGTCTCAACCTTGGATAATTCCTATTCTTATTATTTGTTTTGTAAAATGTATTTCTTGCAAATAATGTTGATGTGTCGACATCTTGAATTGTGTATAAGGAGATCATAGCTATAATAGTTATGACAAATTCCTATGACATGTAAGAGCTATGTTAGGAAGATTCAATGATAGGTGAAGACATGTGGCAACTGATAAATTTGAGTACTATACACTCTACCCAAATAGGGTTCCTATTTTCTCAGAGAATGCTAAAACCCTAATACGGTTACCTTTGGGAGTAACCCTAAAAATGAAGCGCATGTTATAAGCATTTTTAGGGTTGCAAAGATGAGTATGCAAAAAAGTGTATTGTTGGTACTATGAGTTGCTACTAGAGTCTTTTTTTGTCACTGTTGAACTTGCATTGCAAGTGTATTGTAACCTTGTGTTGAAGATAATACATTGTGTAGGTTCTGGAGGGGTGGGGTTGTTTTACCGAAAGGTTTTTCCCCACTGGAAAATCTTTGTGTTATGTGTTTCTTTCTTTGTCTATTTTCTTTATGCTTGCTTGGCCGAAATATTGTTGTTTACATGATATTGAATCTGTAAGTGAAAATATTTTAATAGGATTTGTACCATACTTCTCTTAAGAGATTAGTGTAGGAAGTTGTTTCCACACCTAAGTTTGCTTACACATACCATGTAACATGTCAAAACTCTAAATATGTACATCAAGAGTATATCATGACATAAAAAATGAAACCATCCTAACACCAAGGATAACATGTCAAATGAAAGCATAAACCATACCTTTACCAAGAACCCCATTAGTCCTCAAGATGTAACCATCCACACACCATGAAGAAAAAATATCTCCACATACCATAAAGAACCATCTCCATACACCACAAAGATAACCAATAACTCCATGAGTTCTCAAGATCTAACCATCTTCATGCACCATGAAGATAACAAGTGCACCATGCAAATGTCAAAGATGCTTCTACAGCAATAGGATCTAAGACAAACCTCTATCATCTGCAAACACTCAAAAAATATATCGATGCCAACAACTCCCACTCAACTATGGTACTGGGTCACCCATGACATCATAACATCCATCTACTACAAGAAGATCCTCTAGGTCTACACTCACACAACCAAATTATCAATACCAAGCCAAACCAAGAAGATAAAAATCAAACTAGGAACTAATCTTGTCATTGTCACAAGCTCCCACTAAACCATGTATCCAACCTATCCATGAAAAAATGATGAAAAATAATCCTCTAAACATGAGAATCAACCAAGGCATTAAACCGTCAAAGAACTCAAAGTGCACATCATGAGCTTCTCAAAACAAACCAAATAACCATGATCCTCAACCAAGAAGATATACCACCATAACAAATTAGGAATCCAAACCAATGAACATCAAGGATGTACATATGTATCTAATCATGGCATGCCAAAATCCATAGCACCATGATCACATCCATGAACTAAGCAACTAACTTTCAATATGTCCAACCTGCCAGCATAAAATAGTCAACCACAATCTTCCACCATGACTATACCTAGTAACATCATCTCATCCCTTCTACATGAATAAAAAACCAACAAATTATGTGACTTGGGGCATAGACAACCCAAATCCAAGACACCAATTTGAATATGCACCAATAATGAAAGATCAATGGGCAAAGACAATGCATAACCAAGTTGTAAATGGAACCTATAAGTATAGACCGCTTACAACACTACACAACTTGTAGACCCAACAAGCCATCATACATATCCAAACCAAATATTGATAACCATATTATCATGAGAGCATATTAAAATATGAGTTGAGTATACAATGACATCAAATCTTAAATCTTCAAACATACAATGTCATAAACTTCCAATGCTACCATAGTCAATATATACCACAAATTGTTTAGATTAACATATCACCAAATAAACTATGCCAAATCTACACCAAATCTAAACCAATGTATAGAGCTCTCCAAGAGCTTTATGTTGACTACTCGAAGTCTAAAATTTGACTTTGTATGCCCAAGTTATGCCCTAATCTGTGCTCAAAATAAATAACATCTGACTTTTGAGCTCTTAAAATTTGGAAAATGTCAAAATCATTGAACTGTACCTATACCAAGTTATAGTGCTCCGAATTATCTTTCCAAAAATTGTAAGAAGTCTGAAATCTAATATCCTGAGAGAAAGTTATGGTTGTTTTACTAAGATAATCCGTTTACCATTTTCGCTGCAATTTTTTTTTTTTGTGATGAAACTTCCAATAGGATTAAATTTGACGGCTATCATAAGCTGAAACTAAAAAACTTTTTCATTTCCTCTAAACATGGCCAAACAAGAGAAAATTATATATCAAAATTTATGGAAACATCAATCTGTATCCAATGGTGAGATTTTTTTTTACCTAGAAGGTCATTTCTATAAGCTCCCCCTAAAAACCATCATTTAAATGAAACATCCAAAAAATCTTTTGTCCAACAATTTCACATGCCCAAAATCTACCAACATCCCATCATAATAGAAAACCCAAAACCCTTAGATCTGCAATTAAAAACTCATATATCTTGTCCTTTCTTTTAACCTCTCATGCATTCCTATGGATTCAATCTAGGGTTACAATAATAAAACCATAGCTCTGATACAAAGGAAGCTTGCAACAAAGAATATAATCGTTTCCACATAACCCATAATAGATTTGAAATAAACATGCAATTGAAATCCACATGCAGAAGAATAGACAACATACCCAAAAAAATGTAACACAAGATATACCCTAGGAAACCCTCATCGAGGGAAAAACCCAGCCTCCAAAAGCATCCATCACCATTTATTATTCAACAAAAAATAACATTGCAATACAACCATGGAAGCCTTCAAAGTCATAGTCATAACCAAGCAATCCATGTAAACAAGCATAAATTCACACATCCCATGTCATGCTTCCAACCTTCACAAATGCTCCCTTGTCTAATCTATCAAGGCTTGTCCTACTTGACACTTTCCCTTTTTGCCTCCTTCTTCTCCTCTCTCACACACCAACAACTAACCTTGTGGCTTCTTGTATAGTAGCAAGCTCCACAAAACCACCAAGTGGTATTACATAAACCATGTGCTAAAACCATGTGCTACCCAACCCATTGACCCCACATTTAATATTGGAAATTTAATTCTTTTCCCTAATATTAAATAATTATATGAAATATTGTAACAATGTTACAATACGACTCATCAAGTATATCCCATGGGAATCTTTCCATGTTGCATGTCTATCTAGGTGCAACATTGCATAATAAAATAAAATAATATAATATAACAATATTATGCAATGTGTACAACACCCATTATCTCAATAGGGAAAAGACCTTCAAACTTATCATATTATAATAAATGTACCCATCATCTCATCTACATAGAACACTTGAAATAAATTCTTTAGGTGACTTAGGAGGTTCTTGTAGATCACTTTCATGCAAAATTATAGCATATATAATGATAAATATCATAGTGCATGGAAAGTTCAACTTGGACCCTACAACAACGCGCAGTACATGCATGACTAATCTTAACATAAAATAGTTTTGTCATCTCAAAAAATATTTGGCTAATTTTAATTTGAAGCAATCTTTAAAGCAACCTTTCATAAAATAGTGTTTCAGTCATGTCTAAATAGTATTTTGGATGTGGCTCGTGATTTGTCATTTCAATTCTCCTTCTAACAACATCTCTTTGGTTGGGTGAAACCCTTGTATTTTCATGCCAAAATTTATCAATTAATGTTCTTAGTGCAACAACAAAATCATTGTCCTTGCATGGAAGTATGTCTAAGAATTTTGAAACATAATTATTGTTAGGATCCTCAATTTTCTCTTGCCTCTCCAAGGCATTACATAATGTTGTTCTATTTATTCTTAATTACTTTTTTTTTCTTATTATATGATATCTTTTCATTTCCTTTCCCATTATGGTTGATGTGGCAACACATTGAGTAACATTAACATCCTTCGTACATGCTTTTGTACCAATGGCTTAGTATGCATCATATATTTTATCACAATGATTTTTTACTACTATTTTTTATTGTTCTTAACCCCAAGATTCTCACTGTCTCTCTAAATTTCAGATTTTTAATCACTTCAACAACTAATTGGTATCTTCCACTTTGGTTTAAATTTTCAAAATAGTTATTTCAAATTATTTTAACCATTCTTATACAAGTTCTTTCATAATTTTTATCGTGCATTGACTTCATAATATTTTCATCAATGTCAATTAGAAACATTGGTTTTCTACAATGAATTCTTGGAGGCATTAAGATATGTGCATGACATTGATTCTCACTAGGTGCATTATGTGCATTAATATCATGAAATTGAAGTGGTGTATTTTATTCAAATGTATTATGTGCATTACACACATTGATATCAAATGGAGTATGTTCATTGCATTCATTAGGTGCATTTGTTATGTCTATTTGAATTGGTGTATGTTGATGATTTTGATTCAGTGATTAGGTACCTTTATCATGTCAATTTAGGTTGGTGCATGTTCATCATTCTGATTAGGTGCATTAGATGATGTACCTTCATGTAAAATCCTCGTACACTCCCTTTGTCTCATCTTTGTTGCCTCTTGTTGTTCATTAATGGGCATCTCTTATTTTTTCATCTTTGAAAAAATAATTTGAATAAGTGAATCTACTAAGGGAGAAGCCTTAGAAATGGATGAAAAGTCTCATCTTTGAAAACATAGGCAAATTCATAATACATAATATGCAAGATGTATCAACCATTTCAGAGAGAACCATTTATTCCAAATGGCATTAGGTCATTGGATTTCATAAGATTTCATTATAACCCTAATAAATTATTCCCAAAGTTTTCACAACTTGTACATAAATTTTATGGATACAATGAAAAATTGACACTAGAGAATTTGGATGTATTTTACACATTCATATAAGACTTAGAGATTTATGTAAAAGATCAAGTGATGAAGCTATTTTTTAGGATATCGAAGGATAATGCAAGAGAAGCATATGAATCACTACCTATACAAAGTATCTCATCATGGAGGGAGTTTGAGCAATGGTTTCTCAATGTGTTTCATGATGCAAGTAAATAGGAGAAAGTGTGTTGGAAATATGAAGAAACTCAAAATTAAATTAAGGAATCAAAGTCATATATGTCTCCCTTGGATGCATTCTTAACTTGAAAAGGTGTGAAAATGAATCTATAGTTAAAAATTTCATAAGAATTTTACAAGTTTATTAAAAAATACTAAGGCCCCATCAAGATGAGTTAGAAAAAAAGGGTATATGAATTTGGAATCTTTTATGACTCTGAGTCAATTCTTATGCTCAAACAAGTACATGAAATACTTTTTGAACAAAGAGTAATAGAAAAAAATGAGTATGAAAGGAATGATAACATTGAAGAAGAGATCTTTGACAGGATTAAAGAAGAAGATCGAACCATAATACAACTAGTATGGAAATAAATCTCAGTGAATGTAATAATGAGAAAGAAGAAAATACATGGTATGTATGAGAAGAAGATCAAAATTTCATTTTGGAATAAGAATCCTATATTTCTCATTTGGATGTATTTCTTTAGAGAGAAAGATGTGAAGGTGAGTCTTCTGATTATCTATTTGGAAGGGTGTTTAAAATTTATTAGACAATAATTTTGAATATCAAATATCCACTAGGAAATAAAATTTGTGAGTGAATAATTTACCATGATCCTCAACTGAGAGTGATGCTAAATCACATTCATAAAGCATGGATGGAGGAAGATAAGGAATATAGGAAGATTGTTTTAGAAAAGAAGGAAAAACCTAATTCTGATTTGAATAAGATGGAAATGTTGGATTAGTTTGAAGAAGAATCTGTACATGTGGAGACTTGTGCTAGAACATATGAAAGTAATAATGAGGAAAAGGATATTCTTAGTATAGAAGAGATTTCAAATTTATTAGACATAGAGTATCAAAAATATGTGCTGAAAAACAATACAATTTTTTTCTCAGCCTACTAAAATAAACATATTAATGGATCATTGCCTATAAAAAAAAATGTTTAATGAACTTGATAATAATTATTAGGTGGTTCATGTGCCAGATGAGTACACAAGTTGTGATCAAGGAGTCATGCTTGGAAAAAATAAATTGAAATTTACTTAAATCTCTCTGACAATAATGCTCCTAAAAAATATGAAAATGTGTCTTTCAAATGTGAATCATTATCCAATCCATTTTGTGAAATAGAACTACATCTAAAACATAGAAATGAAGTAGTTTTGCATTCTATACAAGAGGAATCTTCAACAAATAACCTTAATGAAAATATTGGTCCTATTAATGGAGAACATGAGAATCCATTTGGTAAAGTTATACATTATGATACACTAGATATTCTCTTATGTGATGAACCATAGGAAAACTTCCATGGATGTATGTCAAAATTTTCTATATTCTCAAATCCATTATCTAAAGAAGCGGGAATAAGTATGCATGAAAGTAATTTAACTTTTTTAGAGATAGTATATACGAAGACCCTAGGAAAAAATATGATAATAATAAGTGGTGATACATTTAAAAGATAAAAAGTATTTTTGCTAAATACTTTTGACAACAATATATGCTTAAAGTTGGAACATGAGGATAAAACACCGGAAAAAAAAATACAATATGGTGCAAATAATAATAGTCATGAATTTTGTAAAACAATAGTGGAGCCCACTTTGGATAATATGGTCAAGGAGACAAATATCTCAAAAGAAAGGAGTTATAAGGAAAATTTATAGCAAATGTTTCCTCTCAAAAATGAGTTTCAAGGTTAAACGTGTAATCAAGTTTATGACATTGAGTATTTTGAGCATTGTTATGTAAATCACATTTAGGTTAGATCTAGATGTTACAATAATGTTGATTTGAAAATCTTTTCAAAATAAAAAGAATGAAATGAAATATTTCAAATGAGTACAAAGTGCCTTGTATAAATAATAGCAAAGTTAAAGGTCCTAGAGCCAAATATGAAGGAGACCATATATACGATGGTTCCTTTTTAGATCAGATGACATCAATGGGGAACATTGGTAAAGAATATAGTCATACAATGATTAAGAGGAATGCAACAAGTGATACAAGGAATGAGGAAGATGATATTTCTAGAAGTTTTATATTGTTGCATGATCAAAATAAGGTTTAATAGAGAAAAGATTTAACATTCCTTTTGGAGGCCCTAGGACCACCCAATCAAGTTCTCATATCAGAAATGATATAATTCTGTATGGTCTTCTTCTCTAGAGATGACACCTAAGTTTTTAGAAGATTTAGAATTCTACATTCCATACCAGGAAGAAATTCTTCTCCATATAATCACATGCATCATCTATGATCAAGTAGGTGCTTCTATTTCCAACTTCCCAAAATATGTGTTGATAATATGCCAAGTGGTGGATCTCTAGGTATGCATGTGTTTTACAATTTCCAGCTATAGAATCATTTCAAATTAGTAATTTTGGACTATAATTTTGTAATGTCCCCATTTTAGCAGTTGACCAAGTGTGTGTGTGTTAGCCTTTTTCTACATGGTCCCGAGGGCTAACGAAGGGTTTAATGGGATCCTAGAGTGTTTTGGCCTAGTCATTTCCAGTTTGGGCCAAAACGAAGTTGATTTACTCAGTTTCAGGAATACTTAATATTTTTAGTAAGTTGGCAAGACACAGTGCAGGTCAATTTTGGTGATTGGATTCGATACTCCTCAGTGAGAGCTTTTCGATGAGCTATCACTTACATTATTCAGAGTCCGATTGCTAATACATTTTAATGCCTAAAGTTTTATTAAAGTAACATCTAATTTAATTGTAAAATATTAAAGTGTTACTCTAATATTTATTTTATGGTGATGTGTACCCAAGGGAGACATAAGGGGTATTTTAATATATGTTTTATATATTACACATCTTTTATCCCACATTGCCCATATGAGTTGAGCGGACCCTTGGAAATAGAATAAAAGGAAGCATTTGTGGCTTCATTAGGCAGGTTGAATATGAGAAGAAATTGGTGTGTGAGTTGCAGCTCTGTTCTTGGCATTTAAGGACGTCTATACTCTCTTGTAACATTCTAGATGTCATTCCCTTGGGGTTTGGCCTTTGGAATTCTTTGTTATTGACTTCATTATCAGGCAGTTTAGTTGCATTTCCAGCTACAGGCAGATTTGGTATTTTGCTCATATCTTCTTCACTACTTGTCTGACGCTTATGCCGCTTTGAGGGAATGGTATTATGAAGGTAGTGGATTGATTGAAGGACAAAGTATTGTAGCAGCAAGTTTGAAAGCATGGGTTGGAGTATTATGTCAATACTGCTGAAGTAATTAGTGAGTTGATAAATCTGCCATGTTTTTGGTTTTATGAATTCTGAAAATAACATTTTATTAGCAGTAGTTCATTTCCACTTTGCATATCATTGTAGTTTCTCTCTTGTTTATGTTGTATGATACCAATTCCATGCACGAAACACAACAAACAAATAAATGTTTGATTTTTAAAGTTATAAGGGGTTTAAAACATTAAACGGAGAAATAAGAAGTTGAATGCAAACTATTTGACATAATTCCTTTCAGCAATTTGGTTTAGTTTTTTTGGGATATGCAGGGGTGCCCATTTCAGTGGTATTAGAGCTATAAGTCCTGCCATCCTGTGGAGGTCTTATAGGGAATTTGGAACAGTCGGATAGAGGGAAAAGGTGTTTGATGAAATGTCAAGACACTAAAATCAGAAATAAGTAAAAAAACACAGGCTAAGCATTTATGTTTGAGCATGCGACAGGGGTCTTATAATTTTCACGATACCAAAGCAAGACAAAATAGGATTTCAGACTTGCAAAGCAAACAGTCTAGTACGTCCGTGTAGGTGGACATTGAATCCAACCATACAGACACAGAAGAGATATTCTTTGATCAGGACAATAATATGGGTGATCGAGATGACAGGAATACAGGATTAGGTGGAGGCAGAAATGCTAGTCCAGATCAGGGGGAGGTACTGTTCAGACAGTTACTGGATACATTAGAGCAGGGGTAGCGTATGCAGCAGGAGCAGAATAGGCGAATGGACATGATGTTGCAGCTCATGGCTAGACAGATGGGTGTCAATATTAATCCAGGTGATGCCAACAATAGAAACAATAACAACGAGGGAAACAATAACAACGGGGGAAACAATAACCATGGAGGCCAAGGCAACAACAATGGTCCTGAGAATAACATTAATGGTAATAATAGACACAACAACAATGGGAATGAGGCTGATAGCTTTAGACACGTTGCACGCCCAGCACAGACTGCGAACTCGAGACCTCTTCTACCCACTTTCCCACCCAGAGATCCGGTTCAACTAGTAAACAAACCACAGATTACCGAGTTACAAGATCAGTTCAGGAGGGACTGGGAGGCCAGTGGACCGGAGTTTTAAGCAGATATTTCTCTTAGAGATTATATGGATTTGAGGATGAGACACATGCCTAAAGCAGGAGTGAGGAATCAAAACTTTGAGCTGAGGAAGAAAGTTGGAAAACTTTCTTTACCTTATTATGATGCTTCAGGGAAGATGACTGCACGAGCTTGGGTGCAAAAGGTAGATACATACTTGCAGCTAAATCCTATGCCTAAGGAGGAGGCTATCAAGTATGCGGCTATGCACTTGGATGGCGTTGCACATGAATGGTGGCATCATGGCATGGTGACTTTGGGGCATAATCAGATTACATCCTATGAGGAATTCACTGAAACATTGATTGAGAGATTTGACACTAAGGATCCCGAGTTACATTTCAAGGAGCTAGCACAATTAAAACAGTCAGGTTTTGTGGATGCTTACATTGCCAAGTTTCAGCGCTTGTCTGTACTTGTTACTGATATCTCTCCTAGGAGATTGGTGGTGTTATTTTGTGATGGTCTTGCTGATCCATTACGAGGTTGGGTGAAGGGACATGATCCACTCACCTTAGCTCAAGCAACTAAAAAGGCACGAGATTTAGCCCCTTCGGTATACAAAGGAAAAAACCATTCAACAAATTCTTCCTACTACAAGGACAAAGACAAAAAACCGTTTCAGAAAGAGTATAGCAAACCCAAAGAAGGATCAAAAGGACTAGACAATGAAACCTTGAATGAACTTCGAAAGAAGAAGTTGTGCTTCCATTGTAGAGAGCCTTGGGACTTATCTCATAAATGTTCTCTCAAGGCTAAGGCAAATCAAATGGAGTATTTTTCAGCAAAAGAGTCAGAGTCAGAAGGGGAGGATCAACACTCTGATTCAGATGAGGGTAACACTATAGAGGAGAGCAACATTCCTAAGGATGATAGATCATTGGCACGCTTGACAGGGGCCCAAAAGGCAATCACATTTAAGGTCAGGGGTACTATCCAGGGGCAAAAAGTGATATCTCTTATTGACACTGGGGCTACACATAACTTCATAGATGCACAGTTGGTAGCCAGGAGAGGGTTACAGACAGAGGAGCATGATGAGTTTAGAGTCATGGTGGCTAACGGTGATAAGTTATTATGCACTCGGAAGATATCTAATCTTCGCATCAAGTTTGGAGATGGCTACAAGTTGGAGGATGAGTTCTATGTTGTGGACATGGGAGATTATGATGTCATCCTCGGCATGACATGGATGGCTTCACTAGTTGAGTTCACACTCAATCTAGCGAAATTGGAGATGAGATTCCAACATGAGGGCAGAACTGTGGTACTTAGAGGACTTTTAGATGGAGGTTGCAGAGTAGTGTCCTTGAGGAGAATGCAGAGACTTTTTCATCATGATGACATAGAGTGGGCAACAGAGTGCTACATTATGCCAACTTCACTAGAGCCACAAGAAAAGAGTCATCCACCAGATATCCAGAAGATACTTGATAGACATGCTAAAGTATTTAGCGATATTCCTCATGGGGTTCCTCCTGATAGAGGGATGGAACATGTTATTGAGCTCGAGGAGGGAGCCAAACTAGTTATGATTACTCCCTATCGTCATCCTAAGAAACACAAGGATGAGATAGAGAAGGTGATTAAGGATTTGTTGGAGATGGGGCATATCAGGCCCAGTAAGAGCCCCTTTGCTTCAGCAGTAGTATTGGTAAAGAAGAAGGATGGGACGATGCACATGTGCATCGATTACAAGGCACTGAATAAGGAAAAAATTAAAAACAGGTATCCCATTCCTAGGATTGATGAGCTGATTGATGAGTTGCATGGGGCATGCTTCTTCACCAAAATTGATTTGCGATCCGGATACCAGCAGATGAGGATGAGAGAAAAGGACATTGAGAAAATAGCCTTTCGATGTCACTATGGCCACTTTGAGTTCATGGTTATGCCATTTGGTCTAACCAATGCACCTGCTACATTTCAAAGTTGTATGAACCAGGTATTCAGGAAGCAGCTGAGGAGATTTTTCTTGATCTTCTTTGATGACATCTTGGTCTTCAGTAAGACCTGGGAGGAGCACTTACATCATCTGGAGGAGGTATTATGTATTTTGGAGAGAGATTCATTGTATGCCAAGGAATCTAAATGTGAGTTTGGCATGACTGAGCTCCTTTACCTTGGGCATATCATTAGTGCAGATGGTGTTCAGGTTGATCCCAAAAAGATTAGAGCTATTGTAGAGTGGCCTACTCCCACAAACCTTACACAGCTTAAGGGATTCTTTGGTTTATGTGGTTTTTATAGGAGGTTTGTTAAGGGATTCTCACAAATTGCTACACCCTTGACAGATCTTACTTGGAAAGGAGCCTTCGTGTGGACAGGGGCATCACAGAGGTGTTTTGAGAATTTCAAGCAGGTAATGTCTTCATGTCCAGTTCTAGCTCTACCGGATTTCACGAAGCCTTTTGAGCTTCATTGTGATGCATCAGGTGATGGGATTGGAGCAGTATTGATGCAAGAGAAGCAACCCATTGCATTCGAGAGTAGGAAGCTCAGGGGAGTTGAGAAAAGTTATTCTATTTATGACCGGGAGATGTTGGCCATAATGCATGCATTGGCCAAATTTTGATCATATTTGGTAGGTGGACGTTTTGTGATCAAGACTGATCACAACAGTATTAAATACTTCATGAGCCAACGTGATCTTAATGACCGGCAACAAAAATGGGTGACTAAATTGCAGGCTTATGACTTTGACATAGAGTTTGTCAAAGGTAAGAAAAATGTGGTGGTTGATGCCTTATCTCGGAGACCTCACTTATGTGCTTTGGCAGAAATTTCAGGAGATTGGAGAGATTGGATTATAGCAGAGTATGTCAGAGATGCTTGGGCTTCTGGATTGATTTCAGGTACCATACAGGATGATCACTATGAGGTGATAGATGCATTGATCAGAGTTCAGGACAGGGTTTATTTGATTCCGTCATCATGTAACGCCCCGCCAAGGGATCCAAAAGAATTAACCTAAAGTTTCACTAAGTTTGCTAAACATTTTTTTTTTTAAAGTAAGAATGTATAACATACACATCAAACACATAGTAGCGGAAGCAATAACATGTAATCATTGACAAACATACATTGCAAGTTACATTTCTTAAAGATCCCAAGACGTTGAGTCACGTTTAAATTTAATTAAATTCTAAGTCTAACAACTAATACATACATAATAAAGAATAATCAAAAACTCCAATGTCCATAATATACATTTGTTCCGAATGCTCCTTGGCAAATTAATTCGGAATGCTCCATCATCCACTGTACATGTCACAGGGTATGAAAGGTTTAAAAGAATATACATATGTAAAGATCAAGATACAACATCCTCAAATCCATGATACAAGGTACAGTAAAAATATATGAAACTATTCACCATACATGATACATCCATACATCCATAATGATAAAACATCTATCATAAAATCTAACCATCCGTCATAATAATCCAAGAACATAGTGAAGGTAAAAGCCAATCATGAAATCTCCAGCCACGGTGACCACGGAATGGATCTCAATGGTAAGAGTAAAAAGCACTACCACCCGACCGCGTGGAACCTAAATGGTCCACTCCCACCGCGCTAAGGAGATAGTCTCAAGTCCCAAACAAGGTATTAAAACAAAAAACACAAGTACTCTCTAAGTCTGAAAATCCTAAAAGTATACTAACTCAAGGGTTCCAACATAGATAGACATCTAGATCCCAGAGGTACCACAAGACACGTAGGAAACCTAATATGCAAGCGAGAAAGTGTCATCACAAAAGTCACGTAGAAGTTACCCGAGCAATCCCTTAGGAATCCCGGGTCCCTACTGATCCCTGCGGCCACTAGTATCCTCTCGTACTGACAAGGCATACTATGGAGTGCAAGGTCGTAACCAAGCGTTCTCTCTACCCCATCCTAGTCTGTACTAGCACTCAAGGCATGGGAGAGAACATACAATTATCTTATTAGGTTCATTTTCCCTTATTTAGTGTAAATGTTTTCACTTATTAAAACAACTTACAATGGGTTACTCCAGGCAGCCTCTTAGGGCCCCGATCCCCATTGCAAGCCACTTCTCGACTCTACACATAGATAACCTACCCTAGGCTCATGAAATCACAAATCAAGAATCATAATAAAATCACCTCAGTCCTATACAAGCAACTGAAAAGGCATCATAAAAGATAAGCCACAAAACTACATCAGTTCTTCATGAGCAACAGATAAGCACCAAATAATAATCATATGACTACGACAGTTCTCTATCAGCAACTGAAGGCATCAATGATAAAACACAAAATCCAATGGTTCTCCAATGAGCAACCAGAAAGTATCCCAATAGTAAATTACAATACTGATCGAAGACTCCAAAATGGTCAAGTCAAAACATGACATCATCAAGAACATAACCAACACTTCAGTCCTCTTAAGCGACCGAAAAGCAAACCAAGTATAACTGATCGAGACTCAAAAATGGTTATCAAATATAACTGATCGAGACTCGAAAATGGTTAAGTCAAGTATCTCAAATACATACACCTCAGCTTCACACAAGGAAATTGGAAAGCAATAACAAACAGTAAATACATCCATCATAGAACATACTATCACATTACCTTGGTTGGTTTGAAAAGATCGAGAACAAATCATCATAACATCACATTCACAACTCCGAGCCTCTGGGGACAACCTAAACTGGTCAACGCTAAACCAATCCCATAACACTCAAACATAAACAATATATAGAAAACATCATAGTCTCACAATTGGTTTTGATTTGAAATATACAGTTGAGTTAAACAATAAAGTTTCAGTTTTCAGTGTTTAGTTTCAAATAAAAAGTTTTATAGTTCAATTTAATTGATAATATACTATTGAGGTTTCCATTTCCAGTTGAACGTATGTTTTAAACAGATAGAACCCATAGTTCACCTTTACAAAGTAACCCGTTCCTAACTCCAAATGAAACACCTAATTACCCTTAATTGATCTTAAGTCAAAGTCCTAAAACAATCTAAGGTAATAATTAAATTATTAATAATCCTTGTTGATTATAATAATCTGAGCTTCCATTAAAATCGATGTTATAATATTAAACTTGCTTACACAAATATTCGATTTAATTAATCTTAATTAAGTCAAACTATAACTAAGATTAATTAATGATACATAAGAAATCATATTATATTTATTAATAATTTATTTATTTATAAAATTATTAATAAATAATAATAAAATTTCAATATAATTTAAAATTTAATAATTTTAAATTATCTAATAACAATATTAAATAAAGAAAAATTCTATATAAAAAAAAAACAATTTATAAAAATTTAAATCGATTCACTTTTAATAAAAAAAATGGCGTTTTTAAAGGCCCACCGGCCTGCCGTCCACCTGCAGCCGCAGGTGTTACTGCTGCCGCAGGCAGCAGTACCACCTACTGCGGCAGCGTGGGAGAGCGTGTGGGGCGTGGGAAGTGGTGGCCCCGCCCCACCCAAAATATTTAATTAATTTTTTTTATTTTTTTTTTTATTTTTTATTTTTTTTTTTTAAAACTCAATCTTATTTTTTTTAATTTAATAAATTTATAAATTAAGTTTATTTTAAATTAGATTTATTTAACAATATATATAAAATAATTAATGTTTATTAAAAGACAACCCTTCTCATTTAAGTTCAATAATATATGTTTTATTATTACATATATTTTATAATTAATTAATTCTAAATTTTTAATTTTTTTTTTTAAACATTCACAAATATAATCTGATAGAGAAAATAATATTAACCATTCGAATTTTCAACTACTATTTTCATTTCCAAAGATTCAAACTCCTGCCAAATTTAAATTCTTTAAGTCTATTAATTTAAACACAGATCCCAATTTGATCCCAAATTCCCTTTTTACCTACGAACGAGGTTTTCTAAAATGGTTCTCCAATCTAGATTTACAGATGAAATCGAATAGCAAAAAGGTCCAGAATGAAGAATTGACACATTCATACAATGAAATTTGAGAAGACAAGTTCTTACAATCACGAAGTAGACAGAAATATCAAATTGCATAATTCAAGCAATGATCAAAACACAAGACCCTACCTGAATCTGATGCTAACACACAAACACCCAAGAATTGTGAGAAGATTTGCCTCCCAAAATCCGCGTCCAAATTCGTCTCTAAAAATGTTGTCTCCAATTCCCCCTTTTCAAGAATGAACCCCCAAAGTTGTGATAAGCAATTTCTCCTCAATTCGGGGCACTAATTGTGCATTTACCCAAGAAAACTCTTTGCACAACTCAGTTAACTCCAAATTAACCTTTATTATCTTTTCTTTTATTTTGCATTCATCTTTCATGCACATTAAGTTGAATTATTAAATAACTTTATTTAATATTCCACTTGACTTCTATTTTTAATCTTTATTACTTTTAATCTCATGTGCACTTTATGAAATTAAAGTAACATTATTATTTTCACTTATTATTATTATTTTTTTAATCTTTTAATAAATTTCTTTTATTTAATCTTATGCATAAGTCATGCGAACTAGAATCTTTTATTAAATAATTATATTTTCACTTTATAAATTATTTTAGAAACTAAATTGATAAAAATATTTATTAACTCAAATAATAATAATATTTAGCATTTATTTAAAAATGAACTCTAAATATATTATTATTAAATTAACTAAATATTATCACGTTCTAAATTTAGACTTAAAGCTTTTATCTCCAAATTTAATTCCTTTCATTTAATTAATTTCTCAATTTAAATAAAAATAATAATTAAATATTAAAATGTCATAATAATCTTCTATTAAATTAAATCATTAATTAATCGTTTTAATTAATTTCTTTTATATTTAAACTCATGCCTAGATCATGCGATCTAGAACCCTTTAATAATTTAATATCCTTTTCCACTTTTAATTTATTTAAGAAACTTTAATTGATAAAATATTTATTAATTCAATTAATAATAATATTTAGCATTTATTTAAAAATGAACTCTAAATATATATTATTATTAAATTAAATTAATATTATCACATTCTAAAATTATACTTAAAACTTTTATTTCCAAATTTAATACTTTTTATTTAATTAATTTCTCAATTAATTAAATATAATTAAATATTAAAATATCATAATAATTTTTTATTAAATTAAATCATTAATTAATCCTTTTAATTAAACTTAATTAATCGAAAATACATCAAGGACTCATAAAGCAACATATGAAAACCCATCATAGAAGAACACATACTAAATCAAACAAAAAGGGTTATAATCACGAAATAACATCATTTGATGCATTCGGAGGGTACTTAACTCAGATACTTGTCCTAATTATCAATTAGGACAATTGGCTAAAGGGTTTAGGATTTGGACTTAAGAGTTTATCTCCTCTCTCTTACCATTGAGATAATGCGATAGGGTACACTCATCCTGGCAATTCAGGGAAGTCGATACCCGGTACTTGCAACCTGCATAAAATTCACGCATGTACAGACACAATATTCTAAGCTAAACAAACAATGGCAGGACGTGGTGCATCGTGTAGATCCCGACTAGCAGGTGACTACGACTCCCTTCCTTAACCACATCAGAAACACCATACATAAAGAAAACAAACACGCACACCATACACATGCAGTATGGGGTAAGTATCCATAAGAAAGCACGTGTGATAATAAACCATCTAACTAATCATCATCGATAACTGAAAATATTGAATAATCATCATACATGCATGAAATATAGAGTACCAAGTAATCTCATCATTTAATAAACTGAGTGTACAACAACATCTGATAATCTCTAAAATAATAATACTAATCATCAAACATAAATTGGCCTAAAAGAGTTTGGCAAGGATGACAGAAATGCGACTTAGGGGCAGGCACTACACATCACATTTGAGAGAGGTGATCCTGAAGGCATTTCATGATGCACCCACAGCTGGACATCCGGGGGTCTTCAAGACCTACAGGCAAATCTGAGAGTGGTTTTCATGGAAAGGGCTTAAGGATGATGTTCAGAGGTATGTCAAGGAGTGTGTGGTTTGTCAACAGAATAAGGGAGAGCACACATTTCCTGCAGGTTTATTATAGCCCTTGCCCATTCCTGATAGGAAATGGGAAAGTATTTCGATGGACTTCATCACTGGTTTACCACGAGTGCAGGGAAGGGATTGCATCTATGTGGTGGTGGACCGCTTGACGAAGTTTGCTCACTTCTTTGCTATTCCGTCCACTTACACAGTAGCACAGGTGGCAAATCTTTTCTTTAGAGAGATATTCAGGTTACATGGGCTGCCCAGATTCATTGTCAGCGACCGGGATAGTAAGTTTATGAGTGTTTTTTGGCAAGAGTTGTTTAGGTTGTGTGGTACAGATCTTACACCTAGCACTAGTTATCATCCGCAAACAGATGGGCAAATAGAGATTGTGAATAAATGGGGGGAAGGATATTTGAGGAACTATGTAACTACACAACAAAAGGCTTGGATCAGATGGTTGCATATGGGAGAGTATTGTTATAACACCATTATCATATGTCCATCAAGATGACTCCTTTCATGGCACTCTATGGTTATGAAGCACCTAGCTTCATGGATTTAGTTTTGGGGGACAATAGAGTGCCCAAAGCCAAAAATTTATTGCAAGATAGTCAGGACATCCTGAAAGTGCTCAAAGAGAATATACAACAGGCCCAGAATCAACAAAAATTGTATGCTGATCAGCACCGAATAAAGTGTAGCTTCGAGGTAGGGGATATGGTTTACTTGAGGCTACAACCATATAGACAGTCATCACTCAAGAAGAGCAGAGCTGAAAAGTTGAAACCTAGATTTTATGGTCCCTGCAGGGTGATTCGCAAAGTGGGCAAAGTTGCCTATGAGCTTGAGCTTCCAAAGGGCAATCGAGTGCACAATGTGTTTCATGTGTCTAGGCTTAAGAAAGCCATTGGTCAGAGTGTAGTGCCTTCTGTAGATTTACCCCCTTTGGATGAGGAGGGGAAGCTTGTGTTAATACCCGAGGCTATTCTGGACACCAGAGAGAGGAAGCTTAGAAACAGGATAGTGAAGGAGTATTTGGTCAGATGGAAAGACCTGCCAGAGGAAGATTCTACATGGGAGAGTGAGTAGGTTATTCAGCAGGCTGGACTGAGATTGCTTGAGGACAAGCAATTTCAAGGGGGGCGGACTGTAATGTCCCCATTTTAGCAGTTGACCAAGTGTGTGTGCGTTAGCCTTGTTCTACATGGTCCCGAGGGCTAACGAAGGGTTTAATGGGATCCTAGAGTGTTTTGGCCTAGTCATTTCCAGTTTGGGCCAAAACGAAGTTCATTTACTCAATTTCAGGCATACTTACTATTTTTAGTAAGTCGACAGGACACAGTGTAGGTCAATTTTGGTGATTGGATTCGATACTCCTCGGTGAGAGCTTTTTGATGAGCTATCACTCGCATTATTCGGAGTCCGATTGCTAATACATTTTAATGCCTGAAGTTTTATTAAAGTAACGTCTAATTTAATTGTAAAATATTAAAGTGTTACTCTAATATTTATTTTATGGTGATGTGTACCCAAGGGAGACATAAGGGGTATTTTAATATATGTTTTATATATTACACATCTTTTATCCCACATTGCCCATATGAGTTGAGTGGACCCTTGGAAATAGAATAAAAGGAAGCATTTGTGGCTTCATTAGGCAGGTTGAATATGAGAAGAAATTGGTCTGTGAGTTGCAACTCCGTTCTTGGCATTTGAGGATGTCTATCCTCTCTTGTAACATTCTAGATGTCATTCCCTTGGGGTTTGGCCTTTGGAATTCTTTGTTATTGACTTCATTATTAGGCAGTTTAGTTGCATTTCCGGCTATAGGCAGATTTGGTATTTTGCTCATATCTTCTTCACTACTTGTCCGACGCTTATGCCGCTTTGAGGGAATGGTATTATAAAGGTAGTGGACTGATTGAAGGACAAAGTATTGTAGCAGCAAGTTCGAAAGCATGGGTTGGAGTATTATGTCAATACTGCTGAAGTAATTAGTGAGTTGATAAATCTACCATGTATTTGGTTTTATGAATTCTTAAAATAACATTTTATTAGCAGCAGTTCATTTCCACTTTGCATATCATTGTAGTTTCTCTCTTGTTTATGTTGTATGATACCAATTCCATGCATGAAACACAACAAACAAATAAACGTTTGATTTTCGGAGTTATAAGGGGTTTAAAACATTAAATGGAGAAATAAGAAGTTGAATGCAAACTGTTTGACATAATTCCTTTCAGCAATTTGGTTTAGTTTTTTTGGGACATCCAGGGGTGCCCATTTCAAATTTCTTCTCACTGGAGCATTCTTATATCAATATGATTATTCCTTTGCATTCTATGTTTGTTCATATGCCTTTATAAAAAATTATAGGTTCTTATGATTTTTTTTTTCATATTTACCTGGTTTGATCAATATCATTCTTATTATAAGCATAGTTAGTGCAATTTTTCTTCATCTGCAGGATTAAATATGATGAACAATTATTAAGACAGAGGATCTATGTGTGATCTAGCCCTGAAAGTCTAACCTATCGAAGTAGCATCTAGGAAATGACATGGAACTCGAGTGTTGTATAAGTATTTTTGGTGTTTGAACTGAGTAGTTTGGACTTCTCTGGAGTTGTACTGATGAAGTTTTTAATATCAGAGCAACCTACCTCGATAACATGCAAATGGCCCTGTACAATCTTAAAATGGAAGCACTCATCTTTTAAGACCTTTTAGCGCCCATCCCATAGCAACTTCATGGACCATGGATGAACCCATGCTCAATGTGCTCTTTCTCCTATCTCTTTATGATTTTCCCAATTCTATCTGCACTCCCTCCAAGACCTTCGAAACTTCTTTTCTAGCCCTTCCCTGAGAAAGAATCGACTTGGTATTTGCAAATATTCTTTGCTCTCTTAAACAAATTAGAAAAATACGCAAGGAATGTGACACATTTTTATTATAAAGGTCAATAAAAGAATCAGTTTTACATGATCACATATACCACCTCCATACTTGAGTATATTGTCTTCAACCTTTCTCTTCACTTTTAAGATAATCTACTCAAAGAATTTGATCTAGTAGAATTCACTTATCTATCAGAATTATCAAAAACTAGACAACACTTTGATTTCTAAATGATTCAATAAGAAAAGGCAAAATAATTCTTCATACACTTTCTATCAAATGGACTCCTTAAAATATATATTAACTTTACATGTCATACTAAAATATTCATAAACTAATACAAACAATTTTATAATATAAATAATTTTTTATTGAATCAAATCAACTATCTATTAGCACTCCCAAGACTAAATATCTATTAAATTATTTAATTTCACACTTTATCCATCTTAATTTTAATGGACTCTTTCACAGTAAATATTAATGAAAAAACATTCTCACAATCAAAAGCAGAACCTCAAATTCACTATCTATATTAATCGTTTGGTAATCGATTGGATATATTTAACTAGCGTGCATAAGGTGTACTCAAAACCACTGCAGCACCAGCTCCTTTCTATAAATGGCTATGGTCTCCGAGTGAGAAATGAAAGATGGTAGACGATGGTGTGTAAAAATATTTTGCATTTCAGTGGCTTTTGGCAAGAGCACTGCAACACCATCAAACAACTGCTCATTTTTCATGGATTCAGCAACACAAGTTTGTCAATAGAGAAGCATGTTACTAAAGAAACACAACATCATATGCTTGAATACAAAAATATCAGAAAACCCTGCGATCAAGAAAGTAAATTGAAGACTAGTTTAAGCAGTCTGAAACGAACACAAAAACAGTTTGACATTGCGAATCCCAAAACTTATTTTTCACTTTTGCAGACATGCGCCACGTTGAAGGCATTGGCAGAAGGCAAGAACATTCATACCCATATTATCAAAACCGGATTAATTCATGAAGTTTTTGTAGTAAATCAACTTATTCACATGTATATAAAATGTGGTGTTTTAGAGGATGCACGTCATGTGTTTGACAGAATGCCTGAGCGAACTGTCGTATCATTTACAAACATGATTGCGGGATATTCTAAGAATGTGGACGCTGAAAAGGCCTTAAATCTTTTTCGCCAAATGCAATGCGAAGGTATTTATGGGAATTGCTTTACCTTCGTAAGCATCATCAAGGTGTGCACCAGCATTCGTGCTTTTCAAGTAGGGGAACAGTTCCATGCTCATTTCATCGAAGCAGGGCTTGATTCAGATGTAATTGTAGGCACTGCACTAGTTGATATGTACTCTAAACGTGGTAGGATTGAAGATGCACGATATATATTTGACAAAATGCCTAATCGAAATATACTATCGTGGACTGCAATGGTCATGGGATATGCGCAATATGGTTCTCTTGATGAAGCACTTAAACTTTTTAACCAAATTCCCGCACGAGACTTAGTGTTGTGGAATGCAATGATCGGCGGATTGGTTCAGAGTGAGAATAGCGACGAGGCATTGCGACTGTTCTATGAAATGCAGCGTTCTGGAACGAAAGCAGATAGGATTACTTTTTCCAGTGTTCTCCGAGGATGTGCCAACCTTGCAGTTCTATTACATGGTAGGCAGTTTCATGCTCATATTGTCAAGAGTGGATTTGAACTAGATGTTGTGGTTGGGAGTGCTCTCGTTGACATGTATGCTAAATGTGGGAGTGTAGAAAATGCGATGGAAGTGTTTAACAAAATGCCTAGACGAAATGTTGTCTCATGGAGTGCTATGATTTCAGCATGTGCCCAGCATGGGCACGGAGAGAACTCTCTTCGACTGTTTAAGAAAATGCAAGAGGCAGGCATTAAAGCCAACATAATTACCTTCGTTGGTTTGCTTTCTGCCTGCAGTCATGTTGGATTAGTGGACCAGGGTCGCCGCTACTTTGATTCTATGAATAAAGAGTATGGACTCATTCCGACAGTAGAGCACTATAGCTGCATGGTCGACCTTCTTGGACGTGCCGGATTCTTGGAAGAGGCAGAGGAAATTATCCATAGGATGCCAGTTGAGCCGGATGCAACTGTTTGGGGAGCCTTGTTGAGTGCCTGCAGAACTCATGGAAACATGCGACTTGGAAGGCATGCAGCGGAACAACTTCTGCGGTTGAAAGTACAAGATAGTGCAAGTTATGTGCTTCTATCGAATATCCATGCTTCCCTAGGATTGTGGAATGACGCAACAAATGTGAGAAAATTGATGAAAGATAGGGGATTGAAAAAGCAGCCTGGATGCAGTTGGATTGAAGTTAAGAATAGTATGCATGTATTTATTTCAGGTGATAATTCTCACCCTCAAAGGGATGAGATTTATGCAATGTTAGAGAGATTGGCTGGGCTGATGAAAGAGGAAGGATATGTGCCCAACACAAGGGTTGTGCTGCTCGATCTGGAAGAGTAATGGAGACGTTCTTTGAGATCACAATGAAAAGATGAAAATTGCTTCTTCTTTTTCGTCTTTTTTTATGGAGGGTTTAGACCTGCGAGGCAACCCAACAAGGCATAAAGCCTGCGAGCTACCAACTAGCAAAGGCCACCATAGCATTATTTTAGGAACCTCATACGGGCCCTCTTGTACTTGAAAACCTCTTCGGCTTAGAGCCAAGGACTGAGGGGCATCCACGCGGTCAAAATCACCCGGGGCACGATCCTGGCCTCATTCCTTCTGATGTCAGAGCCTTACACTCAGCAAGACTTGATCCCTGGTGGGCTCATTGGGAGCCACTCAACATCACTAGTAGACCAAGGGCCCATTGACAACAATTGCTTTTTTTATTATTGTACACCTTCAAGAATACCATCCAAATCTTGGAAGTCGTGCTGTTGCCACACTGCCGTCAAGTTCATTTGTACTATTGTTGAAACCGAAAATTATTTTAAAGGATGCTACCATTTTTCGACATTCCCATGATGAACAGTGATCTCGCAGGAACTATCGGTGATCGCTAAGAGACACATGTCAGACACAGGCTTCCAAATTTTTTTCTCGGACCATAGGCTATCTTTCAAATTTCTAGACAAGAGAATGCAAGTTCCAAATTGTATAAAGTTTCTCAGATGATGGGCTATGTTTTACATTTTGGACAAGAGAATAAGTTTTTGGCAGTTGCTGAGGCCAACATGCACTACATTTTGGACAAGAGAATGTAGCTCTGTCTGATTGTGAGGCCAACAAATGCATACACATTATACCAATGATTGATAAATGATACAGGACAATTAAAGCCTAGAGTATACAGGACCAGATCCGTTCTGTTATAACATTGGCCAGTGGACTGCAAATATCTTTGCACGATTTCACTTGATGGTCAAGATTTAAAAATAACTGATAGGGTATGCACAAATATATATGACTCAATTTAATTTTCAGTTTTAATAATAGATTGAGATACTCTCAATTAGCTATGCATTTCGCCATTCCTCTTATGGTATGGACTTGTCTTTTTATCAATTCACAGGGTAGTCAGAATCGAAGTTCTAAGCCATCAAAACCCTCCATCCAAGAGATAAAGTGTATGAAACCTTTGTGAATTGCATTGAAAAATGTTATTTAGTCAGTGATCCATAGAATGTTTATTAATCAACAATCCATAGAATTTCCTGAAGAATGTTAACTATAAGTTATTATGATGCTATCTTCCTTTTGTAAGTTGTATAAGGTTGTCAGGTTTTTGGTACATGTATGATATTAAGAGGAACCTTGCAGTATTATAGGAATGAGCAGTTTTTCCAGGGCACTTGTACACGATGATTAAACATGTATTCTCTTTCATTGATCACTATAATTTTCATAATGTCAGTGACAAAATATTCTGTATGTGAGATGGGTTTTTTGATATGATATTCAGTGACGAGGAAGTAGGATGTCTTGAACTTGTATTGATATATAAAAATTTAAAATGCTACATACTCTAAATTCAATTATAAACTTTTTTCCTTGCAAGGCACACCATCATGTTTCTTCTGTGGTGGTAGAAATTGAGAAATGCTACTACATTGGACCTATGGAACATGGTTCAGTTTGATTCAAGATTCAACAGAGATTTTTTTCCTGTTTTTTTTTATGCAGAGTCAGTACTAGCACACGCCTCATTTGCAAGTTCCTAATAATGGGGCTCCTATAACCTTTGGCCACATGAGCTACCCTTATTCATGCAAAAGTTGAATCTGGGGATTCAAACCTATGACCATTATCCATGTCTTTCAATGACATACATGTCTGGTCTACACCCTATTGGCGAGTAATGTTTGTTTGATAACTCTGCAGAGAATTACTAATGTATCTTTACGTTAGATTTATCTTAGAAAATTTTCTGTGCATTGTCATTGGAACAAGGATCAAATGTTATAACAAGGCTTAATAATCCTTCATACACTGCTTGCAGGTTGGAGATCTTTATTAGATAAAAAATAAATTGTCAGCATTATCCTATCATTGGTTCACATGTCACTCTCAATTTGTGGAAATTAATCATGCAATGTCTGACAGTAAATCTAGGAAGTAGGACTAGTTTTTTGTGAGAAACCGTTTTTGACTTTCCTTCCCAAAAAAATCATGGTAGTTGCTTGGACTGGAAGCCTTTCCTTTATTACGTTTATGGAAGCCTGTTAGCTTCCACATGCATATGAAGGATATAAAGCAACTGAAAATGTAGGATTTTTCAACTTTGCAAGCCTAGAATGCGTGGGGAAAAGAAACACACACCTTTACTGCTATGAAACCCGTCTGCTGACACCTGTTCTACATATACAGAATGAATATAGTTCTTATGGTTTCTGTTTCTTCATCTGATTTCTCCTTTAGGTTGAATTTCATCCAATTTATTGTAGAATGGGGCATACTTAGAGATAGAACATATTACATCTATTTTACCATATAAGTTCAATTATTTTAAATTTGATGGTCTCAGCTAAATGTTTTTTTCCAAATTTCTCAGAGGAAGCTATGGAACCGTGCCTGGCTTTATACATATTTATTTGAGGTAAATGTCCTCTATGTTTAAATACACTGGATCTAAACGTGCTGGGATTTTAACCTGGGCCTTTTGCCTGGTGATGCCCAATCTTGACAAGTCAAACAAAACCAACAGACTACCATAAGAGCTTAATTGTTATTAGTGGTTTGTTCACTTAATATTTTGATATTGGAATCAGGCAAATGAGCCCAGTCTAGATAGAGATTTTATTGGGTTCATTGATTCATGGTTTTCGCTACGAAAGTAGCATAATATATGTTACACTGCCTGAAAATTTGGCTACTAACTATATTTGTGTTCACAGATAAAGTAACCGGCAGGAGCCTCTTTGAGCGTATACCATCTTAGATCAAAGTTCTAGTAGGTGATGCAATATTTGAAATTCCATAAGATGTACTAGTAAATTGTTACGCTTTTTCTGATACACGAGTTGCTGAGTTTCAAAGGTTAGCCATAAAAATTCCCAAAGGACAGTTGTTTTGTTATAGCTGTACCTGTATTTTCCCCGAGGTGTTCTTCTTTCAGCATCACATCAGTATACTGGTTTTCCCTCTTTAGAGAAGCATATACCCAACAGCAGCCTTGGTCTATGTGGTAGTGGGTTGAAGGCACAGTCAAGAGCAGCATTGGCATGGTGCAGCAGTGCTGGGAGAAGTTCTCGTTAAGCAGGGCGCATTGACCAAATTCAGCACATAACTCAACAGATTAGCTTTTTAAATTTTTAGCTGGTGTAGTTTTTTCCATTATTTTTAGCATACTGTTTGTCTCCTTTTCTTCTTTTTAGATTAGGTTCCACTTCTGTCTATCAGCTGCTTTTCTTATTTTAGAAAAAGGTACTTTTCAGCTTTTTTCGTAGGGTTTGGGATTTCTCTTGTCCTAGACTAGGTGCAATTCTGAGATGAGGGATTCATTCTTGTAGACCCTAGAAAGCTTTTGATCTGTGAAAGAGACTTAGGTCACATCATGGAGAAAGAGAGCAGAGTTTTGAGATAGTGCAGTCTAATTCTTCTTTTAGTTTTCGTGGAAAGCAGATTAAATACTGATGGTCCAAAGATCTGACTATATGCTGTTCAATTTGTCTGATGTATGTGACTATAGATTAGCATACTTTGTACATGTTTTAATTGGAGTTCTCCCATGTTGCATGGGTATGCTTACCCACACCCGTGGGACATGTAACCACTTACCCAAGTACCAGGTTCACAGTTGAGAGCATCATAGCTAAGGACCTTGATTAAGATCTCTGATCTTTGTTTTTTTGTTTGTTTGCATATCAGCTTGTTTTTTTATCAAGCTTAATTCAATATGTGATCAGTTTGAAACTTTGATGCAATACTGCTTAACAGTAAACTTCATCACTGTTCAAGTCAAAAGTTTATCATTTGCAATAAGTCATTGCTATATGATTTATAATCCTTTTGTTCATGTTTAAAGTCTGCCTTCTCTGTAATGCATCTAAACATTTAGCATATATTATAATTACAAACATATTGTAAATCTAAAACTGAAGACAATACATTGCATCTGCAAACTTTATCACTGTTCTTGTTTTGAAAAACCATTGTCATGACTCAAATTTCCAAATTTTCTATAAATATTAGATTATATTTTAAAAAATTGGCATGTCCAAGTACCTCCATCCCCTATTTTGGAAAATACCCGTACCCATACCCTTAGTACCCAAGTACCCCCGTGCAACCTTAAACTGTTTTTCATTTTAAGCTACTTTTCTAGCTAGGATTGATTTTCTGAGTGCATAGTTTTCTTACAATTGGTTGAAAATGTCATATGGTATAAAAGCGTGTAATCCAAAATTCTCCAGATCAGTTTATGGAGTATGCTAATAACTATGAGATAGAGCTGATGAGGATTTCAGTCAGTGTGATGTCCTTGCATCAGTGATTGAAGTGATCCAGACCTTTGAGAGGTTTTAAGGTGGAATTCCCGGGGTGCTCCATTGATTAGAGTGTTGTTTTGCAACCGTGAAAGGGTAAGTGCATAGAAATGGGCAAAATCTGAAGTGGCCACATTTTTCTTGAAATCAGCACTTGCAACTTTGACAAGTAATACTAGATGCCTATGCTCAAAACCTAAGTGTTTTCTATCTAGTTTCTGAACTACTAAATAAAATAAAAAATGAAGAGAACCTTCTAGATCACTAGGAAAATGCTCTTTGCATGGTTGTTAATGTCACCCTCCTCTCAACTCGTGCTAGACCACCAACTAGGAGTGGCAACATGGCCACTCAAACTCTTCTTGGCATTGCCCTTGCAGCCAATAAAGAGGCTTTACACTGTTCTAGCTGGTCTCCCTAATGTGGCGACCATGAGGATTGGGCACCACCTACATATTGCTTGCCATTACCGCCTCTAAACTCCCCTTGGTGATCAAGGCAAAATTTCTCATTTATTACTTGACATTTCCTCATTATGAAGTGCTAAACCAAGTGTGTCAAATCAACAACTATATTAGCAACAATAGGAGGGAGTGGAGTAGGGAGAAGTTGCCACCGTCACCAGTTGGGAACCTATATATAATAGCAAAGACTTGCCTATAAATACCTGGAAAACCCTAATGATAGACATCCACATGCTATTGCTAATTTTACAGCTCTTTTTGCTTGTTTTGCTTTCTGTAATGCTTTGGTATGAACTTGTGACTTAGACAATTGTTCCGTTTTGCGCCAACTTTTGTGTGGGTATTTCCTTTTTAGGGGTCTCGATGCTTCATAATGTCCCAAAATAAGTGGGTCGGCCTATTTTGGGCAGGCAACCAATTTATGAATCATTTAATTTAAATTTCTATTTTTTCTGATGGTTGAACCCCTTATGCTTGGCTTTTCTAGTGGGTATTTAGTATTACGATATTTTCTATTCTATTTACTCTCTCTTCAGTCTTTTTCTAATGGTCACTCTTTCTGTAATATTTCCATAAACTCATGTTCGTTGTGGAAACTTTTGTAAGGAAACTCAGGTGCGGAAATAGCTTCCTACACTAATCTCTTAAGAGAAGTATGGTGCAAATCTTATTAAAATCTTTTACACTTATAGATTCAATATCATGTAAACAACAATATTTCAGCCAACCAAGCATAAAGAAAATAGATAGAGAAAGAAACACATAATACAAAGATTTGCCAGTGGGGAAAAACCTTTCGGTAAAACAACCCCACCCCTCCAGAACCTGCACAATGTATTATCTTCAACACAAGGTTACAATACACTTGCAATGCAAGTTCAACAGCGACAACATAAGACACCAGTAGCAACTCGCAGTACCAACAATACACTTTCTCGCATCCACCTCTTCGCAACCCTAAAAACGCTCATAACATGCGCTTCACTTTAGGGCTACTCCCAAAGGTAATCATATTAGGGTTTTACCATTCTCCGAGAAAATAGGAACCCCAAAAAAAATTTCGGCCTAATGCCCTGAACCCCACTATTGGGGTAGACTGTACAGTACTCAAATTTATCAGTTGCCACATGTCTTCACTTGTCATTGAATCTTCCTGACATAGCTCTTACGTGTCATAGGAATTTGTCATAACCGTTTTAGTGATGATCTCCTTATACACAATTCAAGATGCCGACACATCAACATTATTTGCAAGAAATACATTTTACAAAACAAATAATAAGAATAGGAATTATCCAAGGTTGAGACACCTTATTCCTAACAACTTTCTTTTCCACTCTACAAGAATGTTTCTATTTCCTCTCTCTTGTTCATTATAGAAGCATTCTCTTGTATCTTGTATATATTGATCATCCATGATCTTTGTTTAATAACACATTCATTATTTTACCATAATATGGTATTAGAGCAAATTCTTGGGCTCTTTGAAATTATTAGTTCAAAATTTTTGAAATATTTGCCAATTTTAAAAAATTGCATCTTTTTTTTCCTCCAAACCCGATTAGGGATTCGGCATCCAATTGTTTTATGTGATTTTCTGGCCTTCTTTTTTGGCATTTTTGAGCTGACTTTTTCTGCAAATCTTTTGCAAAAGGTAGTGTCTAGGGTGTTTTAAACCCCCTGTCTCTGATTTTCGTCCAACAGTTTCATTTTCCACCATTTTTTTAATGGTCAAATCTGCCTTTATTTTTTATGTTTTTTTAAATGGCTAGAGTTTCTTTCGAAACTCTCTTTTACGCGCTAGTTTTAAAAAAAATTTGTAGATTCTTGTGGGTTTTTGTAGATCTCAACTGGGTCGATCTTTGTCTTTCCTGGTTGCATCATTTCCCATGCCTTGATTTTGGAGCCGGTGGAATCAAAATCTAATTTCAGTTTCTTTGTGGATTTTTTGAGCTCTTATCCAGGGGTCTCTTCAAATTTTCTAGTCAATCTATCTCGAAGTTCATGCCATCTTAGATTTTTCACGCTTTTTTATTGAAAAACGTGCAATGGCATCTCTTACTAGTCTCATGCTAGAAGGTAGTCAATGTTACAATGGAAAGAAGTACAACACCTAGAAGCAGAGAATGATGACAATCTTTAAGTGTCGTCGCCTTGAGGCGCTTGTTTGGGGTACCAAGACTTGTCCTACCACAATCAATGCTACCACAAACCAACATTGTAGAACATGCAAACCTCTCTGATCAACCTAAGGCTACCTTTTACGCTTTTTGAGGACATGCAAATTTTTACTCTTTGAAGATAGATTGACCATTAAGGGAGGGTATTACGATATTAGATAATTTCTATTCTATTTACTCTCTCTATCGTCTTTTTCTAATGGTCACTTTTTTTGTAATGTTTCCATTAACTCCTATTCGTTATGGAAACTTTCTTTTTAACTCTACAAGAATGTTTCTATTTCCCCTCTCTTGTTTGTTATAGAAACATTCTCTTGTATCTTGTATATATAGATCATTCATGATCTTTGTTTAATAACACATTCATTATTTTACCATAATATTTAGTTTGGTTGCAAGTTTTGTGTTTGGCATAGACATCTTTGGAAATCAATGTATTTGTCTTCTTTGAGGTCATACTTGCTGAGGTAGTAATATTTTTTGTCTGGTGCATAGCTCCAAATTGGGTGAATCTGTCCTAATTTTGTAATCTTCTTTTTTGATTTGATATTATATCGAGTTATTTTGGCTTCCAAGTTCAGAACCTTATAGTGGTATCAGAGCCTCAAACTTGCTAGCTTGAGTGTCTTATGCAATTAAGTCAAAGGGAGCAAAGAGCAATTACAAGGGAAACTTAGAAGGCAGCTGTTGAGACTTCTGAAATAGGAAAAATGGCAGACAACGATGAACAATTTGAGAACTTCTTGAAGCATTTGCATCAGTTGCAAAAATTGATGATCAAACAATAGGAGTAAACAAGCCAAATAATGCAATTAATGATGTAGCCCATGTAGGATAAAAGCAATAAGGATAGACCACACAATGATCTGAGGGTAGTCATTCTGGATTTGAGACCCAAAGCAACAGAGTTTACGCCCCACACAACCCACTTTTCTACTTGAGCGTACAATAAACAATGGGGGTGAACAACCAAGGCTAGTAGAAGGATACATAAATGCGAGTATAGATGCCTATATGTAGATTGATCTCGAGATAGGGCACCAACTTCCATTCATACAATTTCACAACATGAGATATGGATCAAAAGGAGGTCAGACAAATTAATGCCCAAATAAGGATCTACAACATAAAGTGAGCAAGAAGTCATTTCTAACTGTAAGAATTTGCCTAAAGCAATAATTGAACGCCAAGATCAAGAAGCTCAGTAGATAGTACAAGAGAGACAAATGATGATCAAATGAGAATGGATATTAGATGATTGGATGAATACATCATAGAAGTGCCTTGTATATAAATGCAACTAATATGACTAGGAGTTAGCAAAGAGATAAGCATAACAAATAAGTACATGTCCACCAAGAGTGGATTATCCTCCATTGTGCATGAATGTACATGCAACAATGAGAGGATAACAATGTGAAGGTGTATCTCATAAAGAGATATAGTAGACAACATCTGCTCAATTGGAGTGTGTTGGTAAACATATTTGTTCTTTCAGATTATTACTCTTTAATGCCCAATTTGGAACAACATCTGATTACAAATAGTTGGAAAGCTCCTTATGGAAATTTAAGCTTTCCTCTAAATTGGTAGGTACAGCTCTCTAGAGTAGATTTGCAATGAATTTTTGTTTTTTTCCTAAACTACTTCAGGGTATGTGCTTAACCCGACAACAATAGAGGGATAACCGAGCTAGACCTAAATAAAATCCCACTCAGGCAGATTGGAGTTTCTTATCACCGAAACAGATTTATGCATCCACACATCTTATGAATCCATAAATTTTATCCATATAATTAACTAATACCAAACTAAGCTAATTCAAATCTGAACTATGACTAATAAACTAGAAATGCTAGAAGGATTTCCTCTTCAAATGAACTATGACAATACTTATCACATTCATTTGTTGCCTCAAAATAGGGGAGGTAGAACTATGTTCTTCCCTTGTTTCAATTCAAACAAAAGAGAAAATGTAAACCAAATACAATACTCACTGGAATAGAAAATGTTTGATATAAAATACTATCCGATTGTCTCTGCAACAAGAAGTACTTCACACCAAAAATTTGCCGACCTTTCATTAATCTTTTCAGTTCATACATATAGAGTTTTTGAGATGACTGTTACAGTGAAAGTTTAATCGGTTCATCTTCTGAGGATGACAAATGGCAAGGTGTCAGTTTGTCATATTACAAAATTACAAAAGAAAACAAAAAGGGGGCATTATATGAGTCACTTAGACTTCTTCCCCTTTTCAGTTTTCGCCCTATATGCCTTAGCAGCGACCATTATTGGGATTAGTTCTTCATGGTTGGGCACATGTATATTAGTGAATCTTAAAAGCCATTTTGCATGTTCCCTTGCCAACTCCTTTACAACATTCAACTGATCTGGCAACACCTCTGCGGTCACATGTATCCATCCACTGAGCGTCTGGAGTTCTGTAGTTCTGTTCTGGCTAATGGAAGCCATTGCAGACAGATTATTCAAAAAAGTAGAGAAGTTATTTTTCATTACATCCACTCTAATGAGATCCTTTCCTTGACCACTAGTTTGAGAATCAATGTGTAGCCCCCTCATAAGCTCAAATACTCTATCTTGAGTTTTCTTTATTTTACCTTCTGTTTCCTTGAGTCCCTTTTCAGCTTCCTGGATCATTTCTAGTTTGAACTGCATACTTTGGAGCCATTCGAACAAAGGTTCATTTCCTTTCTTTAGAATCATGGCTTCAACTGCTTCTTTTGCTTTCATATGAATGATCATCTTTAAAAGGGAGATGCATTCATCACACCTGACTCTTTCTCTAGCTAGAGTATTACTATTAGACAATATGTTATCCTTTTCTGGTTCCAGTCTGAGGATAACATTTCCAATTCTATCTATGAGAGAAACCCCTTCTAATTTGAGTCTCTCAATCCATTCTCTACCGATCTAGCCATAATGCATATCTTCTTGGAGTTGGGAAAAAAGAGCTTGCACTTCAGCTACACTAGGAGTCTGAGTCATGGACATATCAGAAATAGTTGCTAGTGGAGTGACTAGCTGCCTAATAAATTTGTTCAATTCTTCTATCTCTGCTTTCATCTTGATCTTTGACAATTTGAGACTCTCCAATTGTCCTTTTATCACTTCATTACTCGATCTCCACAAGCCGACCTTTGTATCATGCTTGGCCTCTCCAAGATCAATCGAATGCAGAGTAAAATCATCAGGTGTCATATCTTCAATTCTCCCTCCTTTGTTTGCCTTAGCTATTTCCATTGTCAAGTGCCATGTTATCGGATCTTGCCCAAGTATTAACAAAGTCTTCTGCTTCTTGACCTTTGCCAATGCAATCCCAGAACGAACTGCAAGGGATACAGTGTGATTCGCATAAACACTTTTGTCCTTTCTCTTTCTTTTCCTTTCCAAAGTATCTTCTAACCAAGAATCAATTCCTATCACTTTGGAAGCTATTCCAAGTGATTCTATGTTGAACATTTTCTTCTTTACTGGAGTTGTGGTTACAAAATTGAAGAGAAAAGATTCTTTGAATCCTTAGAGATGAGTCTGGAAGAAGCTTGGCCCTTCTCCATCTCTAAAGTCTTCTTCATCTCTTCATATGATTCAGTAGACTCGTTGTTGCTACTCTTTCCATCCGCTAGGTCTACTATCTGTATAGGGGAACCACCTGGCCTCAAAAGTGAAGCACTTGCTGATGGCATAGGGCTATGACGAGGAGATGGGATTAGAGTGGTATGCAAAGAAGGAACAAGGGTAGTGTGAGGAGATGGAACAGGAGTAGTATGTGGGGAAGGTACTGGAGTAGGGGAACTATCCTTTGGTTCTTCCACTTTCTTCTCTTCAGTACCAGTTTGGGTTCCTATAACTGGCAAGGAACCATCATAACATGTTTGGGCTATAGGAACATTCTTGTCTAGGGGTTGATGACCTCTGCCCGTAGGTTGAGCTGGTCCTTGGGTGGAAGATATGGTCACACCTACTGTAGCACTCTAAGATGAAGTAGGCGTTGTAGCTGCTGGAGAAGCTTGAGTGGTTGCACCCTTACTCTGACTCTTTCTAGTTGTCCACTCAACCCATTTCCCACTTCTCTTGATTATCCTAGCCATCATGAGATCGAGATTCTCTTCCACATCCACATATGGCTTGGAACTAATAGGAATTCCCCTTAATTTAGTCAAATATGTATTTCTATACATATTTTGACCATCATCCTCTAGCCCTTCTACATTGAGATCAATGCCATATGTCTTTATTTGTTCTATCGTGAGCCTAGCGAAAGTATGATCTCGGCTCTCCAACTCATCCCTGCAATCTACCCAATAATCCTCCAGAGTGGTGACATGCTTGATCACACTCCTGATTTGAAGCATCTCTCTTGCATATCCATTTGGGTCGAACTTGGGTCTCACAACCTCATATTCCTCTAATTTTTACTTATTCTTGAATGCTTTGAGCATGTTTTTGGCATCAGACCGAGAATCACAACTGTAAGCCCTAACCGTCATGGGGAACTCATAACCCTTCTTCCTTAAATTGGTGCTCAACACATTTACTTGGATAGCTTGTCTCACAATCTCTCTGAGCATGATCATGTCGCTTGGGTATCTTGGCAGCTTCAGCGGAAATTCATCGAAGGTTGCAAGATGCAAATACGAGAACGATGAGAATTGAATAAAGTAGCTACCAAATTGACTGATGGCTGCCATCGCTTCTAGGCTAAACCTCCTCTCCAAACATCCTTCTAGTTCCCTACAAATCCTCATTGTAAAAGAGTCATTAACTCTGACATACTCTGCATAGCTATTCTATAACTGTAAGCATGGATAAAATTCATAACTTTTTACATCATCAAGAAAATCTTCTATTCTGGGAAGGCCCAGCCACAATTGCAGAGAAGCCAACATATAAATCAGGAAAGAAGACATGTAGAAGGTATTGTAGAACTTTGCAGCATTGAGAGCTCTAGACAGATGATCACTTACCTCATACACCCAATCAATATAATGTGTGTATGAACAGATGACTTGCACTAAAAAGAAATATTGTTTTACGAAATTGAGTGCTTCTACCTCACCTTTCAACCGATGCAAAAGAACTAGAATGTCCACAATTTTGGGCTTGAGATCAGTGCCAAAAAGGGTTTTAGGAACCTTACTCTTAGCTTCCCATGGCTTTTGGAACTAGGATGTCATAATTTCCTTCTGCCACACCATCTTCTTCAAGGAGAATTCAGACATGGCTCCTCCTATGGTCAATTTGGAAAATTCTTCCCGCTCTAGGATCCGGAGGAAATTGACTACAGTTTGTTGGTCAATTGAGATCAAAACTACATGATCCGGCAAAAAGATTTGTTAAGTGTCCGGATTATAATGGTTAGTAAATTCAACGATCAGCTCAAGAGCTTGGATTGCCATTGGAAACCTGGCTGCTTCCACTAGCCCGCTTCCTCAGAGTTTCTCTGTTATTGGGTGGATTGGCTCCGTCCTCAACCTTCTTTGGAAATCTTTCATATCGAAGAAATGAAGTGAGGTATCTGTAACATTCTACAATGTTGACTTAATCCCATTCAATCCATCAAATCCAACGAATCTTGTTGCCATCTTAATTGAGATAGAGATGAATTGAAAATCTTAAAACTGAAAATAGCACAGAGAGTAGAGCTTTGTAACTATGAGAATTCTGAAATCACTATTCAATTCAACAACATATGTTCAGTTCAAATAAGAAAACGAAAGTTTGAAAATTCGTTATGTTCATCTCTATATAGAAATCCTAGTCCACTCGTTAATCTTCAAGATCTGTGCCACATGAGTGAATTAAAGGATAAATCCATTAGATTAGTAAATGTGGGGGTTTCTAACGGATTTTTCCATGCCTTTTCACTATTCCCATTGGTCCAATGGTAACTTTCCTTTATTATAGACTTACTTTCCCATTTTTCACCAAGCTCCTAAAAATTAAGAATGGAGTACTCCATAGGGAAAAATTCGCTCAGCCAGATTCTGCTCAAGATACCCTCCCAAATGTGATTAACTAACTTCCATTATCCTTTTTAAGCATCCTGCAATTGATCTATGAGCCCAACATGCTTGCAGAAGTGATCTTTCACTAGATGCGAAAAATCACTTTTCAGGGTTGAAAACCCACTGAGGAGAAGGAAACTTCTATTTTTCTACCTTTTCTTTTATTTTCACTTTACCTTTTAAGTAAGTGTGTTTCTAAGCTTTGAAAAATCTAAAAAGGGTTGCGAAAGTGAAAAAGGAACCCACTTACTTGTTTTTCTCCCTTACAAATGCCTTTGTCAGAAAACTAACTTCCTGGGTCGAAAGCCCGCCATGGAGAAGCTACTTTTGAGTTTTTTGCTAGATGCTATTCTGACCCTTATGATGAATTCTGAATAACTCCCATGGTAGAATACTGCAATGTAGGGATGATTTATCCATAAAACAATCTGTTTCTTCCTTGCTTTGGCCTGTAAATCTCATTTGTTGACCTCTGCAGGAAATCTCCTTTACAATTCGATACTCTGCCAAGGAGAAGCCAATGCTAGGTTTTTCGCAGACTTCATTTTCTTTATGTACAAACTATATTGAGTTGCGAGCAAGTTCATTCTTGGAAATGACTTTGTGAAGATCATGATATGACTCAAGAATCTCCATCGGAAAGGATCCTAATCTACCCACAAAACTCACGACAACAAGGAAAACCCACCCGACTATGTAACGCAGGAGAAGAAGGAAGATGAAAACCCTATGGAGAGACTTTTCACTTGGGGGAAAAGAAATAGACTCAGACATGCCTAAACCTAATTGAGACACAAGATCATTTTCCACTTTGCATAATGGGTACAGGATGAAAAGTGGGGCAACAACTGGCTTTGACTGGGGACTTGGGTTGAGTATACCCAAGCAAGGAACTCATAATCTTTGGTTTCGCAAAAGAAGGTCTAAAAAAAGGCGGCAACACAACAAAACACAACGAGACAAGCAATAGGAAAACAAAAGCAAAGGAAAAAGACAAACTAGGAAACACAAAAGACAGTAAAACTAACTATAATACAATACAGGGGTTACCTGTTTTCAATTAGCAATTTGATAAAGCTTTAGATCCTAACCATTATAGGTCAGGGGTAGTACTTTGTCATCTTCATATGCCAATTTGAAAGAATTATTTTCAAATGCCTGATGAATTCTGAATGGGCCTTTCCATAAAGTATCAAACTTCTTATGCATTCCTTTTGAAGTGCTTCACTTTTCCCAGAGCAGCACACTGTCTCCCACCATGATTTTTTTGGGTCTTGTTTTCTTGTCAAATAGATCCTTCACTCGCATCTAATGTTGTGTGATGTGATCTATGATCTCCTCCCTTTCTTCTTCAAGTTTTCTCAAGTATAGGATCCTCTTTTCTAAACCATCTTTAAAAACATCATCTTCAATCACCATTCTTAGTTTATTTGTGGCTAATTCCAAAGGTAAGGGGAGGTTAGCTTCAGTTCTGTAAACCAATTCGAAAGGAGATATGCCGATTTCCATTTTAGGTGTCACTCTATCTGCCCATAACGCCTCATGAATCTTTTTGTGCCAAGTCTTTTGATTATCTGAAACCAATTTCCTGACAATATTCATCAAATTCTTATTACTTGACTCAACTTGACCATTTCCTTGAGGGAAATAATCAAATGAATGACTCACGGTGATCCCATACTCAAAACATAAATTGGTAATTTCAATTGAAGAAAAATAGGATGCATTATCCATCACCAGTTTAATAGGGACACTGAACCTGACCAATATGTTGTCCTTTATGAATTCACACACTACTTCAGAAGTAGTTTTCTTAGTAGCTTTAGCTTCTACCCACTTGGTGAAGTAGTCAATCACAGTGATCACATATTGGTGACTAGCACTAGATGTAGGACTAATTGGACCAATGAAGTTGAGACCCCATTGTTGAAAAGGTCCTTTGATGATGACAATCCTCAATGGCAGAGCAGCTAGTTGAGGGTGTCCAGAGAACATCCTGCACTTCTCGCATTTTGCTACCCAAGCATATGCATCTTTAAACATCCCAGGCTAGTAATAACATTGCCTTAGTATTTTAAAAGCTGTGACTAAAGATGAGAAAATTTCTCCACAAGCTTCATCATGAAATGTTGCCAACAACTTTTCTTGTTGTTGTTTGTCTACACACCTAAGGAAGGTGCCATCTATGGCTTTTTTGAATAGCTTACCATCCCAAATCACATACTTAGCTACTTTCAGTTTGATATCTCTTCTTTGTCTTGCGTTTAGGCCCTCTAGACATTCACCATATGTCAGCAGATAAGAAATATTTTCAAACCATGAATCATAGAGATCTACAGGTAACACCAACTGCTTCTCTCTCGATTCTTCTGATCCTTCAATTATTTTATTTTTTGCAATCGCCTTGCACAAAGCATTTTCCCTTACTAGCTTGGTAGGTTTTATTTTTATATCATACTCCTGTATTTTTGCCACCCATGCTCCTCTGACATTACAGTCCACATCCTATTGTGTCAAACACTCTTCATTGCCACGTCAAGGACAAAAATTACAGAATGTGAATGCAAGATATAAAATTGAAAAATTTTAAGCGCTTTAACCACCGCAAAAGCATGCTTTTCAATCTAAAAATATTTTAGTTTATGGTTTTTCAAAGGTATGCTCATGAAATCTATTGGCACTTGTACCCCTTCATCATTTTCTTGCATAAGTATCACCGAGAGAGTATGTTTGGAAGCATAACAATAAATAATGAAATATCGTTTATAATTTGGATAACATAAAACTGGGGCATTAGCAATAGCAGTCTTTATATCTTGAAAGGCTTACTTTCCCGCCTCATTCCATTTGAAATTTGAATTTCCTTTCATCATATCCACTATATGCTTAGTTGTTTCCACGAAATCAGGCACAAATCTTCTGAGAAAATTCGCTTGTCCAAAGAAAGATTTAACTCCTATTTTATTCGAAGGCAAGCTCAACCTTTGAATGGCTTCCACCCATTCAGGATCGATTCTAATACCCTTATGGCATACTATATGACCTAGGAGTTTCCCTTCTGTTACACAAAAAACTGACTTCTTGAGATTAAGAGAGATCCCATGCTCTCGGCATCTCTGTAAAAACCTTTCTCGAATCCCCTATATGATCTTTTCTCTTTCTCAAGAACATGGTGAGGTTGTCCAAGTCTATGACTATGATTCAATCCTTCAAATCAGCGAATGTCTTACTCATACATCTTTGGAATGTAGTGCCAACGTTGATAAGTCCAAAGGGCATTTTGCGATATGCAAATGTACCCCAAGAAGTGGTGAACGTTGTCTTATGCTGATCTTTCTCCTCTACTTCGACTTGATTATAACTTGAGAAACCATCAAGCATAGACATCATTTTAGATCCCACCACTATTTGCAATAGATAATCCATGTTAGGAAGAGCAAATTTATCCTTTAGAGATGCTTGGTTCAGGTTGTGGAAGTTGAGACAAATTCTTATCTCTCCATTCTTCTTTCTGACGGGTACTATATTAGCTATCCAGGAGGAATGATGGATGGGATAAACAATTCTCACTTTTAACATCTTATCTACCTCCTAGAAGATGGCATCTGCAACTTTAGGATTGTAGTTCCTCTATTTTTGTCGGAAAGGGACTGCATTAGGCTTCAGTGGAATTTGGTGTTTTACCTTCCCATCTCTATAACTTTTCAAGTCTTCATAACTCCAAGCAAATACATCTCTATATTCCACAAATAGATTTCTTACAGCTTCCTTTTCTTCAGGCAAACAACACTTCCCAATATTAATCATCCTGGGATTATGGATATCTCCAATGTTTATTCCCTCATACTCGCCCATAGTAGGTCCTTTTTCTGCTCTCTTTTTCTTTATGTAAACATCGTGTCTATTAAGCAATTTTTCAAAAGCCACAAAATATGGAGGAATAATGTTACCTTTCAACTGAACTTCTCCATTTTGATTTCATTTCTCATTTGCACCACAACTTTCATGATCACTTCCACTTGGTTCATGCTAACTAAACCTGTCATTTTCAAGAAACATGTGCAAACTCTTATCATCATTGAAGACTTGCCATGATTTCGTGTTATCTAGAATAGTAGACCGATACACAATTTTGATCTGATACTTTTTGTCTTTGAAATCTAGATGGGGAAGTAATAGAGAGGCAGAGACTACTAGGGAATCAACTTTGGCATTCATCTCTCTCTCGAAACCGCTTCAATAGAGAAGGCATCAAGGCCTTCTATCTCATCCCAAACCCTATTCCTATAATTCTTCAACTTCTGATTTTTCACAAAATATTGTCCTTTCACCTCTTTCACAATAAGCTTTGCATCACCTTGATCTTTTAGGATCTTTATCCCTCTTTCTTTTTCTATTATTATCCCCAGCAGTAAGGCCTCATATTCCACAGTGTTATTTGTATTCCCAAATTCCAATTTGAAAGCCATAGGTTCAGGTTCTCCTTCTGGGGATATCAATACTACACCTGCTCTGGATCCTGAAGAAGCACAATTTCTATCAAATTCAAGCATCCATATGCCTGATGCATCTTCACTTTCATTAGAAACTTTCTTGCTTTAATTCTCATCTATTTTTTCATCCAAGCTTTCTTTAGTAAATAACATATAGTTGCCAAATTCCATCTCTTGATATAAAATCCGGGCTTTGGGATCATATGATTTCAAGACTATGAACTTTGCCTTTTCTTCAGGCTCTAATTTAACTTTCTTATTCCCAATAGGTATGACATCTTGGGACCAATCTAGCTTTATTTCTCCTCCTAAGTCTTGACAAAAACTTCTACTTAAAAGAAGTCCATAGCTCACTGGAATGTTATTTACCAAAATAGTCAATAGGAGCTTCTTTTCTGGATGTGAAGCTAAGGCTACTTGAGCATCTTGAATCTGCCCAAGTAAGGGAACTTGTTTAGCATCCATCAAGTAGCATCTTCCATGTACTTTAGTGAGATTGAGACCCAAATCTTTGGCTACGAAATAAGGCATAACATTATCTGATGCACCTGAATCTATTATGCAATTACTGAGTTTACATCCATTAATATACAATGAGATATAAAAAGGCTCCGGCTTTTGTCCGGGAGATGTTGCTAAGACTGTAGAATCTTCTTGGTTAAACAAACCAAATGTCAAGGTTTCATCCTCTTTCTCAACTATTACATTACAATTAGCATATGATGTGTTTCCTTTACATCGGTCTACTAGTCTTTTTAACTCGAGAGGATGTGACTTTAAATAATTAATAATGGAAATTTGAATTTTTGATTCTTCACAAAATTGAATGAAGTCAAAGGATGTCTTGTTCTTACCCATTTGTGAAGTAGATACTCCTTAATCAGTATGTACATTACTCGTTGAAGGACTGGAGTCATTTTTGTGGGTGCGACTAGAGGATTTATTCTTCAACCTTTGGCCTCGGGTAAGTATTGTGTATGACATTCCATTAATGGTTGTGTAACATTCAACTTTTGATTTAGAATCCAACTCGTATTCTAAAAATAAATTTCCAGAGTCACCATTTGAATAGGAATCGGGCTCCGAACAAGGAGTTGCAGTGTTCAACTCATTAGTAGATAACAACTAACTCATGCAGGCAGTCTCCGGACAACTCTCGCTATCATGATCTATGGTCAAATGAAAGACACACATATTTCCTTTTTTTGGCACCACCTCAATTTGCAACCTGGGTTGTGATCCTATAAGCTACGGTAATCTACCCTCATTTTTTCTTCCCAATAAATTTTGATAATTCTGCTAATAGGGGCTATTGGATCCGGGTAACTGCTTCTTCATTGCTACCTGCTCATTTGACAATTTCTGAATCATCTCCTCAGACGATGTGGTATTACTGGAACTTCCATTAGTTTGAAGTTCTCGTTTCCATTTTTCGACAAAAATAAAATTATCCTTACACTCAATCGGCTTCTTTTGTGTGTCAGTTAGATCTGTGGGTTGTGCTATCCTTAAATCATAATTGACATCTAGAGGCATCACACTAATAAAGAAGGTTTTCAAATTACAAGGTGTGGATCTATCAGCAATTGGAATTATGCTGATAATCTTATTGAACTTGGCAATGAAATCCCTCATGCTCATAATGGGTTGCTTCTTAATTGAAGTCAACTATGTTAGTAGGGCATGTTCATCTTCTGTGGTCTTGAATCTTGTCTCAAAGGTTATGGATATGAGTGGCTATGAAGAAATCTTTAATGTGTTCATCTATAGTAACTTTCCCATCACCTGAGAATTTAGGGAAATTCTTCTTTAAACCAGCCGGGAGTGGATGATAAGCGTTTAACGCTAATGGTCCTATTACTGTGGCCCATGGGGTAGCCATGATTGTCTTGGCAAAATATGGAGGAAAATTAACAACTAGAGGGGCAGTAACTCCGTGGAGTGCTAACACCTAACAAGTGGAATGTGAAGTGCTAGTGTCTTGATTTCTAGAAGGGGAAGGCAGCCTACTCTAGCTTTTATTTTCACTTTTTGCTTTGGAATGTCTAAGATAGGAAAATTGAGCTCTGTAAGCTGATCAAAGATAGGGTCTTGCCCACCCTATTCTTTGGTACTTCTGAGAAACCTAAATTGTTCCAGGATGTTGGGTCTAGTTTATCTCTAAGCTTCTTGTCTCAATTGTCTTTTTTCTCTCCGGATATCTTTCCTTTGAACAACTCTCTCTAAGGCTTCAACTCTTCTTTCTTCTTCTTCTAACACCTGGCTAGCATTCCTGTAATTTTCAGTGTTCCTTCTATGTCTCCAAACAAATATGTTAAGGGATGAAATTATGTCTTCTTGATCATCTTGAAAACCAAGATTAGGTTGGAGCACTAGAATTATGTTTTCATAAGGTAGTACCATTTTCCCTCATGACATAGGCTTTTTGATCAAGCAACTATTCGCCTCCCTAGTAGAGTCGCCAAAAATTTGTTGGTAAACAAATTTTTTCTTTCAGATTGTTACTCTTTAATGCCCAATTTGGAACAACATCTAATTACAAACAGTTGGAAAGCTCCTTATGGATATTTAATCTTTCCTCTGAATTGGTAGGTATAGCTCCCTAGAATAGATTTTCAATGAATTTTTTCTTTCTTTCTAAACTACTTTCGGGTATGTTCTTAACCCGAGAATAGTAGAGGGATAACCGAGCTAGACCTAAATAAAATCCAACTCAGATAGATTGAAGTTTCTTATCACCGAAACAGATTTATGCATCCACACATCTTATGAATCCATAAATTTCATCCATATAATTAATTGATACCAAACTAAGCTAATTCAAATCTAAACTATGACTAATAAACTGGAAATGCTGGAAGGATTTCCTCTTCGAATGAACTATGACAATACTTATCACATTCATCTGTTACCTCAAAACAGGGGAGGTAGAACTCTGTTCTTCCCTTGTTTCAATCCAAACAAAAGAGAAAACGTAAACCAAATACAATACTCATTGGAGCATAAAATGTTTGATATAAAATACTATTCGATTATCTCTACAACAAGAAGTACTTCACACCAAAAATTTGCTCACCTTTCATTAATATTTTTAGTTCATACATATAGAGTTTTTAAGATAACTGTTACAATGGAAGTTTAATCAGTTCACCTTCTAAGGATGACAAATGGCAAGGTGCCAGTTTCACATATTACAAAAGTACAAAAGAAAACAAAAACGGGGCATTATATGAGTCACTTAGACTTCTTCCCCTTTTCAGTTTTTGCCCTATATGCCTTAGCAAAAACCATTATTGGGATTAGTTCTTCATGGTTGGGCATGTGTATATTAGTGAATCTTAAAAGCCATTTTGCATGTTCCCTTGCCAACTCCTTTACAACATTCAACTAATCTGGCAACTCCTCTATGGCCACATGTATCCATCCACTGAGCGTCCGAAGTTCTGTAGTTCTGTTATGGCTACTGGAAGCCACTGTGGACAAATTATTCAAAAAAGTAGAGAAGTTATTTTTCATTACTTCCACTCTAATGAGATCTTTTCCTTGACCACTAGTTTGAGAATTAGTGTGTAGCCCCCTCATAAACTCAAATCCTCTATCTTGAGTTTTCTTTATTTTATCCTCCATTTCCTTGAGTCCCTTCTTAGTTTCCTGGATCATTTCTAGTTTGAACTGCATACTTTGGAGCCATTCCAACAAAGGTTCATTTCCTCTCTTTAGAATCTTGGCTTCGACTACTTCTTTTGCTTTCATCTAGATGATCATGTTTAAAAGGAAGATGCATTAATCACACCTATCTCTTTCTCCATCTAGAGTATTACTGTTAGACAATATGTTATCCTTTTTTGTTTCTAGTCTGATGATAACATTTCCAATTTGATCTATGAGAGAAACCCCTTCTGATTTGAGTCTCTCAATCCATTCTCTACTGATCTGGCCATAATGCCTATCTTCCTAGAGTTGGGAAATGAGAGCTTGCACTTCAACTACACTAGAAGTCTGAGTCACAGACACACCAAAAATAGTTCCTAGTGGAATGAATAGTTGCCTAATAAACTTGTTCAATTCTTCTATCTCTACTTTCATCTTGATCTTTGACAATTTGAGACTCTCCAATTGTCCTTCTATCACTTCATTACTCAATCTCCACAAGCCGACCTTTGTATCATGCCTGGCTTCTCCAAGATCAATCGAATGTAGAGTAAAATCATTAGGCATCCTAGCTTCAATTCTCCATCCTTTGTTTGGCTTAGCTATTTCCATTGTCAAGTGCATTGTTTCCTGATCTTGCCCAAGTATTGGAAAAGTCTTCTACTTATTGACCTTTGCCAATGTAGTCCCAAAACAAACCACGAGGGATAAAATTTCTTTTGCAGAAACACTTTCATCCTTTCTCTTTCTTTTCCTTTCCAAAGTTTCCTCTAACCAAGAATTAGTTCCTATCACTTTGGTAGTTGTTTTGAGTGATTCAATGCTAAACATTTTCTTCTTTACTAGAGTTGTGGTTACAGTAGTTGAAGAGAAAGGATTGTTTGAATCCTTAGAGATAAGTCTAGAAGAAGCTTAACCCTTCTTCATCTATTCATCTGATTCAGCAGACTCATTGTTGCTACTCTTTCCATCCCCTAGGTCTACTAACTGTATAGGGGAACCACCTAGCCTCAAAAGTGAAGCACTTGCTGATGGCACAGGCCTATGATGAGGAGATGGGATTAGAGTGGTATGCGGAGAAGGAACAGGGGTAGTGTGAGGAAATGGAATGGGAGTAGCACGTGGGGAAGGTACTAGAGTAGGGGCACTGTCCTTTGGTTCTTCTGCTTTCTTCTCTTCAGTACCAGTTTGGGTTCCTATAACTGGCAACGAACCATCATGACATGTTTGGGCTATAGGAACATTCTTGTCTAGGGGTTGATCAACTTCGCCCGCAGGTTGAGCTGGTCCTTGGGTGGAAGCTATGGTCACACCCACTATAGCACTCTGAGATGAAGTAGGTGATGCATCTGTTGGAGAAGCTTGAGTGGTTGCAACAGGTTACTCCGGCTCTTTCTAGTTGTCCACTCAACCCATTTCCCACTTCTCTTGATTATCATAGCCATCATGATATTGAGATTCTCTTGCACATCCACATATGGCTCAAAACTATAGGAATTCCCCTTAATTTAGTCAAATATGTACTGCTATACATATTTTGACCATCATCCTCTAGCCCTTCTACATTGGATCAACGCCACATGTCTTTATTTGTTCCACTGTGAGCCTGACGAAAGCATGATCTTGGCTCTCCAACTGATCCCTACAATCTGCCCAATAATCCCCTAGAGTGGTGACTTGCTTGATCACACTTTTGATTTGAAGCATCTCTCTTGCATATCCATTTGGGTCAAACACGGGCCTCACAACCTCATATTCCTTCAATTTGAACTTATTCTCAAATGCTTTGAGCATGTTTTTGGCATCAGACTGAGAATCACAACAATAAGCCTTGACCTTCATGGGGAACTCATACCACTTCTTCCTTAAACTAGTGCTCAACACATTTACTTGGATAGCTTGTCTCACAATCTCTTTGAGCATGATCATGTCACTTGGGTATCTTGGCAGCTTTAGAGGAAATATATCGAAGGCTATAAGAGGCAAATATGAGAAGGATGAGAATTGAATAAACTAGCTACCAAACTGACTGATGGTCACCATCACTTCAGGGCTAAACCTCCTCTCCAAGCATCCTTGTAGTTCCCTACAAATCCTCATTATAAAAGAGTCATTAACTTTAACATACTCTGCATAGCTATTCTATAACTGCAAGCATGGATAAAATTCATAACTTTTTACATTATCAGGAAAATCTTCTATTATGGGAAGGCCCGACCACAATTGTACAGAAGCCAACATATAAATCAGGAAAGAAGACATGTAGAAGGTATTGTAGAACTTTGCAGTACTGAGAGCTCTGGACGGATGTTCACTTACCTCATTCATCCAATCAATATAATGTGTGTTTGAACAAATGACTTGCGCTAAAAAGAAATATTGTTCTATGAAATTGAGTGCTTCTACCTCACCTTTCAACCAATGCAAAAGAGCTAGAATGTCCACGATATCGGGCTAGAGATCGGTGCCAAAAAGGGTTTTAGGAACCTTACTCTTAGCTCCCCATGGCTTTTGCAACTAGGACCTCATAATTCCTTCTGCCACACCATCTTCTTCAAAGAGAATTTGGACATGGCTCCTCCCATGGTCAATTTATAAAATTATTCCTGCTCTGGGATCTGGAGGCAATTGACTACAGTTAGTTGGTCAATTGAGATCAAAATTGTATGATCTGACAACAAGATCTATTTAGTGTCCTGATTATAATGGTTAATACATTCGACGATCAGATTAGGAGCTTGGATTGCCATTCTAAAGTCGGCTACTTCCACTAGCCTACTTCCTCGGAGTTTCTCTTTTATTGGGTGGATTGGCTCCGTCCTCAACCTTCTTTGGAAATCTTGCATATCGAAGAAATTAAGTGAGATATCTGTAACATTCTGCAATGTTGACTTAGTCCCATTCAGTCCATCGAATCCAACGAATCTTGTTGCCATCTTAACAAAGATAGAGATGAATTAAAAATCTTAAAATTGAAAATAGCACAAAGAGTAGAGCTTTGCAACTATGACAATTCTGAAATCACTAGTCAATTCAATAGCATAACAGTTCAAATAAGAAAGTGGTAGTTTGAAAATCTGTTATGTTCATCTCTATATAGAAATTCTAATCCACCCATTAATCTTCAAGATCCGTGCCACATGAGTGAATTAAAGGATAAATTCATTAGATTAGTAAATGTGAGGGTTTCAAACACATTTTTCCATGTCGTTTCACTGTTCACATTGGCCCAACAGTAACTTTCCTTTATTACAAACTTACTTTCCCATTTTTCACCAAGCTGCGAAAAATTAAGAACAAAGTACTCTGTAGGGAAAAATCCACTCAGCCAGATTCTACTCAAGATACCCTCCCAAATGTGATTAACTAACTTCCATTATCCTTTTTAAGAATCCTACGATTGATCTATGAGCCCAACATGCTTGTAGAAGTGATCTCTCACTAGATGCAGAAAATCACTTTCTAGGGTTGAAAACCTGCTGAGGAGAAGGCAACTTCTATTTTTTTACCTTTGCTTTAATTTTCACTTTACCTTTTAAGTAAGCTTGCTTCTAAGCTTCGCAAAATCTACAAAGGGCTGCGAAAGTGAAAAAGAAACCCACTTGTTTTTCTCCCTTACAAATACCTTTGTTGGAAAACTGACTTCTTGGGTTGAAAACCCATCGTGGAGAAGCTACTTCTGAGTTTTCCACCAGATGTTATTTTGACCCTTATGATGAATTTTGAATAACTTCCATCATAGAATACTGCAATATAATGATGATTTATCCATAAAATAATCTGTTTCTTCCTTGCTTTGGCCTGTAAACCTCATTTGTTGACCTCTGCGGGTAATCGCCTTTACAGTTTGAAATTGCACCAAGAGGAAGCTAATGCTAGGTTTTTCGCAAACTTCATTTTCTTTATGTACAAATTATACTGAGTTGCGAGCAAGTTCATTCTTGGAAATGACTTTGTGAAGATCATGATATGACTCAAGAATCTCATTTGGAAAGGATCCTAGACTACCCTGAAATGTCCCCTTTCTGATTTTATATGATATTTAAAGCCTCTAATCAGGTTTTTAAAATCAAACAACCAATATTTCAAAAATCCACTAGTTTCTCAATAAAACCCAAATCGGGTATGCTCGAAATAGTACCAAAAACTTCATAGCTTCACATATTATTAATAAATCTAAAAGTGGGAATTTTTATAGAAATTTCACCAGAATAATGGCCTAAAAAATGACATTTATAGATCTATATAGCATTTACACAACAGCTCCCAAATGGAGGACAAAAATAATGCTCATCGGGCTCCCAAAAATAACACAAAATAGCTCGAAAACACCACAAAAACACTAATAATATATCACAGAAGTATAACTACAACCAAATACATGTATGCAGCTCTATTTTAACATCTTAATGTCTGAAATACAGAAGCAACCCAAACTAATATGAAATACTTAGCTGGACACACCAAACTCTTACAAAAAACACACCCGAAAACCCACAAATTTGCATTGTTCAGCACAAGGGAAAACTCTGCATGAGCTTGGACATGGAATTGCTTTAAAATATCATCCTTAGAATTCCTAGAAACCTGCAAACTCCTGTCCTTGGGTCTCCTTCTCCATAGGTTTGGCAGGCTCTGAAGAACAACAAAGCAATAAGCAAAAATCAAGTTCTGGAATGAGCCCAAAATGCCTCCAAATCCCTTAAAAGAGGGCATAACCCTAACTCATGACCAAGAGGGGTTAATAAAACATATTTTAATAATAATTTTCATTGTTTAGTCCATTGGTTTCCAAAGATTAGCCCCTTTTTCTGAAACTTCACCTTTTTTAGCCTGCCTGCCTTAGCAAAGATTATTATTTTTAATTATTTAAAAAGAGGACATGACATATCGACAAAACTCACAACAATAAGGAAAACCCACCCAGCTATGTAATGCGAGAGAAGAAGGAAGATGAAAACCCAATGGAGAGACTTTTCACGTGGGGGAAAAGAAATAGACTCAGACATGCCTAAACCTAATTGAGACACAAGATCATTTTCTACTTTGCATAATGGGCATAGGATGAAAATTGGGGCAACAGAGTGCAAACTACTGGGTTGTCTACATGAAAACTCATATGAATATGCAAACTCATAGGTGTCTACATGAAAAAGAATATGAATATGCATTATCCTAAGAAAAATTAAATAAAGTGTAAAAAGTAAATACTTATTTAGACCAACACCCCCCCTTAAGTGCAACTTAGGGAGATGTACCTAAGCTCACAAAAGCTAGATAATAATGCAAGATGGTTCATGACTACTAGGTCATGTTAGGTACCCATGTACAATATATAAGTGCAAATGATATGCAATGCAATCTCTCATAAAGTGGAGAAATAGGAAAAACCACATGGGAAAAACTCCCCCTCAAAAAAGAGAGATAAGTACAATAAAATAAGATGAGAGAGAAGAAGACCTTGTGTGAGGAAAGGATCCCTCCCATAAGAAAGAAGAGAGAATTCAAGTTCCCCCCTATTGAAATATCATGCACCCCCAAGAGATCTCACAAATGGATATACTTGACCTCAATGAAGGGTTTGGTGAAGATGTCTGCAACCTGCTCTGTTGTAGGACAATACCTCAACTCAATGACCTACTCATATATCAGCTCTCTAATGTAGTGCATATGAACCTCAATTTTTTTTTCCACTGATGCTAAACTAGATGTTTTGAGATCTCAATAGCACTTTGATTATCACAATAAATGACTGTAGATTGTGGAAAGTTGAACCCAAACTCCTTCAAGATATGTCATAGCCATATAGCCTATGAAGCTGTAGTAACAACCCCTCAATACTCAGCCTTAGTCGAAGAAAGAGAAATAGTATTTTTCTTCTTATTCTGCCAACAAATGAGGCCAAAACCAAGATGAAACATGTAACCTGAAGTAGAATTGCGGGAATCAAGATCTCCTGCATAATCTGAGTCTATGTATCCAAAAAAATGAAGTCCAGTACCTACTATATAGTGTATCCCATGTGTATGTGTACACTGTATGTATTGCAAGATGCATTTGGTAGCCTTCCAATGAAGCTCATGTGGCTCTTGCATGAAGCGAAAAACCATGCCAACTACAAAAGCTTGTCAGGGCATGTATGTGTCAAGTAAATAAGACTCCCAACCAATTGTCTATACAATGTAGCATCAACAAGTGGAGTGGAACACTTGGCCTCCAACTTAACACCTAAAAGAAAGGGAGTAGGTGTAGGCTTGCAATTGCTCATGTGAAAGCGAGAAAGTAAATCAAGAACATACTTGGTTTTAGAAAGTGTGATCCTAGCTAAAGACTATGCGATCTCAATACCAAGGAAATAATGAAGTAAACCCAAGTCTATCATGGAAAATCTGTCCTGCAAAGAAGTCTTGATACTGACAATGATGGATGAAGTACTTCCTGTAATGATCAAGTCATCTACATAAAGCACAATTATCAAGTCAAAGAATGTAGACATTTGAATCTAAATGACACTTGGTGAATCCTGCTAAGAGTAGGAAGGAATCCATCTTGGCATACCAAGCCCTAGGAGCCCACTTAAGGCCATAGATAGACTTCCTTAACCTACAAACCATAGTAGAATATTGTATGAATCCCTGAGGTTTCTCCATATAGATCTCTTCAAGAAGATCCCCATTGAGGAAAGCACTCTTCACATCCATCTGATGTACAACCCAACCATGAGTTGCAACAATAGCTAGTGTTAAACGAATGGAGTTCATCTTAGCTACTGGTGCAAAGGTCTCAGTATAGTCAATACTAGGAACTTGTGAGAAACCTTTGGCAACAAGTCGAGCCTTATACTTACCCACACTTCCATCTACTCCAAACTTGGCCTGATAGATCCACTTACACCTAACCAACTTTCTTCCCTTAGGAGGAGGAACTAAGTCCCAAGTGTTTTTTTCATTAAAGAGTTATATTCTTCCTCCATGGCCTTGTTCCATTCAAGAACCCTTGATGCTTCCTTAAATGACTATGGATCACAAGAAATGGGAATATATGCTCGTGGAAATGATTTGTGTTGTGCCCTTGTCCTTCTAGTATTTGAAGGATTCCCAACCAATGAACCTATTGAATCAAGTGTTTGTTGTGCCCAACGAGGTCTAGTGGTAGAAGAAGAAGGAATATCCTTAACTATTCGTGGGTCCTGCAAGTCAAAGTTGAAGGAATATCATCTTCCAAATCACTATCATCACTTTCCATGAAGCAGGAAGGAGGAGTTGAAGAAGCCTAACTTGGACAAGTCTCTTCAAAGTGAACACTCCTCTCAAAGAAAACCTCATGTGTCTCTGGATCCATGAGTTTTTATGCCTTAAGATGGTCAGGATGTCCAACAAATATACAAGGTTTACTTTGAGGTTCCAATGCCTTCCTTTTTTTTGGAGGTATCCTTGCCCATGCTAGACAACCAAAAACTATAAAGTGTTTTACTCTTGGTTTTCTTCCAAACCAAGCCTCAAAAGGTGTAATTCCATCCAAGGCCTTATGGGGACTTCTGTTTTGGATGTAATTGGCACAACACATAGCTTCTACCCAAAAAACTTGATCTAGAGACTTATGTTGTAGAATACAAGTGGCCATCTCTTTAAGGGTTCTATTCTTCCTTTTTGCAATACCATTTTGTTGTGGAGTGTATGCCATAGAATGTTGAAGATCAATACCTTCATGAGTAAAAAATTCTATAAGCCTTGAGTTCACATACTCCCTTCCATTATCTGTTCAAAGAATCTTGATGGCTTTCCCTGATTGCTTCTCAACTGGAGCTTTGAAGGTGATAAACCTATCAAACACTTCACTCTTATGAGCAAGAAAGAAGACCCAAGTGTAATGTGAAAAATCATCAATGAAGGTGAGAACATAGTGAGCCTTTCCAAATGATGGCACTGGAAATAGGCCAACTACATCACTATGAACCAATTCAAGAACAATAGTAGCTCTCCAAGACTTCCCCTTGTCAAACTTCTCTTCGAGATGCTTTCCTGCTTCACAACCTATACATACACCCTCTGAATACTTGACTTGAGGTAGACCTATGACCATATCCTTGTTGCTAACTTGTTGAAGGTGGCAATAATTGAGATGTCCAAACCTCTCATGCCATAGTTTACTTTGTGAATTTGAGTGGGTCAACAAGGCAAGGGAAGTGGACTTAGGCACAAAATGAGAAAAAAATTAAAGTCTTGTATCATGATTAGCCTTTCCAATTGCCATCATAGAATCATCCTTGAGATTTTTCGCCACAATTGAATTAGGCAGGAACTCCACTTTTTTGCCTCATCTATGCTGAGTGATTTGGTAGATTGAAAGGAGGTTGGTGCTAAGGTTGGGAACATGAAGAACATCCTTGAAAACTCTAGTATCCAACTCAACATCTCCTTTTCCTTCAACTTCCACTTGTTTATCATCTCCCACATAGATGTAGGGTATATGTGATGGTTTCAAAGAGGAAAAAAGTTCCCTTGAAGCACCCATATGATGTGTAGCTCTTGAATCAAGAAGTTCTTCCTTAGAATTGTTTGTACTTGCTATAAGTGCTTACCCTTTTCCCTTTGAAGTGGATGGATTTGAATCCTTGGAAACATTTGACACATTGATTTTTTTCTTCTTGAGTAAGTTTTCCAACTCATCTATTCTCTTAGTCTTTCAATGATGCTCATCATGATTTGGTTTCTTGCAATATGTACAAAATAGTTTATCCTTCTTCTTGTTGTTTCCCTTCTTAATGGAAGAAGAATTGCCTTGTTGTGAGGAGGAAGATTGTTGTGTCTCTGATTGTGATTTTGGATTCCACTACTTTTTCTTGTTGTTGGTGAAACTTTTGCCTCCTTGATTTGTTTGGTTCTCATTACTAGCTACCAATTCCTTAGACTTTGATGACTTGAGAATTCTCATATCTATCAACTTGGATTCTTCCAACATCAACATTTCTACAAATGCATCAAATGAAGGCTTAGTGAAGGAACTTCCCATGGTCAACTTGTGAGTGTTGTAACTTGAAACAAAAGATGCATACTCTGAAGGTAGCCTCTTCAAGATGTGATGAATCAATCTATCATCCTTCATGGGATTACCACAATCCTTATGTAGTGCTCTCAACTCATTGGCTTTGTTGACATAGTCTTGAACTGTGTCAAAATTCTTAAGATCCAAGAGAAGTAGACCATCCTCAATTTGGAATCCCTTTTCCTCATCCACCTTACTGTACAACCCTTCAAGTTTGTCCCAAGCACCTTTGGCATCCTTAAAGCTAGAAATGTGGAAGAAAAGATCTCTATGAACACAACTCCTAATAATTCCTAAAGTTTGGTTGTCTTTAATTTTCCAATCAACTTGTGCATCAACATCAGTGGGTTTTACAATTGTACCATTGATATATAGATTTAAACATTTTTCCATTAGTCTACTCCATACAATATCTTTCCATGTAGTATAATTGTGTGAAGCTAAAAGTGGAGTTTTAGGTGAACCCATGATGCAAAAAATTAAAAAAGCACAAGAGAGAGAGAGAGAGAGAGAGAGAGAGAGAGAGAGAGAGAGCACAAGACACACCCCTCTTTTTCAATCAATCAAAGAATCTCCACCCCAAAAAAGATGATTTGGCACTTTATATTTAGTGCGGGTACAATAACTACTTGCCAATTTTGGGCCAAAGTGGAACTTTGATTTTTGATATTTACAATTGAAAATATGAAGCTATATATGACTCAACAAGATAAGACATAAGACCTCTTCAAGGATCTAATTTATTACAAGTGTGAAAAGAGGCCAAAAATGACCAATTGTTGAAAGTACTATGTCCACTCAAAAATTACTCCAAACTAATACCAGATCTACAAAGTAGACAAAAATTATGCACTTTCAAAAAAAAAATAGCACCTGAATATGTGTCCATATGAGCCCGAAAGAAGCCTCTAAAGTTGTAAAAATTGGAATTGGCAATTTTTTAAAAAAAATCAGAAATAAAGATCATAAACAACCTACACTAATGTGTAGATCATGAAATTCTACCCCAAAACAAAAAACAAATCTCAAAAAAAGGGGTCCGTATGAGGGAGATATCATTGTTTGAAAATCACCTCTGTATTTATTTTTCCTAGATCACTATTGTCACACCTCCAAAAATCAAATGAATATAGATTTCACCTCAGATGTCTGATTTTGATAAAACAAAAGTCATTTTGGGGTTTTTTTGACCTTTTGAATGTGATACCAACATCTGATTTGCACCAACAAGCTCCAATCTTGACCTGCAAAAAAAAAAAATCTCTCTAATGGCTATTCAATGAAACTCCTATGGCTCTAATACCATGTAAGAATTTTCCTAAGGCAATAATTCAACTCCAAGATCAAGAAGCTCAGTAAATTGCACAAGAGAGACAAATGATGATCAAATGAAAATGGATATCAGATGATTGGATGAATACATTATAGAAGTGCCTTGTATATAAAGGCAACTGATATGACAAGGATTCAACAAAGAGATAAGCATAACAACTAAGCACATGTCCACCAAGAGTGGATTATCCTCCATTGTGCATGAATGTACATGCAACAATGAGAGGATAAGAATGCAAAGGTGTATCTCATAAAGAGATGTAGTCTAAACTACTATGTTGTCTACATGACAACTCATATGAATATGCAAACTCCTAGGTGTCTACATGACAACAAATATGAATATGCATTATCCTATGTAAACTTAATTAAAGTGTAAATAGTAAACACTTATTTTACACCAACACTAACCTATGATGGCTTTGGAGAGGTTACTGCACAACTGTGGTTACAAAAGTATACCTATTTTTCTCTTAGTCCCTTTTACCAAAGAAGAAGCCATCAAATTTTCTATTCTACACTTGGAGCCTTATAACCCAAGGATTTGGTGAGATAGTGACATATGTAGATTTTACACATAAACTCATGGAAAGATTTAACAGAAAAGATCTTGAGACTTACTTCCAAGAATTGATTCTACTCAAACTAACACACAACATAAATGATTATGTTTTAGAATTCCAAAGGCTTGCAGTAATGGTGATAAATGTTTCCAATAAAAGGCTTATATTCTATTTTGTAGAGGGCCTACCAAAATTGTTCCATGGATAAGTAAGAGCTTTGGAACCACCAACATTGGAGGAAGCAATTTGAAAGGCCTAAAGCCTTGAAAATCAATGAAGAGAGGAAAATCATTAACACAGTTGCATTAGTAGGGCAGCCACAAATGTCTTTTATCAAGCCAAATCCACCTCCAATGTGTTCTCCAAAACCACATGACATGTCTAGGAATGAGTTAGAGAGCCAAAACTTGTGTTTCACATGTAGGGAATCATGGGACATCGATGCATGAGAAAAAGATGCATCCACTACATTGAAGTTGTTGCTGATGAGGATCCTAAGCTAGACATAAAGTTGGAAGAGAAAGGGGAATGAACCAATTTTAAAGGAGAACTGTCAAAAGGGACACTCACAACCCTCACCAAAGAACCACATTATACTAATTTCCATGTTTAGGGAGTGCGGAAGGGATGAAGAATTACCATCCACGTCGATAGTTGTGCCACCTACAAATATGGTAATGAGGAAACAGTCATAAGGTTGAAATTGAACACTGTACTAATCAATAGATTTGATGTCAAAATAGTAGGGGGCTTAGTTCTACCATGTACCAAGAAGGTTCTAAAAATGGAACTAACATTTGAGGAATATCATATGAAGATGATTTCTATGTAGTTAATATGAAAATGGAAGTTGTTTTGGGAATCTAATGGATTATATGCTATTAAAAAATATGAGGTCAGCTACTAGAATGGAGCTCTCTTTTTACGCAAATGGGAAAAAAAAACCCTTAGAGGACTCACAAACAAAGGACCAATATCTGTCTCAGCAAATAGAATGACACAATTTTTTTGCAAAAATCAAGTCGAATGGGTAGTTGACTTTTTGTCATTGATATTGATCCCAAAAAACTGAAAGGAGTTTTAGGCTTTGAGATCCATGACATCTTTGATAAACCCATCAAGGTCTTTGAAGATATTCCATCAAGTTTGTCTCTGAATAGGAGTTTTCATCACATCATTGAACTAGTAAAGAGAGTTAAACTAGTAATGATCACATTGTATCACCATCCCAAAGCTTGCAAAGATCAAATTCAAAAAACCATCAAGGAATTACTCTAAAGGGGATGCATTAGACCTAAATCCAAACCATTTGAATCACTTGTGGTGTTGGTAAAAAAGAAGGATGGCACACTAAGAATGTGCATTGGTTATCGAAGAAATAAAAAATAAAAAATTACTATCCCATTCCTAGAATTGATGAGTTGCTAGATGAATTACATGGAACAAAATACTTTTTATGAGATAGTTTTGCATTCTAATTATCATCTAACCAACCGAGAAGAAGATTTGTATAAAATAGCTTTTAGTTGTCACTATAGGCTTTACAAATTTTTGGTCATGCCCTTTGGTCTAACAAATGCACCAACCACTTTCAAATCATGCATGAATTCGATATTTATTGCTCAATTAATAAAGTTTTCCCTAGCTTTTTTCAATGATATATTGGTCTATAGTAGAACTTGGGAAGAACACTTAAAATGCTTGGATATAATATTGCGCATTCTTGACCAACAATCTCTACACTAAAATGTCCATATCCAAATTTGGATTATCAAAAATCTTGTATCTAGTGTTCAAGATCAGAAATCAAGGTGCAGGTGTTGACGAGGAAAATATTAAAGCTATTTAGATTTGAGCCATACCCAAGAATTTAACAAAGTTGAGAGGGTTTGTAAAGTTGATAAAGTTATCTACAAACTCAAGCTACCTCTGGGGAGTAGAATTCACAATGCTTTCCATGTCTCATGCTTAGAAAAGGCTTTGGGATGAAAAATCACCCCATCAATAGAGCCATCACCCCTCGATAACAAAGGAAAACTCACACTCAAACTTGAGATTGTGTTTGATGTAAGGGAGAAGTAGTTGAGGAACAAGGTCATTCCAGAACATCTAGTGAAATGGAAGAATTTTCCTAAGGAAGATGCTACATGGGAAGGAGTGGAGATCTTTGAGCATTCAAACTTGAAGCTGCTTGAGCACAAGCATCCATTTGGAGGTGGGGATTCTAATGTCCCAAAATAAGTGGGCCAACCTACCTTGGGTAAGTAGCCACTTTATTAATCATTTAAGTTTTAAAAAAAAAATCTGATGGACGATCCCCTTGGTCCTAGCTTATCTGGCAAGTATTTAGCTTGGTCAAAAGTTTTTCATATGGCATAGACATCTTTGGAAACAAAATTCATTTGTCTTCTCTGAGGGCATATTTTCTAAGGAAATAATATTTTATGTCTGGTGTGTAGCTCCAAACTGGGCAAATATGTCTTAATTTTGTAACCTTTATTTATTTGTTTGATATCATATCCTATTTTTTTGGCATTCTGAGTTCAAAACCTTACACTTCATTAACTGGCTACGCTGGTTTGGATGTTTTTTGGGGCATATGATTTTATGTTGCCCTCTAGTTTTTGAGAATTGGTTATACATTGTTTTACCTTGGTCTTAATATAAAGCTCTAACTCATCAAACTATAAAAGGGTGAAACTCTATGACACATAGGTGAGAGAGAAAAATAATCTCCCTCCCCCTCTCTCTTCTTGTAAGTTATAACCAAAGTCCTTTATGTTTTTCGAGTGATCAATACCTCTTTCTAATGCAACCACTTGTCAACAATTGTCCAATGCCTAAATATTTTTTAAGTCATCACATTTAGCACTATTGGAAGTGGTTGCTACTTGCCCATATAACATGCTAAAATTTCTAGCTAATTTAATGAAATAAAAATAACAAATAATACTTCTTCTCAAAGCCATATGAAAGACAATTATAATGAGCATCGCATCATCTACTCATGATTACGGTTTCATTTTAACTTATGCATATTGAAGTAAAACACAAAATGGATTTAACTACTTCTTAATCTAATAAAAGAGAACTAATCTTAACTATAATAACCATCTACATACATAACTTAAAATGCAAAAATTAAATATAAAAGTAAAATTCCTGAAATTTAGTTGTCTTGCATATAAACCTTATCCTTGAGTTGTGTAAGCCTTGGCTTCTGAAGGAGAGGAGAAGCATTGTCAAGGGCTTAACCTCCCAACCGTGGACCCTTAAGTATCCCCACACAATCTCTACTAAGAAAGGCCCTCCCTACTCTAAGATTAGGCTTGGGACACCACTATCTAGCCATTGAGCATTGTGGTGCTAAAGTGTCAGCTAAACATCCAACTAGGCTTAGGATACCTTCCATACACCTATATGCCAACTACTAGCAACCTTGACCTCTAGTGATCATAGCAGAAAGCATGCCACTAACCTACCTTGGCCAAGGATTTGTGAGGGCACTATGTACCTAATCACCCATCACTCAACTTGACAACAAGACTTATACAATGGATTACCACGAGTTGACACATATTTTAAACATTTTTTATTTCTTTCTTACGTTACTGATTGTTCTTTTCTTTTTCATGCATGAGTAAACCCTAGTTCAATGATTGCTACTTCACACCCATCATCTCAACCATGTCGGTGTTCCTGGATGAATCACTGGGTGGATGTATAAGCATTTATAATCACAGTCATTACATCTGCCTGACCTGAGCCATTGCATTATAAAAGATAAATAATTCTTGAAAACTAACCTTGATTCATAATGGTGCAGCCTCTTATCTAAGAGAATATATTTTAGATATCTTTGTATAAGTTGGCACCTCAGTTATCCATGATTCTGAAAGGAAATTACTTATATGAAAATGTCATAGTCCTGTTTGATCTAGAGCAATCTTACTATATTTTATGTAAACTAATAGAACATTAAATCATATCTTGATCGAGCTCTAAGAAAACTAATATTACTTTCCAATCCAGGCTTCAACTATGACCTCACTATATCAAAATAAAAATATAAAGTTCAGCAGAAGCATTTTCATGACTTGATTATAAGGTCGCTTCTTGAAATGCTCGAATGGTTCATGCGCAATGTTGGTGATCATGGTCACTAGTTGCTATGTGAAATACAAGGATAATAGCAATCAACTACTGCCACCTAATGTAGGAAGCTTGACATGAAAATAATAAATATCAACAAATAAACAACGCCTGAATAAGGTGGAAGCAATATCTAAAACAAAGTGGAGATGACGAATGATGTATGTCTACTCAAGAATTGTATGGAACTCGCAAAGAAAGAATGTGAAGCAAGAATGGAATGAATGTATTTTCGATCACAGGTGATGGTATTCACCTTGCCAAAGATAAGAATGTTGTTTCAAAGTGAGCTATCATTCCATAAGTCCTTGCCTTCTCGACTGCATGCTTAGTTACAAGCAAGAAATGTGACGGTGGCAAGGAGTTACAATACAAAGGCCATCAACACATATGTGTCAATAACATTAAAGTGGCCTCCGAACATTATAAGGCCTTATGAAATAATATGGAAATATGGCTGCTCAAGATAAATAAATAATCTATTGCCAAGGAGCAATAATAACTCATATTAATATCTTAATGTAAAAATGTCACACCTTACCTGCATATACTTGTGTATGTGTGCACCTTGCCGGAGATCAGAAAGTTGTTTCAAAATGAGTTGTCATTCCATAAGTCTTTGCCTTCTCGACTGCATGTTCAGTTACAAGCAAGAAATGTAAAGGTGGCAAGGAGTTACAATACAAAGGCCATTGGTACATATGTGTCAATAATATTAAAATGGCCTCCGAACATTATAAGGCCTTATGAAATAATATGGAAATATGACTACTCAAGATAAATAAATAATCTATTGCCAAGGAGAAATAATAACTCATATTAATATCTTAATATAAAAATGTCACACCTTACCTGCATATACTTGTGTATGTGTGCACCTTTCCGGAGATAAGAATGTTGTTTCAAAATGAGTTGTCGTTCCATAAGTCTTTGCCTTCTCGACTGCATGTTCAGTTACAAGCAAGAAATGTAAAGGTGGCAAGGAGTTACAATACAAAGGCCATTGGCACATATGTGTCAATAATATTAAAATGGCCTCCGAACATTATAAGGCCCTATGAAATAATATTGAAATATGGCTACTCAAGATAAATAAATATTCTATTGCCAAGGAGCAATAATAACTCATATTAATATCTTAATATAAAAATACCACACCTTACCTACCTATACTTGTGCATGTGTGTGCACATGTGTGTGTGTGTGTGTGTGTGTGCACACATACACATAGTATTCCAACAACGTATCTAATGCATATGTCATATATTAAGTGGGTGTATCAGTACGTCTAATTCAAATTTAAGCATAAATACATATATGGGTGTATACATATGCTATGGTATTATTATATTAAGATATGAAAAATATCACAAAAAGCTCTAAAATCATCCAAATATATAAGTTAACACATTTTAATTTAATGCTTAGTAATCTAATTAATAATGCATATTTATTGACTAGGTAGCTCAAGTTACCATACTATACTCTTGCTTGCCTAGTTGTTTACCCCTTAGCCTTGGTGGTTATAATTCATACCTATCAACCCATAGGCAGATTGGTGTCCCTTGCCTAGTTCCTCTTTGACAATACTTCTCCCTTCAACGTGCTCCTGCAAAAAGGAAATTCTCCATGATAATAACATATTTCTCAAAATTAAATCAAAATTACTATAACAAGTTATTATTTGTAAAACATCATAATGGTTAAGCACCATTTCACTTCCCATGAATTTATAATGAATAAAGAACTTTTCATGATTTTAAGATAACAATAATCATAATAACATCATAACGACTAACTAACATGTCATCTCCACATGAAATTATAATGAATAACCATCTTACCATTTCACATGATCATAACCAATTTTACCTATCAACTAACTTCACATGAAACCTCAATGACTATATGATCAAATTTTAAATCATTCAAAATTTGGGATGTAACAACCCATGTGGTAGCATTGCACTATTGCAAGACTCTAATAACCTTATTTACTTCTAAGAGAGATGATGCATCTTTGTGACACATGTCACTTTGTTAGAAGGTGGGCCTTGGTGTTCCTTAGTTATTCAAATACAAGGGGTTTGGAGAGCTTCTTTCCTACTATAAAATAGGTGTAGACAAGTAGAGCTATGGGAATGGAAAACCGAGAAAACCCCTTTTATCTTTCTAGTCACACCAGTTGTGCTCTATTGTTCTAAGGTTTTTGAGAGTAGTCTTTCAAATCAAAAATGTTATTCTAGGAGTCAAATATTTGGGCACAACCATGGTCTTAATGTTGCATGATGATCGCGTGTCCATCCTACTCAGGATTGCTTGTTGCATGGATTTCAAAATGATGGTATGTAAAGTTTTATTCTTCGTGGTGGGTCCATTTTGGTCAACAAATTTTGATAGTTACTTCCTCTTGGATAAAATATTCAATTATTGTCAAATTCCATGATCGTATTTTATTTGTGCCAAATCCTAAGCAACGACCAACATTTAAACTCAAAAAAAGGCTACCCATGAACCCTTTTGTTTTCTGGAATGGACCCAATAACATGACCTTAAACTACAATGATTGTCATTAAGGTCCAAAATCTCATCTAACTAACTTTCTCAAATCATAGGAGTTTCTAAAAATCTTGAATACATTCTAATGTTGATTCAATAGAAAGAAATGACGCCCATGCTTGTTCAATATTTGCAGACATCATTATTTCCTCAAGCCCTCCCCAAAGCACATTTTTTGGAGTTGTTTTATTGTTGTCTTGCACTCAAACTCAAAAGGTCATCAATGCCAAGGCATATTCAAATGGCAAGTGTGTCTTTCTGAGGCTCTTTAGTTATCTAAAGTCATATTTGTTGGGGGTTCCTTGCAGCTTTATTAATGGACACATGGAAGTAGGGTGTCTTGTTCATCATGTGCTCTAGATTCCCTTGCATCAAAAGATGACAAATAGGTTGTTAAGCCTCATTGTAAAGGTTGGTCCTTCTCAGCTTCTTTGGTATATGTTGTATTTCATACAATCTACAAGTGTAAAAAGGTTAATACATTGGTATCAAAAAGGAAGTCAATTAGTACTACTTCTCACATTGAATATGTTATGTAATATTTTCGTACTTCCACATCTAAATGTGTCTATTCTATTTTTTATCTATGTGTTTTGATAAGTGGTTAACAAGTGTTGGTTGTGAATCAGTGTTGGTTGTGAATCAGTGTTGGTTGTGAATCTATCTTTCTTTCCACCTCCTTGTTAAATCCTAATCTTCATATATACCCCTAATATCTAGTGGAAAGAGAATTGTGTAGAATTTTGTGGCAGTTTTTACTGATGCATTGTGGTGTTCAAGTAGGACACACCATACCATAGAATCTAGGTGAAATCCCCACCTTTCATTTTCTACATTATCTTTCTCCCTTCTCCTCTGAAAGCTGATAGAATAGGATTAGAGTGACCTTTTAAGTGTTGGGTAGGACCAATGTTTTGCATTTAGATTAAAAAGGAACCCATCGTCTCTAGAGATTCAACCTCACTTTGCAAAGGTCCCACACTTGTAGGTATTTTCCATTGTGTCATTGGAATGTTTGATCTAGTCAAGTAGGATGCAATGTCATATGATAACAATGCCCATGGATCTAGACTGAAGAAAGTCTAGTATGGTACAATGCTTGATGGATGCACCACAAGGCTATTTTTACAAGATCAATGGTTTTTTTATTAATGTTGGGATTTTTTAATTCTAGTGCTAGATTTAAAGTAAGATAGATTTGATCCTTTAATCTTGTCCAGATATATAGATGAATTCATTTCTGGAGGGTGTCCTAAACAACTCATGATGTTGTGTGATGAGAATTCAAACTATAAAGTTGCAATCAAGGACAAATGAGGTTGTTGGGTTGCTACTGAAGTTTTTCCCATGCAAGGAATTTACATTTGTAGGGTTAGAGTATAGATAGGAGCAGTAATCTTGGATTATATTTTTTGAGGTTAATGTATGGTTAACATGATGTTGTGCCACTAGAAAAAGGGAAGTTCACAGTGCTACGATGATATATTAGCTTGCTTAAGAACACCTTCCTTGGAAAGGGTGAGTGTTATTCTATCCATGTCCCTTCAAAAGTGTTTTCCCTTTAGTAGTTCACCACTATAGTAATATTTCCCCTCAACAAAAACACGCCCAACAACAACCTTGGTCTGTTTAAAGTGGGTTGAAAGTATAATCAAGAGCAGCACAAGCTTGGTTCAAGTGTTGGCAATTGTTCTTCTATAGCAGGGGACACTGACCAAATTCAATACAATACTCAACACAATAGCTTTTTCTTTTTGGGATTGGGTTCTAATTCTACCAATCTATGCTTATATTAAAACAAGGTATTTTTCTACTTTCTTTTATTATTTTTCAGGTTAGGGTTTCTTTTCTCTAGGCACTTTGCTGAGATAGGGATTCATCACTGCAAACGTGCAATATCCCTCTCTAATATGACGACTTAACACACAATAGTTGATATATGTAGTTGAGTAATCAATTAAAGAATAAAATTATTATTAGATATCTCAGTTATCTATAATAAATTATTTAATGAATAAATATTGATGCTTCATATGTTGATTAAATATCAATATAGATTGATTAGTATTTGGTAGACTAAATTTTTTTTTTTAAAAGTATAATATTAAATATATACTATTTACTAACTATCTCCTAAATAAACATAATGCAAACATATTGAATCAAACAATACATTTCTCTACTTCTCAATTATAATCAACATCCTTACTTATGACAAGCATTTGATGAAGTAATTAATCAAAATTGTATTAGAATGATTGATCATTTATGAATAATACATATTAATTAATTAATTAATTAACTAAATATAAATAAGATTAATAAATATAATTAATAACCAATTTGTAT